>QPKB01000007.1:30014351-30554927 GCA_003546025.1 Camphora micrantha | reverse complement strand
AGATTTGAGTGGGTTTTCCTCTTCAGTTATGAAAGGGAAGGTGTTGGGAATTGACTATAGCTGGTTTTGAGGGAAGATATAAAGCTGGTTTTTCTTCTCTTCGTTCTCTTCATTGGTGAAAATATGAGGGGTGAAGTCAGAGAACTGAAATCTTTTTTTTTTTTTTTTTTTTGAAGCTACAAGAACATTTTTTGGTTCATGTCTGAAAAATGATGTGTGCTAGAAATAAAGTTATACCCTTGTTCCTTCACTTTTTTGATAAAGTTGAGAAGGGTTTGAGGTGGAGCAAGTGGGTATATGATTGGAGTTATATTTGATAGCTCTAAGTTAATTTTCATTTTATTCACTTCTTAATTTAATTATATGATCAGACAAGTGATTTTCCAAATTTGTTTGTTTAATTTCTGGTGTTGATTGGGTGATGTTAAACCAAACGTATGAGGAGAAGCTTGGGTGTGATGGGGAGAAGCGAGAAGGGGGTGGTTGGTTTAAGATGAGGTAATGGATGGTGTACGAGGGAAGAGATTTGGTGTGGAGTGGTAATGGATGATTTTGTTTCCCAATGCTCAATAATAAGAAACAAGCTAGAGCTTTTCAAGTACTAAGAATTTAGTTACTACTGTCTTTATTTAAACTTGCAATATTTAATATCTTATGCAAATTTTCTGCCTATTAGCAAACTGCCCTTGATTAAAAAGTAAAAAGAATAAAGAAAAAAAACGAACTCCAAGGATTTTTATGTTGTACTTGAGTATTCAATATTTAGGCTCGATTCATGTATGTTTTAATAGAGACTTTGGTTTTTATTTTGGATAGTTTTTGAAGTATCACTTGGATGTAGATTATACTCAACTGTGTGAAGGTGGTAAACAAAATTATATTTTTGCCCCTTTAGGTTTTTTTCTTAGTTCTCTATGTTTCTTAATATGAATCTATGATGATTGGTAGTTGGCGTTGATTTTGATGGAATTGACTTTATCTTTGAACCAGTTATGGAGAATTATTACAACAGAGAATCAACTGCTGACCGACTGGCTTTGACTCTAGAGAATGATAGCAATTATCAAGTGCCATCAACCTCGAAGAAAAGTCGTTTAGAGATTGACTTGGCAGATCTTCATGCTGATCCTGGGTTACGAAGTCCAATCTCAAGTTATCATCCTACAGATCAGGACCAAATCCGAATGGCTTATCTACAAAAGGGCCCTTGTCAGCCTTATGACTATAAATTTCCTTATACGCAGTGTGGACAAGAAAAAAGGCGGTTTAATCCTGCTTGGTTTAAGGATTTTGGTAGTTGGTTGGAGTATAGTATAGAAAAAGATGCTGCATTTTGCCTATATTGTTACCTTTTCGGAGAGCAAGCACGTCACAGCCCTTTTGTAACTAAAGGTTATAAAAATTGGAAGAAGAAAGAAAGAATTGGAGATCATGTGGGAGGGCCCAACAGTGCTCATAATCAAGCATATCAAAAGTGCCAAAGTTTATTAAATCAGAAGCAACATGTTGGGACAATTATTGTCAAGCAATCAGATCAAGCTCAAAGAGAATATCGAATCCATTTGAAGGCAGTGCTTGATTGCAGCCGCTTCCTTCTACGTCAAGGGTTGCCTTTTTGTGATCACGATGAATGTGAGTGTTCGAACAACATGGGTAACTTTCTTGAGTTATTGCAAGTAATTGCTAATCAAAATGAAGCTATTAAAAGAGTTGTATTGCAAAATGCTCGTGAAAACTTGGCATTGACCTCACCTAAGATTCAAAAAGCCATGGTGAGTGCGGCTGCAATAGAAACAACTCGGGCTATCATTTATGAGCTTGGAGATGCACCATTTGCTCTGTTCTTGGATGTAATTCGTGATATCTCTATGCAAGAGCATTTGACCATTGTTTTACGCTATGTGGATAAGCGTGGATGCGTGATTGAGCGTTTTTTAGCCATAAAACATGTTTTAGAGGCTACTGCTCAATCACTTAAGGCGGCAATCGAACTGATATTTTTCAAGCATGGATTGAGCATAACAAATTTGCGCGGGCAAGGTTATAATGGGGCTAGTAATATGCGAGGTGAGCTTAATAACCTCAAAAATCTAGTTATGAATGAGAATTCTACCGCATTTTACATTCATTGCTTCGCACATCAGCTTCAATTGACTCTTATTGCTGTTGCAAAAGAACACCCACTAATCGCCATGTTTTTTGACTCGGTTTCTAATGTGTTGAATGTCGTTGGAGCATCTTGCAAACGTCACGACCTGCTCCAAAATATACAAGTTATTAAAGTTGTTGATGCATTCAATACCAGTGAATTTGAAAGTGGACAAGGTTTGAATCAGGAGATTAGCCTCAAACAACCGTGTGATTCATGTTGGGGCTTGCATTATTGTTCATTGGTGAGCTTGATTGTCACATTCTCTTCAGTGGTTGATGTGCTTGAAATTATTTCAAATGATGATACGAGTGAACACAGGGGTTCTGCGTGTAATTTATTGCTTCAATTGGAATCTTTTGATTTTGCATTTCAAATGCATTTGATGAAAGATATATTGGGGATCACGAATGAATTATCCAATGCATTGCAACGAAAAGATCAAGATCTTGTCAATGCCATGAAGCTGGTAAGAATTTCGAAGCAACGACTACAAATGATGAGAGACGATGGCTGGGATTCTCTCCTCACTGAAGTTCATTCATTTTGTGATAAATATGAAATTATCATTCCCAATATGGATGATTTTGTTTGTTGATCGAAGGCGATCACGACGCGAAGTTGAAGTGACAAACCTACATCATTTCCGCGTCGAAATATTTTATGCAGCTATCGACATGCAACTTCAAGAGCTCAACCACCTCTTCAATGACGTTAATACTGAGTTGCTTCTTTGTGTGGCATGCCTAGATCCAAGTGATTCATTCTCTGCTTTCAACAAGGAAAGACTGGTCCGCCTTTCTCAATTTTATCCAGATGATTTTTCAGACGCAGATCGGGTGATGCTTGATAATCAGTTGCAGACTTACATTATTGATATGCGCACCAATAGTAGGTTTTCAGAAGTGAAAGGAATTAGCGGTCTTGCTCAGAAGATGGTTGAAACAAGAAAGGACATTGTATATGATTTTGTTTATTTGCTTTTGAAATTGGTGCTAACCCTACCAATTGCCACTGCAACTGTTGAGAGGGCGTCTTCTATTGTGAAAATCGTGAAGAATCGACTACATAGTCGAATGGAAGCTGAGTGGATGAATGATTGTTTGCTTGTATATATCGAGAAGGACATATTTAATGGCATTGACGATGAGACAATCATGCAACGCTTTCAAACCATGAAGTAGGGCAATTATAAAAACTTTGTTAGAGTTGGGATATGACTTTTGATGAGAGCATGTTAGTTATTTGATGTAGTTAAATATTTTGTATCTATTTAAATGCAATATATTTTCTCCTGTGCCATTGGTAATATGAAGAAAGTGCAGGAAAATAATGTTTGACCTTTTCAATTGACCATCATCTACCCCTCAAACAAAAATCATGGGCTCACCACTGAGTGGAGTTGATATTTTTTTGGCAATTCCCAGTGGTACACTTGAATGATTTTGACATTTGGAATATTGGGTGTTGGTGCACTGTAACAACACCTTTACATTGGTGCATGACGAGTTACTGGGTGATTTGGAAACTATTTTCCAAGCTCTTGATATTTGATACATTGGTGCAAAGGCTATTGAATATGAGTCATGCATGCTTGGGTATCCATTTTCATGATTCTTACATAAGTAACGTTCACACATATTTTGTCCTTGGTTTAATTTTGTTGACACAATCAGACTCTGATTTTATTCAATGAGGTTTTCTCATGCAATTTTATACACGATAATGGTTCTACTGAGTACTGACTGAGTTTGAGTTAGTTTTTTTTTTTTTATGACTGTAACTGACCTAGGCTGTAGGAGATCATACTAAGTACTGTCCCCCCTTTTCTTTTGTCTATTGCTACATGTATGCTTTGTGGGCCCTGGCTTGAATTTATTATACTGATGGTTGGTATGTCACTTAATTCTGATTATCATCCAATCTATTAAAATACAATTGAACTTGGGTACTTTGTGGTCTGGCCCTACCTCAGCCAAACAATGTGACTAAAGGGTAGGTGTGACCGTGACCAACTCTGTCCTGTTTCCATTACCTAGATATTGATTTCTGGTGTCATTTATTATTGTTTGTATGAACATATGGATATTTTATCGTTAAGAAGGGGATGATTTTGACTGTCTATGGTTGGATTTTCAAGAGAAAATGTTGGATTTCACTGATGGTACCTTTTTTATTGGCTTATAACTTCCATTTTTCTTATTGATGTTGTAATGACCTAGCCCACTTCTAGTATAATATTGTCTGACTGCTTTAAAACCCATTATACTGGGTTAAGGCCGGGTTGCTGTTATAAAGCCCAGGGTCAGGATGATCCCTTTCCAACCTGGGACTCTCATTGCTCACCCCCCTTGTTGGGAGTCAAGGCGGAAGTGCAGCCCAGCTTGGGGCACCGAACCCTTGGAGTCTCACAGATGTCCCTTGGGAAATACAGGAAATTTTCGGTCTGTATCTGCTGCCGACTTTTTATGAAATCTTATGATCTGTGATTACAGTCTTTTATATGCTTTTATATATAGAGAGATGGATGGACTGATAGATTTATGCATTTATCTGTAAATTATGATTCTCTACAGGACGGGGTGGTTCTGCTGGAAACAAGTTCCGGATGTCACTGGGTCTTCCAGTGGCAGCGACTGTTAATTGTGCTGATAACACTGGGGCTAAGAATCTGTACATCATCTCAGTGAAAGGTATCAAGGGCAGGCTCAACAGGCTGCCTTTAGCTTGTGTAGGCGACATGGTGATGGAAACTGTGTAGAAAGGTAAGCCTGATCTTCGGAAGAAGGTGATGCCTGCTGTGATTGTTCGCCAGAGGAAGCCTTGGAGGCGAAAGGATGGTGTTTACATGTATTTTGAAGGTAGAATTTTCTGTCACTGCTGCTTTCTGTGTTCTGCTGATGAGAACTTTTCAGTTTTGTGCATTGTTTATATTTTCTCTTCTTTGTTATTATACGATGACTACTCTTGCAACTTTTCCTTGCAATTTTTCTTTACTTTCAGATTTTCATTTCGGTGAATTTCTGTGTTATTTGCTTGTTTCTTGAGTTGTTGAGGGCCCAAACCTTTTTAATAGCTTTGGTGTATGAAATCTCTGGAACACCAAGGATGTTGTGCATGGCGGGTGACACGGGCACCGCCTTTAGAATGCATCTGCTGTGAGAGGCTGCCTTCTCCTTCACTGCTGCTTCTGCAGCCATTGAGGGTCTAGGGTTTAGGCTAGAGACAGTACCTTTGGCCTTGTCCTTTCATTGTCCCAGTTAGAGCATTGCATCCTCCAAAAGCTCTCAGCACGCCTCCGTCTTTTCTCTCCCTCCCTGAGAGGGAACAGAGATGGTAGAAAGATGTTTTCTTCAATGCAAACTTTTCGAACCCCCCCCCCCCCCCTTCTTTTCTTCTCCCTCTCTCTCTTCTTCTTCTTCTTCTTCTTCTTCTTCCTCCTCCTCCTCCTAAACCACCCATGCAACAAAGACCCAAAATTGTCACATCTTCTGAGTGCCTTTAAGGTCAAGTCTGTGCATTAAAAAAATGTGCATTTTGTTTCTCTTCTCATGGAGTCCTTAAAGCCCATAACTTTAGAAAAGTAGTTCTGACTCTCCCAGTCATAGTATTCTTTCCTTGGGACACATTTGTGTAAGATGTTTTCTGTGGAAGTAGAAGTGTTATTTCTGAGTGGCTCTATTTTTAGTTGTTGGTGCACAAAACTCCGTGGAAAATCCCTATTTTTGTGGGATTTTTCTGCATGAGATAGGAGACCTGCATCTGACCCTCCTCCCTGGGACTTCTGTTTCCTCTTCTGAGTTATGCTAACAAGTCAATGATTTTGAAAGAACCAGCTTCTGACTGTAAGACGTGACAATTCTCTGTCTTGAACTTTCTAAGTTGATGGCTCACCTTGCCTTTTAACTGTGCGAAACACTTGACTACTGCCAGTTTTGTGTGTGGGCTGGGAATATAATTTTGAAATAAAGTACTTAAAAACTTGAAGGATCTCGAAACTGAGATGGTCCATGCAACTTCACAAGAAACAACCTGTCTTAACTGGAAACAATAATGTGAAATAGGCTGTCTCAGGAGATGATGATGGGTGTATGAGGGAAGAATATAATGCACATCTGATTCCTTACCCCATTTGCCTAGTTTTTTTTTTTCGAAATTGAAAGAGAACTGCGAAGCACTGCCAATGGGATCCTTACTGGTTACAGTGGAGATAATGCTCAAATATGCTGCAGAACCGAATCCTACTTGCTAATGGCTCGACTATATGGAGTTATCATTAATGATATTTTTGTCCAATCCAGTAGGCTTCTTTACCTAAGCCCTAGTTACATTATTCTTATCAACGATGGTGGACTCTTTCATTTAGTTAGTTTCCTTCCTATTAGTTCATTTCCAAATTCCAATTAAGGTTGACAAAAACGTTAATGAATGCTTATTAGGTTTTTGATTATTTATTTAACCAATTTACTTCTTCTAATTATGAATGCAGATAATGGCTGGGGTTATAGTGAATCCGAAGGGTGAAATGAAAGGTAAGTGTCTTAAGGTCCCCCACCCACCCACCCACACACACACACACACCAAAAAAAAAAATAAAAAAAATATCAATGCACTCAGGTGAAAACCTGTTTTTTTGTTGTTGAACGGCTTGATTTGACCAGGTTATGGTAAATATGGATAGGATCTGACTGTTCCAGGCTTCTAGCACCCCATTGGTTTTTGTAACACTCATTGAGGTTTATGCTTGCTTTTGCAGGATCTGCAATCACCGGCCCCATTGGGAAGGAGTGTGCAGATTTGTGGCCTCGTATAGCAAGTGCAGCGAACGCAATTGTTTAGAACTACATCCCATCTCCCTTTTTCTTTTAATTTTTATTTTATATAGCTAGTGTGACTTGTCTTGAGCTGCAAATGCAATAGAATTTCGTTTTCTTTCATGTTATGCTTTTGATTAAACTTGTTTAGAAGTAATGAGAGAGATGCAAAGACAACCTATTAATACAGTTGTGTTTGTGTTTGGAACTTGGTGGTGTGCAAGGGCTTGTTGTTTGCCTTTCCCGACTGAATTCCTCGGATCTCATAGTAAGGGGAGGGAGCCTTTATCACAGGAGTACTGAAGAGGTGTGGGGTGAGGGGCCTAAGTCGTGGGGATCCAGATGGGACTATCATTATCATATTGTGTGGATTAATTCCCAAATGTGTTCATGGCCCATTGTGGATCCAACGTTATTCCTTCTTAACCACCATGATTTATAGATATTGTTGCTTACATATGCATGCATAAACAAACTGGTCATAGTTCTAGACTGCAGACAACCGTGTTTTATTGCCAAGGCTTTATTTGTTCCAAAAGTCTATTGAGGTAGTAGCAAGGGTCGCTTTGAGCAGTTCCCATTTAGTGACCTGTGCTGCTGGCTCCGTTGCCAACACAAACCAAAGACTTGGTGGCTCTGGATGTAGCCACATAAACAGTAATCAATTCTGTGATGATTTTAGTTATCAGATTGAAGACAGTGACTGCTCAACAGTTTTTGGAAGTTTGCTGTTTCTTTAGATTGTATTTCAGCTGTGCAAGTCTGATGGGAGGAAAAAAAAAAAAAAAAACACAAGGGTTTCTAGAAAAGGAATGAGGAAGCAATGAAAGCACTGAAGCAGGAAATGGGGTCTTGAAATATAAATCGAGCTAGAAATGCAGTATATCCAAATCATTAGTATACCAGCCTTGCAGTTTGAGCATGTTTGTTTTAAAAGGATCTGAATTTCCAGGGATTCATTGTAAAATGTGTTCCAACAATATTAAAGAGGAGTGGAGTGTGAAAGGCGAAGATGTAGGTAGGATTTTTGACTCTTGTAAGATTTGTTTAATTAGGGTGATGGCTGAGTATTTGTTTCTACGACAGGAGATTACTTGAAGGTCATTAATGGTTCTTCACCTTTGTTTCTTGAATTTTGCCACTATTGATTGGAATGAGCATCTTTGAATTTCTAGGAATTCGGATATCTGTTCTGCATGGTGCCATGAAAATGACACAGTAGGAGTTAGCTGTATGACCAAGCAACTTTTGATTTTTTTTTTTTTTAAGCAAGGCGTTTTCGTTCTTATCATACATTTTAACACCACTTTCGGCATGATTTTCATAACAAAACTAGGATCTTTTAAACAAGGGAGGTTCTACTATGTGAATGTTAGGGATTGAAGATCCTGCACCATTTCAAACTCGGTAGAAGGAGATAACATTGGACTAATTTTGAATTTTCTTTTCTTTTATTAGTTGATCATCACAAAAAAGTTAATAGAACAAGAATTAAATTTTAAATTAAGTAAAAAGGAAAAATAGCAAAAAACTCTAAGAATGATTTTGTATTAACAACAAATACAAAACCAATTACAATAAGGTGAAAGCACTTTAGATAAGTAAAAGTGATTTCGAAGTAGAAACTAAGTAGAACCACCACAGTTAGAATAAGCTTTTGGCTGTGTTTATTTAACCAAAGCCCTTTGTGGGTCCTACTCGGACATTGATGTGCCCTTTTCAATCTTATAATCACAACCATTAATTTTGGACCTTCAAAGTACAATGATTTTATAGCCATAATAGGCAGCATAGGCACACTCTACAAGAGAGCAGATCCTGATTCAGTTGTCCCAAAGGCAGGACCTCCCTAAATTGAAGTCATGCTCGTGATTAAGAGTAATGATCTATTGGACTATAAAACGCATTAGGAGGGGACACATGTCATGGACCTACACTTGTAAAAGAGGAGATGAAAAAGTCTGCAGCTCAATGGGTAAAGAACATGTACGGACGGTTGAGGGTTTGAAACTGTGATACCACACTAGGGCAGCGGACAATTTACCAGTCTTTTTATAGGAATTAGTGGAAAACCCTTTGTTGTCAAAAAAAAAAAAAAAAAGAAAGTAAAAAAGAAAAAAAAAAAAACGGTCTTGCCATAGGGATATGCAAATTTTAGTTTGGAGTCGCCGAAGAAGTGGAACTCCATAATAAGGCTCACCAAAACATTTAATTAAAAGCATGATCAAGTTTTTTCATTCTTTCAATGCTCTTTTGTATGGGATGAAGAGTCATTTCTTAATATTAATCCTCCAAATGAAACTCCTTCCCGACCCCACCAACATTTGTAACCTAGACAAGGGCGAGCTTCCACATCCTCAAGTGGGCCCCACCTTTCAAACCCTGAAAATAAATAATTTGTATTACATTTTTGTTATTTCTTTGGCTTTTCATATGTACAGATACAGATACAGATGTAACCAATCTAACGGTGGGAAATACCTACCATAACGTCTATTGAAGGCACATTCGATCGATACTACTGTAATCTCCATAAGAATTTTAAGCATTGCAGAGAGATTGTTGAATGGACGAAAGACAATAAGATATTACGATCTCGGGTCGTCGACATTTGCTGACTGGATTCAAATTGTGTTTTTTATTTTTTATTTTTTTATTTCCTAAGAAACTAGGGTTCCCTTTCGCGGGGATTTACGGAGGCTGACGAGAATCGCTGGTAGGGATTTAGGGTTTCAAATAGATGGATTTGGACGGTAGTAGCACGTCCGCAGCAGCTGGTGGAAGTCGATCCGTTCCGATCCGTTCAAGGCGGCAAAAAGGTGATTTCTTCTTCTTCTTTCTTTCTTTCTTTCTTTCTTTCTTTACACCCAAAGATTTGGATAGGAACTCATGTTCTTCTTGTTCATATATATATATATATATATATATATATTTGTAGCAGCACATACATTGATTTTGTAATTACTTGCACTCTAAAGTGCAATAGGTTTTGAGCAAGTTGGTGAGATGGATGGGTATCTATTCTGTGCTTTGGTTTTGGGTTGGGGTGGGAAAAGGTACTAATTGGTTTTCCAACTTGTTTGGCCCAAATCAGAAAGTGAAGCAATCTTATTCCTACAATGGCTTGTTTAGAATTAGAGGGACATTATTTATAGGGATTAGAAACCACTTGAGATATGAGATACATTAGAAATTGAACAATGAATCATCAACATATGGTTCATAAGGGTTTTGTCAATTTATGGTTAATACTATATTCAATGTGGATCAAATGATTAAGACAGTTCATGGAAAAGTTTAGAGAGGAGGAAAAAATTATGCATGAGTTTTTTTTTTTTTTTTTTTTTGGGGGACTTGGAGAAGTTGCACTATAGGGTGCTGAGGTATTTGATTCGGCGAACATCAAACGAAAATGATATCCCTAACGTTCATACAAAAGTCACTGATTATTTGTATGGAATAGCTGTAATGAGGGTCAGAAATGTGCATGGATTGACATCTGGAATCTTGGGGTCAAAATGGATTACACCAAGAGTCCACTTTGAGACCCTATCTACTTGCTTTGGCTGTAGGTAACTTAACAACAGGCATCCAAGATGTAGTTCCATTGTGTATTTTTTTCATGGGTGATGTGGTGCTAATTATTTAGAAAAGGAAGAAGGTAAAGGATAAACTATGATTTTGGAGAAAGACTATTGAGCGAAATGGGTTGAGAATTTGCAAATAAAATGGAGTATAATATGGGGTGAAGGTCAAGTAGATTTAAGAGCGGAGAACAGTAACGGTCAAAATTGAAAATAACTTATTGCCCTAATGTGAAAGATCTAACTCCTAGGAGCAATGGATGACAAAATGCATCTTTGGAGCTAGGTATAGTGAATAGGATGAACTCTAGTGTGAATGATCTCGATACCTAGGAGCAATATATAGCAAACATGCATCGTTGGAGTTAGATGTAGTGCATTGTATCAGCCCCAGTGTGAAAGATCTCAATACCTAGGAGCAGTATAAAACAGATGCATCATTGGAGTTAGATATAAGGTGAAAGCTATGGTAAAGCTATCCTGTTTCAAATTTAAGACTGATTTATATTTTTTTAAGGGGTTTTTACCAAAAGCATCCTCTCCCTTTACCTCCGAAAGCATCCTCAAATACATGTAATGCCCAAAAGCATCTTACACAACATACTTTGTTTTTTTAGACCAAATACTTCTCGACATCGCGAATGATGTTGGATACAGATATAGACACAAATTCCTAAGCTTGTGACTGTTATGCCTCGAACTCGCGAGTCATATCTCGAGCTTGCGGGTGTCATGTCTTAAACTCGCGAGAGATAAAGTGAAGGACAATTTGGTCTAGAAAAAAAACAAAGTATGATGTATAAGATGCTTTTGGGCATTACATGTATTTAAGGATGCTTTTGCAGGTATAGGGATATTTAAGGATGCCTTTGGTAAAACCCCCTTTTTTTAATGTATTCTTTTTCAGTGTAATTAATTATTTTGTTTAAATAGGCGTGCTTATGAGGCTTTTGCTCCACACATTGAGGCTTACTCCCCAATCTCTGGGATATTAGAATGTCTTGCTAGACACCTCAATGTTTTAAAACAAGCAAAACAGAGCAACTGAAACACAAAAACTACACGATAGACCTGGCAAGCATAGTGTCCATGCATACATTAAAGTTCAACATATATGATGATGGGCTTCTGCCACTGTACTGTTTTTTCCAGTGAATTCTTAGAGTGCATTTTAGCTTTTAATGAAAGTTCTCGTTATCATTAAAAAAATAAATCTTAGTGTGCAATTTTTAACTGTCCTTTATTCATGAAACAAATATAAGTTATTTAGGTGAGAAAAGGGCATTTGGTTATATTTGCAGTGACAACTGACATGCATGCAACTTTGTCAATACGTTTAATGCTATGTTGCGTTCTTGCTATCAGAGAACACATACTACTGGAACTTCTCTCATAATGTATATAATCAGTTATTTTATGGTGGTTTTGCAGCATATTATTTGTTTACCCAGCAGAATCTCCCATCTTGTAAACCTGTTTTGACACCAGGATGGGTAAGCTAATGAGTTTGATGAGTCTATTCCTTGTCTACTTCATGCTTCAGTTAGTGATATATATATTTTTTTATGTTTATGTTTTTGGTTTTTTTTTTATACAGGTGATCACTACATTTTTGTTGACAGGTGTCATTTTTATTCCTGTTGGCTTTGTTTCTCTTCATGCTTCACAAAATGTAATTATTTTACTCAGTTATTTTGTTACATAACCCTTCGTGACAAGTAGATCTCCCTTTTCTTCTAGTGCCAGCATACAATGATATGTCCACTTCCTAAGGTACTGTGATTGAGGATTTAATTCTTTCAATATGTTTTGTAGGTTGTGGAAATTGTGGAACGATATGATGCTGAATGTGTGCCCGAGCCATTCAGAAGCAATAAAGTGGCTTACATCAAAGACAACTCAACTTCTAAGAACTGTACTCGAATCTTAAAGGTTATTCCATCCTTCCCACGCATATATATTTTCTTCTATGAGGATGTGGATTCTATTAGCATTATTTACTTTTTAGAAAGAACAATGACGTCTAACTAAACGAAAGTTGTGAATAATTACAAGAGAATAATTGTGAAATTATTTGTTAAGTGTTAATTGAATAAAGGGAAGTCAATCAGTTGGAAGACTACCTAAATTAGAATGGTGACCCTCCCCAACCTGCAGTTCTTACTTCTTAGAAGCTTCTTTTTCTTATATATTAGAATCCTTATTATTTAATTATTTTCGGATGACGATTCAAACATGACATCGCGGCATCTTTCGATATATGGAAAGGTTATGGCTTGTTGCATGTTCCTTTTATGAGCCTGGGTATGAGAACCATGCGTTGGAAGAGGGATGTGTTTCTTTTAGCTTCATTGTATGTTTTTGAAGGATGAAGAGTTATTACCATTTGAAAACTGATTGTTTGTCCTATCATTGGCCAAAATCCATCTTCTTCTCTTTGGATTACTTGTAAAATCCACACACACACCAAGCCCCCCAAAAAAAAAAAAAAAAAACCCAACCCCCACCAACCCACCTATCAATTGTAATCGAAACAAAGAGAAATTGGAAGTGAATTGTTGCAATCCTAGGGTTAGGATGCAAGTGCCGGGGCACAATTAAGGTTCCGAAGAACAATCACTCGAAGAAGAAACAGTCTCCAACGAAAAATCCACATAGGGAATTCTATTAATCAATTCTAATCTGAGAAATAATTCTCTACAAAGCCTTATAAATGGTAAAAGAAACTTAAACCCTAAGAAACAATCCTAATCAAACTAGGAAACAAATAATAATCCTATCCAAAGTAGAATCTAATTCTCAATACAATTACTTAAATAAAATTAGAAGCTACTAATAATTAATAATGAATTCCTAAACTTCCTTGGGTCCCACATGTGGACCTTGATTATATGGCAACTGTGTGCTACTGCATCAATTCTCCCCAGGTGGGAAAAGTGTTCGTCCTCGAACTCAGCTCTTCTTCTTGACGTTACTTCTGTAGATAGTGTGCATATGAAGCGCTTTCTTGGTGAGACGAGAACGTGACCCTTTTTTTGGTGGCGTCGGCTTCGGAAGATGGAGTGTGACTTGCTTTGCACCATGCATGAATGTGTATGTGTTGTCGCACATGCCATTAGTACCATTCTTGTCATACATCTATGGACGACCCAACAAGATATCACAACTATCCATGGGTATCACATTACACCAAACTGTATCTGTATAATTTGCACCAATGGAAAAGGTAACTGGACATGCATATCGGACTTGCACTTCATCACCTGTCATTAACCATCTAGCAAAATAAGGACGATGATGCTTCTGAACTTTCAGCTTTCAGCGATCTACAAAAGTTTGTGATATGATATTCTGACAACTGCCTCCATCAATGATGACTGTGCATTCTTTACCATTGATTGTTCATTTTGAGTGGAAAATATTTTCTCGCAACCACTTCGTCTCAGTAGTCGAGGGAGTGTCAGTGAGGATCAGGAGGGATTCACCTTCAACTGCATGGTAGATCTCTAAGTCTTCAGTCTCAGTTGCAACTTCGTGCTCTGCTCTTTAGGATCATTTGGAGTATCAGGCTCACCACTTTCAGTCTCAATGAAGTGGAGACGTTTGGGACATTCTGCTGCACGATACCCTTGTTGTTTACAATTAAAGCATGTGACCCTATTTTGACCTTCGGGCTTGGTGAAAACTTTCTCTGATGACGCATTCGGTTTAGAACCTGCAATTGAGGAATTCTTTTGCATAACCCATTTAGCTGCATTAAGTTTTTGGGCTTGATGATTTGCAATTCCCTCCGCTTGATAGCATGTTGAATAATCTCATCAACATTATCAAAATGTTTGAATGCGAGGATATCTTGAATGTCAAGTGTAAGCCCATTAAAGTATCTGTCAACTAATACCTCATCATCTTCATTCAAACCACAACGTGCTTGCATGGTCATAAACTCAGAATACTCAACAACTGTCTTAGATCCTTGTTTCAAGTATTAAAAACGTGAACGGAGATCTCTAGAGTAATTGACAGGCAGGAACTTCTACTTCAACAGATTTTTCATCTCGGCCCACGTGTCAACAGGATCAATTTTTTGGTGTCTCCTCTTCTTTTGCAACTCGGCCCACCATATCGCAGCATAATTGTGAAATCGAGTTGCCACCAGTGTAATCTTATGACCATCTGTCATTAGTTTATGTGCAAAAATATTTTCAACACATACTAACCATTCTAAGAACTCATCAGGCTTCAATTTGCCATCATATTCGGGAATCACAAGTTTAATACCCAAATCGCGATCAACATTTACTATGTGTGGCTCTCGTTGATTCCGATTATGTCCTCCATCATCTCGATGGTTATCTTCACGTCGATTAGTTTCCAAATTGGTTAATCGGGTCTCAATCTTTGCAAGAGTCTCTAGCATTTGAGCCATCATTACTGATAATTGCCCAACGGTTCCCCTCAAATCATCATCATTATGGGAGGAAGACTCCACTTCTACCTACTTCTTGGGAGGCATCTTTGGTTAATTCAAATTTAAAATTTCTGATTGACCTGATTTATTGATCTGATTTCCACGATCACATAGGTGAAAACAGATCGAAAATCTGACGTTGGATGAGGCTGATATTGCTGAAGAAGATCCGTCCGTTTATGTGAAATATACTGTTGATCTGGTCAAGGGCTAGAGGACTACTGCAGACTGGCTTTCCTCTGTAAACAAGTCAAAACTGACCCAAATGTATAAATCAGGCCCAAACGAACTGTTGTGGGCTTCGTTAATGGGTCGGATCTGACTTGAACGGACCCAGAGGCCCAAAATATCGTCTCTTGTGTGTTGAATGAAAGAAGAAAAGGGTTTTTGAAAACCCCCCTTTGTTGCATCTTCGTGAACGAAGAGAAAGCAATGAGATGAGGGAGCAGGCTCTGGCGTTTGGAGCTTGGCGACTTCAACGAAAGGATGGAGATGACGATGATGATGGCGAGCGCGGCAGGGACTGTGACGGCGCGACGGCGAGGGCGCGATGGTGCACGGTACACTGTTCTTTCCTTTTCTCTGCTTCTTCTACTTATTCTTTCTTTTCTGCTGCTGGTCTTTCGTCGCTGTTTTTTTAGTTGTTTTTCTCTGCTGGGAATGGGATGGGAGACGATTGGGGGTTTGTAGGTTTCGGTGGTGCAGGAAGATTAGGGGATTCACAGTGAATGGTTATGAGTTTGGCAGTTTAGGTTTCGGTTTAGGAATTTTGAGTGGGGTTGGTGTCGAGGGTTTTGGACGAGTGGGCCTCGTTGGAGATCTACAGGGGTTTGGAGTGGGCGATTGGAAAAGTCAAGATGGGTCTGTCAGAGATGGATGGGGAAGGGGTTGTCGGGGATGGGAGTAGGGAACGGACAAAGTGGATGGACGATGGGTAGGGGGAATAGGGATAACACGCCTACGATCGAGGGATCGTTCGGCTCTGATACCAATTGATGCAATCCTAGAGTTAGGATGCAAGTGCCGGGGCACAATTAGGATTCCGAAGAACAATCACTTGAAGAAGAAACAGTCTCCAACGAAAAATCCACACAGGGAATTCTATTAATCAATTCTAATCTGAGAAATAATTCTCTACAAAGCCATATAAATAGTAAAAGAAACTTAAACCCTAAGAAACAATCCTAATCAAACTAGGAAACAAATAATAATCCTATCCAAATTAGAAACTAATTCTAAATACAATTAGAAGCTACTAATAATTAATAATGAATTCCTAAACTTCCTTGGGTCCCACATGTGGACCTTGATTATATGGCAACCGTGTGCTACCGCATCATGAATTTTCATGGTCTTCTCCTTTGGGGTACCCCTCTCTTTATGCTTGATCAATGTACAATAATGGACCACCCCACCTCAAATAGATGGTGGTTAGTCAACTGGCATCAATTTGTCAACAAAGAAGTTGTGTTTAACCCGAGGCAAAGCTTTTGTGAATGTGTCAGCAATTTGAAGATTAGTAGTAACATGAGGCACGTGATGGTTTTGTCCTCAAAGGCTTCCTAAATATAATGACAATCAACTTCAATATGCTTTGTTTGATCATGGAAAATAGGATTTTCTGCAATCTGAATAGCATTTGTATTATCTGCATAAAGTGGTGTGGAGGACTGTTGAGGAAATCCAAGCTTATTCAGGAGACCTTGTAACCGGATAACTTCATAACAGGTGGATGACATTGATCTGTATTCAACTGATGTGGAAGATTTAGAGACTCTCTCTTGTTTTTTGCATTTCCAAGAGATCAAAGCCTTGCCTAGATATACACACCACACAGTAGTAAAACGACGAGTGTCTGGACAACCTATCCAATCGGGTTTTGGTGGAAAGATGGTTTCACTCTCACATGTTCCTAGGAGATAACATATATTTCTCTTGACAGTAGCCAAATGAAGATTGGTGGGTTGAGTCATGAATTGACTCACAATGTTTACTGCATGAAATATGTCAAGTCTAGTTATTTTTAAGTAGACTAGGCTTCCAACTAATTTCTGATAGACTGTGGGATTAGAGAGTGGAATCCCATCATCTTTCCTGTATTTGACATTCAATTCTAATGGAGTGTCTACTGGGGTTGTTTTTTCTAAGCAAGCCTGAGTAATCAGACCTTTTGTATATTAGTGCCGACTGAGAACGAGACCTCTGCTGAATTTGTGCAATCTCTGACCCCTAAAAATAGGTTAGTTGACCTAGATCCTTCATATGAAATGATGCATGAAGATTCTGCTGCATCCGTAAGATGTTATCAGGATCAATTCCAGTGATAATGATGTTTGTCATCCACATATACGAGCAATATGGTAACCAAGAGAGGCATGTTGAAGAAACCAGGATGGATCAAATTTTCTTTGAACAAAGTTGGCACTTTGAAGGGCGGCCTTAAATTTCTCAAACCAAGCTTTAAGCCCAAATTACACATTGAAACAATTGCAAACAAGTTGAGCCCGACTTTTGTTCAAATCCTCGCAAACGGGAATAAGTCCGTCCACGTAAATTGGCTGTTCCCTAAGCAAGTGGAGGTTCTAACTTCCATTAGGTAAAGGTTCCTTCCCTCTCACTATTAGAGGGGCATTTATTGCAAGACTTGTGACATTGGCTTGCCTTGAGTCATTTCAAAGTACTCAATTTTCAATGCTAGATAGTGTGTGGATGGTGTGATTTATAATTCATTATTCATTATTAATTTTCAGATTGATCCTATCATTCCATATTAGGCTAGATTTCATCTTGTCCTGCATCAAAGCTCTAGAATCAACATACCAAATAAAGGATTTGGATTTGTTACCTAAGAGTCCAAGACCAGAGAAATCTGAAAGTATCATTTTTGAATCATTTCCAGGGTGATATTAGGCTGAGCAGGAGTATGCAGTGTAGGCTGAGTGGGGGTAGGCGGAGATTGTGTATGGATGACCGTGGCAGAGGCAGACGAGGAACTTGTATCACTTGTAGTTGCATGATAAACGGCAGTATTGCGATTCTGAGGTCTCCTCTGACATTTAGAAATGATATGTCCCGGCTTCCTACAATAGTTGCACACCATTTTTTTTTTTTTTACATTGAGTGGCAATGTGGCTGTACTCCTTGCAGCTGTACCATTGTTTCTTGGTGAGATCACGATTGTGAGATTTGGCCTGAGGTGCATAAGCAACATCAATGAGTTCTTGGTTGCCTTTTTGATCAATGATTGTTTGAGTGGCAAGTCGTCGTTCTTCTCTCAATAACTCATTGTGACACACATCTAAAGAGTTTTCATAAGATTGGATCTGACGGGTTCAAATTCTCGTTGGAACTTCATTAACTGATCCCTCTGACTCACTATATTAAATTTTTGTAAAGCAAGAATCTCCGCTTCAGAAATAGTATCATAAACCAATTTAGTGTTTTTGGATTAGAGATTAATGAATCCAGCATAATATTCTTCAATGCTCCTATTTCCTTGAGGATATTCATAAAATTTTTTTTTTTTTTTGGAATGGTTACTTTCATTAAATAAAGCAAACAATACAAGAGAAAAGTACTTAAAGCAATAGAAAACTAAACAGGAAAAGCAAAAAAACCTAAAAGCAGCCAACTAAGGCCCTACCAAAGAGAAGGCCACCTCTTTCCAATGATACACAATTTGATCTAAGGAGTATCCCCTCAAAGAAGGGAGAATAGACACCCAAAAAGCTACTAAAAACTTCGATTTCTCCACCTTTCTACTCTCATTAGATGCAATTCCTTCAAAACATCTTGAGTTTCGTTCCTTCCAAATCGCTCAGATCACTACTAAAAATGACAACCACCACATCACTTTGCCTCTAGGGTCCCCAATTGGGACCTTCCAAGCTTGGAAAAGCTTGGGGAGAGAGTGAGGAAGACTCAGCAGCAACCAAACCCTCCTATCATAGCCATCCAGATAGTCTGAACTGATTTATAATTTAGTAAGAGATGGTCCATGGATTCTTCGTCCCTCAAGCACATAGGGCAGCCATTCACTATCGTCATCCCTCTCCTCCTCAAAAGGTCCATAGTTGAGATCCTTTTCCTAAGAGCAAACCACCTGAATACAAGCACCCTAGGTGGAGCTTTCAACTTCCAAATAGTATACACCGCCCTCCTTTCCCTGGGATTGTTTAGGATTGTCTTAAAGAAAGAGGACAATGAAAATGATCCATTCTTAGAGGCAATCCACACCCTAGCATCTGCTCTGCTGTTTTGATTGGTTAAAATGTTCAGGGAGTTAAGGAGAGCAATGAACTGGGATTCTTCGTTGTCCTTCAGGTTCCTTTTAAAAGTGGGACACCAAACCATTTGGCCTCCAATAGTGCTCATATAAGAGCTGACTGTTGCTTCCTTTTCTTGTGCACGCCTAAACATGTCTGGGAATTGAGCACACAATGCCCTCTCACCTACCCACCTATCTTTCCAAAAAAGGGTCCTCTCCCCCGATCCAATTTGGTACCTGATCTCCATGAAAAGTCTCTTTCCGAGAGGATTCCTTTCCATATAGCAGATGATTTCCAAGGGGGATCTTGAACATCCCACTCATGCCTTGGTAGGTTGTATTTCTTTTCCAGCACCTGTCTCCGAAGGCCTTGTGAACCGTCTCCAATCCTCCACAACCATTTGCCCAGAAGGGCTTGATTCATCTTCTTTAGGGGTCTAATTCCCAGGCCGCCTTCTTCCTTCGGCTTACATATGGAGTCCTAATCTACCAAGTGAAGCTTCTTTTGAGAGCTTGTGCCATGCCATAAAAACTCTCTCTGCAGCCTTTCAAGCATCTTTATAATTGAGGTCGGGCATCTAAAAGATGGAGAAGTAATAGATTGGCAAGTTGGAAAGAACAGATTTGATTTGGGTTACCCTTCCTCCTATAGATAGGTGATTTTCTTTCCATGTAGACAACTTCCTCTCTATGCTTTCCACAATTGGGTTCCCAAAAGATTTAGTAACCCGCCTCGAGCACAGCGGCATGCCTAGGTACGAAACTAGAAGATCCCCAATCTTACAACCCAGAATTTCTGAACATTTAAGGAGCATGAGCTTCTTTGTTTGTGGACCAATCACCTCACTCTTGAAGAAGTTGACTTTTAGCCCTGACATTGCTTCAAAGTTGATAATAGTGGCTTTAACATTTCTAACCTGATCTTCTTTTGCTCCACAGAATATGAGAGTATCATTAGCATATTGCAAGTGGCTGATAACTGTGGAATTTCTAGCCACTCTGAAGCCTTCGATCATTCCTGCGTTCACTGCCTTTTTTATCATTCTTCCGAGCGCTTCTGCTACAGTTAGAAAGAGAGAAGCAGAGAGGGGGTCCCCTTGTCTTTGCCCCCTTCCAGCCTGGAAGTAGCCCTTTGGAGACCCATTCACCAAAATAGAGAACCAAGCTGACGAGACACACTCATGAGTCCACCTCCTCCATTTTTCCCTAAGCCCCATTCTTCCTAACATGTATTGAAGGAATTTCTAGTCCACCCTATCATATGCTTTTTCCAGGTCTAGCTTGCAGATGATCCCCGGAATTCTCTCCTTATGTCTTGAATGCACACATTCATTGGCCACGAGGATGTCATCTAAGATTTGCCTACCCTATACAAAAGCTTCCATTGCTCATTGGAAATAATCTTTGGTAGATCCTTTTGAATTCTTCCTGCTAGAACTTTGGTGAGGATTTTATAGAGGCTTCCCAAAAGACTAATGGGTCTGTAGTCCTTGATGCCAAGGTCTCCTGTCTTCTTCGGGACTAACGTGATGAAAGAAGCCCCCAATCCTTTGGACAATTTACCCCTATGGTAGAATTCCTCCACAAAATCCTTAACATCCTTTTTCACCATCTTCCAGAAGCGTTTGAAAGAAGGCTATCGGAAACCCATCTAGGCCTGGAGCCTTATCTCCTGCGAGATCGAAGACCGCATGACGAACTTCCTCCTATTCAAAGTTCCTTTCCAGCCACTTCGCCTCTTCTTCACCAATAACTTCGAAGATTAAATTTGCCAGATTGGGTCTTTCCCAACCCTCATCAATGTAGAGTGACTGGAAATAGTCTATTATGTGAGATAGTATCTCCTCTTTTTTCTCCAACCTTTTTCTCCCATCCATTATGCTTATTTTCCTATTAGCCATTCTTCTCGAGGATGCCATTCCATGAAAAAATTGTGTTTTTGTCCCCTTCTTTTACCCAATTGCATCTCGATCTTTGTTGCCATCTTTTCAACTTCTTCCTCAGATATCTTTGCAACTCTTCTGTTAAATCCAACCTCTTCTTTTCTTCATCCTAGGACAGCTGATCACTCTCCTCCTTTCCATCTAAAGATTGGATTTCTACTAGAATTTTAGACTTTTGGTGCTTCATTTCCCCAAAGTGCTCCTTTGCCCACTCCTTCATTTTGATTTTCAGCAACTTCAATTTTGTGGCCAGCCTGTGAACCGCCCATCCCTCCACCCTTATCTCCTCCCACCACTTCTGAACCAGCTTAATTTGCTCTTCCTCTAGCCACATAAGTTCGAAGCGGAAGGGAGAAGGTCCCCATCTTTCACACTCCGAGTCTGGTAGAATCGGGCAATGATCTTAAACTGGCTTAGGCAAAGCAATCTGGGTAACCTCTGAGTAGGATTCCAGCCAATCTGACGAGACCAAGAACCTATCCAGCCTGGATGTAGCAAGATTGCTCTGATGGTTAGACCAAGTAACCGAAGCTCCACCCATTTGCAAGTCCACCAAAGAGTGAGAGTTGATCCAATCAGAGAAGTGCCTCATTTCTCCTATAAGTTTATTATCTCTCAGTTTTTCACTTAGGAATCTAATGATGTTCCAGTCCCCACCAATCAGAAATCTCACGTCCAATTAAAACCTCCTGGCTGAGTTTTCTTGGTTATATACTCGTTTTAGGCAATCCCACATTCCTTTAGCGGTCTTATAGGTTCTCAAATTGAGCACATAGTGTGGATCTACTGAGTTAAGTATTCAGCTAATGATTTTCATCGGTTTCCCATTGAGCCAATTTATCTTTGTTAGTTGGCTTCTCAACAGTTCCATCAATGTGTCCCCTCAGATGTTTTCTACGAACAAACATTCAAAACTGAAACTCCCAAGAAAAATATTTCGTTCCATTTAATTTAGCCCCAACAGAATTTCATATTTCTCAGCCATTTTCCAACAAGTAATGATCAAACAAAATCCCAGATTTTAGATCAACTGAATAACTCTACTGTTCCAAGAAGGTGCACCAGAAATTAGGAAAGAACTTACCTCTGATAGCTCCAAAAAATCCAGAAAAGATTAGAGATACCAGAGAAAGATGACAATGCTTATAGCAGATGCAGAATCTGATTGTGATTCCAGGTGCGTCCTATTGTATGCTCAGATGAAAGGATCCTCTGCAATTAGTCCATTGACTGTATGAGACCAAAATAAGATGCCGACTACTGTATTGACTATACAAAGTAGAGATGAAGCTTGAACTTGATGCAGAATATCTGCAGAGAAGTACTCTGAGCTCAGTCGGCACCTTTGCCTTGTTAAGAAGACTAGAGTTGTGAAGATCTCTCATTAGGGCACAACTGTTGAAGACACCAGTGAAGATGACGAAGCTGATTGGCAAAGAAGAGGATGAAGAGGCCAAAACAAGACTGCAGAGACGAAGATGAGATCCCTTTCGAAAAGCCGAAGTGATGCCGAGATGTCGAGATCCTTCCGTGAATACCAAGATGCCAATATGTCGAGATCCTTCCGTGAATACCGAGATGCCGATGACTACCAAGACGAAGAGGAGACTCTATGAAGGATTTCTGGA
Source organism: Camphora micrantha (assembly GCA_003546025.1). Taxonomy (NCBI): domain Eukaryota; kingdom Viridiplantae; phylum Streptophyta; class Magnoliopsida; order Laurales; family Lauraceae; genus Camphora; species Camphora micrantha. The sequence goes on along the minus strand of QPKB01000007.1, from coordinate 30,532,074 downwards.
GCTGAAGATGCAGCCGAAGAAGCCACTCGAAGAAGTTATTGGACAAGGTTGCAACGAAATCGAGAACTCCTCAAGGATTTCTTAACATGTAAGATTACTTAGGCTAAAATAGAACTGATAAGAAGAAGAGAAAGGGGAAGTTCTTTCTCTTGATCATTACTCTAGCCAAGGATTCTCTTGAGCATGTGCTTTGATACCATATCAATTGTAATCGCAACAAAGAGAAATTGGGAGAAAATTTTAGTGGTTTTCTCCTTTGGAGGACCCTTCAATATACTTTATCAATGTACAATAATGGAGAGTTTACAGATCTTGATACCCTAATTAGGGTAATTAAATCAATTACAACTAATATACAATCTGTGTAAAGTCAATACCCATGAGGCCCAAAGTATGAGCCCAATGCCCAAGTCCTGCACTCCCCCCCACCACCACAAGCACACACTCTCATACACATGTGCTCGCACGTGCGCGCGCACACACACACACTTACACTTGTGTACGCATGCATTCATGAATGATATTCTCCATTTTTAGCTCAATTATAAACCAACAGTCAAGCGATTGCCCATAAGTACTGATGTAGGACAGGCCCATGACTCATCGGTTGACCGAGTCTATTGGGCCCAGCCCATCCAGTTTATGTTTATTTATTTTATTTAGAGATGTTTTTTATGGTTTATGTCTTTTAAGTTGAGATGTTTTAATCTTGGGCATCAATGTGTTTGGATGGTCAAGATTAGTTCGAGGGTTATTTCTTTTTCTATTTAAAGCATTGGAAAGCCTCTTAGCTTCATTAGACTATGATTGATGAAAAGAAGAAACTGTGTGCAATTACTCTTTGCAATATCTCCTGTAAAGGAAATAGTGCAAAGCCATGGCCACAAAACCTGAGACTCTGGGTGTGATGCCCCTTATGGCCTTATCCCTCCATCTTCCCCTACCCGCCCCACATCGTACACTGTTCTGCATCAATTGGTATTTTAGAGCAATTGCACTCGCCTCTTGAATTCATTAGATTATGAGGAATGAAAAGAAAAAATTACGTGCACTCAAATTCTTTTTTTCATTAATCATAGCCTAATAAAGCAAGAAGCTTTACAGTGCTTTAAATAGATCTTGACCATCCAAATACATTGCCGGCCAGGATTAAAACATCTAAAATCAAAAGACAAACTATAAAAACAATTCTAAATACAATAAAATAAACATAAACTAGATGGGCTGGACCCAATAGACTTGGTTGACCCATGCCCATGGGTCATGGGCCTGTCTGGCATCAAGTACAATTGTACAAGTACGACCTACATGGCTTTGAACTGGTACCCCATTTCCTCCATATGGAGGGTATATCTTGCGTTACACCGTGTGCTGGAGACTATCAGCATGCCAATTTCTTGAGTAAAAGGAATCTTGATAGTAGAAGTCATGTTTTATCCTTTAGTTGCTGTTTTTTTCCCCTTTCCCACTTGATTTGAACTGCAATGATTGTTGCTTTGCAGGTCCAGAAAAATATGAAAGCTCCAATTTACGTCTATTATCAGCTTGACAACTACTACCAGAACCATCGGCGGTATAAATTTTTTTCTTTATTCTAATGTTATTGCTGATCTCATGCCACAAAATGCTTTCTGTGGCCACACTTGCATTGTTAGCTGCTAATCTATCTGTTTGATTTCTTTTTTCTTATTTATCTATACATTTTCTTTTGTAATGTTATATCTTGTTCCTATTTTTCTTGGCCATTCATGTATGATATTTTCTCCTCGAATAGGTTGCACTTCTTCATACCCATCATTACTACTTCCATCTAGTTCTCTTCGGCCTATCCCCTTTTCTTAAGGAGTCATCAACTTGCATATAAAAAACTTTTCTAACTAGTGCCATTGTTGGCTATGTTGGACATGTCTAAACCATCTCTACTGACTCTTTTAACTTTTTACCTATTGATGCTACCTTAGTTGCTCCCGATACGCTCATTGTTTATTCTATTTTTCCTAATTTTACCACACATTCAACTTAACATTCTCATCTCTACTACACTCTATTTTTTATGTGTTGTTTCCTAATTGGCCAACACTTTGCTCATAGCCGGTCTAATCACCATCTTGTAAAATCTTTCCTTCAATCTTTGTTGTTATGCACCGATCATAGAGCACTTCAAAAGCAAGTCTCCAGTTCAACTATCCAACTCTTATCTTATGTTTGACTGCCTCCTTTTATATCCCCATCCTTAACTAATTATAGAGCCAAGATATCAAAAGAAATCTCTTTATGGAATCTCTTGAGCTTCAATTCTCACATGAGTTACATTTCCTTGCACATTTCTTTGCTTTACCTTGTTTGAGGGCACCTTTAATTTACTATCCCTCTCTTTCTACTTTTGATGCAAGCATTTAAAACTACTATCCCATGTTGTGTGGTCAAACTCTCTCCAAGAACAACCTTATAGTTTTACAAGCTAGTTGGTCATATTTTCTAAGTAGAAAAACGTCTCTGGCTCTTATGAGTTACACTTATATAGGTAATTAAACGCACCTCTTTCTTTTTGAAGTAGGTATATACTATTGCAAGGCCAAATGCCAACACAAATTCTAAGATCGTGTCGTATTAAAAAAAAAATCTAAGATTGTGTCTTCCTACTTATTTGTTTTCTCCAAATCCTAGTCCTCCATGCACTCTCTCATACTCTCTATCATTCCTATATGTCCATTTAGGTACCCTCTGAGAACTTTTTATTTCACTAATTGGAATTTCTTGTATTAAAGCATCCATCTCCTGCCAAAGATAGTTTCTCCTGAGTTCTTTCTCCAAATCCTAGTCCTTTATGGACTCTCTCACACCTTCTACTATCATTTTCTACACGTCCATTCAGTTCCCCTTTGAGAAAAATCTTTTCACTAATTGGGATTTCTCGTATTAAACCATCCATCTCCTCCCAATCCTATCTTTTGATACTGTCATCTAATCCTACTTGGGATGCATAGGCACTGATGATGTGAGTTTTATCTTACTCTAACACTAGTTTAATTGCTATAAGTCTATCACCTGATCTCTATATCTCCATGGTCTTTTCTTTTAAATCCTTATCTACTACAACTCATACTTCATTTCTAGCATTGTTCTTTTGTGTGTAGTAGATCATTGAGCTCCTTAGCATTATCTTCTATCCACTTTGTTTCCTGCAGACATGCTACAATAACTCTTCTTCTTTTCATTGTATCGACCAACTTCATTATAAATTAAATCTGTGCATGCTAAGTGGAGTGATGATAAGTAGGCCAGTTCCTATACATGGTGGGGTGTGTGGTATCAGCTAGCTAGATTGAGCAAAAGTTGTTCACAATTCACTGACAACTGGAACTAGTTGTTTTCCCCCCAACTTGATCTCTATTGAAGAGAAATCTCTTATTGTGCATCTGCAAAAGATTTTAACTGAGGGTTTTAATCACTGATAAAAGGATTTTTGAATTTTCTCAGGTATGTTAAATGTAGAAACGATCAGCAGCTATTATATGGTCTGAAGTACAATGACACAAGCTCCTGCAAACCAGAAGAGTCGAATGATGGTCTCCCAATTGTTCCATGTGGGTTGATTGCATGGAGTTTGTTTAATGATACATTTACCTTTTCTCGTGAAAGAGTTGAATTGAAGGTCAACAGGAAAAATATTGCTTGGAAGAGTGATCGTGAACACAAATTTGGGAAGGATGTCTATCCCTTCAATTTTCAGAACGGAACCTTGATAGGTGGTGCTAAGCTTGATCCGAGTGTTCCTGTGAGTATAATGATAAGCTATCTATGGAGTTTGTGGTTTGCAATTTTTTCAACTATGTTCTTTTATGCTGGTTTTTGACTTCTAGATTTGTATAATTCATGCTGTTCTATCCATATTAGTGATATGGACAAATGAATATGAAAAACTCCGGAATAGTGGTTGCAATTCTGGCTTAGACTGGCATTTCCACCCTAATTGATAAACATGTTGGTTTCTAGTTGAATTCGCACATGCTATTCATCCTGTTAACCCGAGATGAGTTCAACCCAACCTGGATTTTTGTACGTCGAACCCCAACCTAGATCTAACCTGGGATTTTGGATTTCAGGGTCATGTTTGACAAGTCCAACTTGATTTACTAATGAATCAGGTTCAGGTGGGGTCCATACCTGCTACCTTCAGAGGTCAAATCTGACATGAATCGTATCCAACTTGACCCATTGCCAGTTGGCCATCCTTATTCCAGACTGAACGGGGACCCCGTAGAAGTCTTCTTCGAAGATTCTTACACTTAAAGTTGGTGGTGAAAAAAGAGTTAAGAAATAGATGGAGCAAAAGTCAGGAAAAAAAGAAAGAATTGTAGAAATGGATTTTTTGATCTTCTAGTGCTAGATATTTCTTAGGCTTCTTGCATTTATTGCTAACTCCATCATTTCACTCATTGGATCACTGTAACATGGGGACGCATGGGCCCTATATGTATGGGATTTCCAGTTCACGAAACTACTGTGTGGATTTACTGAAAACTCAGGACCTTATAGTTGCTAATGAAACTTATGCTCTCTGATTTTTTTACGAACATGCAATAGAAGTCAAACAAGTCAATACAAATTGAGTCGACGTTGAATCTCAATATATTCTTTGGTATTTAGTGTTTTTTCTATGATTTCCATTATACCAATTTACTGGAATTGTGCCACCAGTCTCTTGGATCAAGTTGGGTCGGCTTATTACTGAGTTTTTTTTTTTTTTTTTTTAATACCGTATCATCTTCCTTTCCCTAATTGCCCATTTCTGTTAGAAACTTAGAATGTCTTTCCACTTAGCACTGGCAAAGGAATTTCATGTCCATCATGCTTCCAGGCATAGATTACCAAGGTACAGATCAAAGACCTGATTCAGTGTCCTGAAAAATAAACGTGCTGGCCCTTGGTCTACTTTCACAGCTTCTCTTTTGTAGCCTATCATGGACCCCTCTAGTGCTGTCATGGGCTGGGCCAAGGTTATTCTTAACTATTAGATTAAGCTTACTACTGTACGGTGGTGGTGTTGTGGGAATGAGGGTGTGGGGGGTTGATGGTTTGCATCATTAAACCGGGACCCCCCCTGAATTAAAGGCGGACGTCCAGTAGAAGAAAATTCTGCGATAGATGAGTGGCTTGATATATTTGGCTTAGGATAGATTGGAATGGAGAAATAGAATTCAAGATGCTGACCCTAACATAGTTGGGCCAAGGCTTTGATCATGATGATGAAGATGAGTGCCCTGATATATTGCCCGATGCCACCTGTATTTCCACCATGTGGCTCTTGAGAAGCTTTCATTTTATCTATTTCTTAAGAAAACTTCCATATGTATGAACTTGTTTGTCAAGCGTTTGTATTCCGTGCCTGACATCTCTTTTTGGTTTTGTAAATTAATTAGCTAAGCGATCAGGAGGATCTTATCGTATGGATGCGTACTGCTGCACTTCCCAGCTTCCGCAAATTGTATGGTAGAATTGAAGAGGACCTGGAAGCTGATGAGCTCATATCAGTATATCTTGTTAACAACTACAATACCTACAGCTTTGGGGGCAAGAAAAAGCTTGTTCTTTCAACAAAGGGTTGGTTAGGAGGAAAGAATGACTTCCTTGGCATAGCCTGCATTATTGTTGGATCCTTTTCCATTGTCATTGCTATTTTCTTTGCACTGCTTCATGTTAAAAATCCGAGGTATGAAGTTCATTTTTATATATTGCCTTTTTAAAATATCCTTATATGCATAATGATTTGAGCCACCTGTGTTTTCTCCTTCTGTGAACAGCAGTGCTTCACTATGCAATGAGGTTAATTAAATTTTAGGTCTTGAAGACATAGACATTTCTCTCATCTCTTAGCTATGTTTTCATGTTAAGCAGACGAATTAACTGGACAAGATGATGATGTGCATCATGACTGAAATATTGTCTCGTAGCCTTGGGTCGATATATATGGACCTGAACAGGTTTGGTTGGATTGAGCATTTTGGGTAGCATCTATAAGCTCAACCAAAACCTGACCCATTTATTACTCGTGTTGAAAATTTCAACTAGAACCAAAACTAGAAGTTAATATGGTCAACCCAACCCCCTTAATTAATAGGTTGCATTCAAGTTTGGTTGGCATTAGTCAAGTCGAATTGGGTTTTAGTTCGGTTGGCACATCATAGTTTTAATTAGTTAAGTTGGACTGGGTTCAACTTGGGTTGACGGGTCAGATAGCAAGAATAGAGCCAACCGGAACCCTACCCATTTTTGTATTGGCTCAAAAATGTCGTTCTGGACCTAACCCTAAAATAGAAGGGTCAACCCAATCCTATATTGCTTGGCCAAACTGGGAATTGCCAGCCGTGTCTTCTCTTCTCTTCTCTGACCATTCACAATATTGGTACAGACCCAAGGTGGTTGGATTAAAAAAAATGATACTGACTTCATTGATGATAGGGGATCGACACATTGGCCACATCAGTGTAATTTTATTGTTTCAACTAGAAAAATTAAATTATAGTCCATATTGGCTTGTATTGGCCTTTGTCAGCCCTTATGTCTAAGCGAAAAGGAAAAATGATGCGTATTGCTTGTACTGAATGTAAGGATTGGAGTATTGGCCTAAGCCTGTATTTCCTCATATGAACCTCTATTAGCCTATATTGGAGTCTGTTGGCTGCATTGGCGACTTGACATACTAGTGATACATGTGTGAATTACTAGTACCCCATTAGTCCATATCAATATTTGGACCCATAATGGCTGTGCGAAAAACCAATATGTAATAATAGCCTGTATTGACTATACAGAATGGCACATTGGCCGCATTAGGATAATTTTATTTTTAATAAAAATATAAATAAATAGTATGTGTGAACCCACATTGCCTTGTATAGTGGCCTAAACTGCCCCCCTATATATATATATATATATATATTTTTTTTTTTTTTGGTAATAAAAAAATTGCCCCTATTAGTGAAGCTAAAAGCAGATATGTGTTAGCTGTATAAAAAATATATATGGATCAACTATACTGATTGCAGTGGTGTAATTTTATTTCTAATTGAAAAAATAAATAAATTCAAGTATAGTCAATACCAGTCTGTATTGGCTCATATCAGCCTCTGTTTGCCTGTATTGACCTGTCTCTGTCTTATTGATGATATGTATCAGATTGTTGGGGATATCAGTACTGTAGTCCATATTAGATGTATGAGGGCTGCATGTGTAAATTGGATATCACATTTTGGTTTCTTCACAATCTGGTTCTTATTGGACCTTAACGTGTGGGCAAAATACTAATATGTATTGGTGGTTGTGAATGATACTAATTGATGTGTGTTGGTTGCATTAGTGTAATTTTGTTTTTAACTGACAATATTTAAACAATAGTGCATTTATGTTTGTATAAGCCTCCAACGTTCCATATTGGCAATTGTGACCAAATTGGTGATACACTGATATGTAATGCATCAGATGATTCAGGTCCACTAGTGCGAATTGGTTATCTCATCAATATTATCTTCCTTTCTCACTCTAAAATTGAGTTGATTGGCTGAGACGGAGTGCATTGGCTGACGCGTGAATCAATTACTGCGATAATATTGGATATATGTATGCATTACGGGTGTGAAATGGGCATCATACTGATACTTGGTATAGACTGTTTAGGAGAAGGCAGCAAGTCCTTACATTCTTTTCCCTTAGTTGTCAGGTCATTTCTGTCCAGACGAATGATTTACTTGTTTTGTTCCCATCACCAAACTGAAACCAAATCATCTATTTGGGCTGCTTGGGTCTGGTTATGCTATAGTGGTCCTAAGTTTTTTTAATCCTGTTCACTTTTTTATTGTTTTACGGTTATTCTCCATTCCTGTTTCGGCATTTTAGATAGTATATTAGAGAAATCCTCTTAAATCAATAAGGGAGCTAAGAATGTTTGAAGCTTTGGGTATAATTTATAGCACGCACGCGCGCGCACGTACAAGCTGAAGCTTAGCTTATCCTAAGCTGAAACAGTGTGGTCCTACAAATCAAAGTTGATTATCGTTGTTTTTTGCATGATGATCGTCTCCAAAATCAAAATAAATACAATCAGAACTGGATTCTCCAGTTCCATCATGCAAAAACAGATATAATCAACTTTGATTTGTGGGACCAATACCGTTCCAGCTTAGGATAAGCTAACCTTCAGCTTAGGAGAGCCTTACTCTCTCTCTCTCTCTCTATATATATATATATATATATAGGGCGTGTGAGAGCATCTCTCACCTTACTATGGGAGATAAAGGTGGGGGCCCTCACATTTAAGTTGTTGACATTGGATATGGATGGGAGGGCCCCCACCTTATCTCTGATAGTAAGGTGAGAGATGCTCTCATATGAGCACCTCCCATATATATATATATATATATATATATGAATTCCAGAAAATGCCCCTCTAGGAATGGCGCGTTTTTGCCCTCTTTTTATATGCAATGAAAGCAAGCCACTGGTGCAAGCATAGGGAAACCATTCCACAAGCTTTTGTGTATGTACCCATTTAGGAAAGTGTGTAAGAGCGGAAATGGGATATAAGGCTATAAACAAGGAGACTTGAATTTGAAATAGAGACAGACAGATATTTTCTAGAGTTTGGACCTACATATGCTAAGCTCCTATTTGAATGAAGTTTTAAGAAGAGCCCATAGAAGTTGAGAGCATTTATTTTGATTGGAGTGGATTTTTTTATAAGTTGGCCCCATAACAACATAAGTTGGCCCCATAACAACATTTCTAAATCGCCATTTGTAATGATCCCCATAACAACATTTCTAAATTGCCATATGTAATGATCATTTTTATTTTCACAAGTGGTCCCCTCTTGAAGAATATGATTTGCATTAAACACATGACTCTTGCTTTTTTTTTCGTGTTCTTTTATTTAGTCACATCTTTTACACTTGATCAAATTAAAGTGGACCCAACTTTGGTCGGAAAAAATCATCCCAGCCCTAGTAAAAGGGAGTGATGATGATTTCAAGCAGTTTGGTTCAGTGGTGGGCCCTATTGATGGATTCATTGGGCTGTCCTCTGAGAACTATGCCTTGCTAGCAACCTAGTGTGCCATTGAGGCCCACATATTCAATCCAAACCTTCCAGATTGTGGGCCACACCTTTTTCATAACAACCGAATTCAAGGGAAGAACACTTCAGTAGAAGTCATTGGAGAAAAAGTAAAAAAAAAACAGTAGGAGCCATCTAGAGAAAATTCGGAGCTATGCATTATCCTTTTTGGAGAGATTAGGAGCCATTTAAGCCATTTAGTTTCCTCTTTTTTTTGTATGAAAACCCATTCAATGCAAGTACATGTTGGTTCTTTTCTCATTTGTCAAACTCCAGGGGCATTTTTCATTTCAAAATGCCCAAGCGCTATGTAGTGTCCCTTATTGGCCAGGAGTGATACTACCAAGTGAGGACCCAGGGATTGATCTCTAGACATGTGTGTGGTACTGAGGTGCTAACACCACTCAACCATCAGTGTGATGGAAATTGATAGCATATTTAGTTTGGAAAAAAGTTGCCGTTTTTGGAATAGATATGTCCCAAGTTAATAGCCAAGGTGCTAACTTTATGGATGTTAGTGCTCTTGTAGATCTGCGATCATATGGATCTCTTCATAACGTAGGAAAAGGGAAGATTTAATATAGAATGGGTTTCTGGGCTTTTCTGATGCTAAAGAAATTATTTTCTGACTGTTTACAGAAGATGCAATTGGGTTTTCTTGTAACGTTATGTTTCTTGTTTCTGCTTGCAGACCTTATGGGGATCCGTCGTACTTATCTTGGAACTGATAAAGGCAGTTCTAGTTAGTGCCTGATCCATTTGTAGAACTTCTGGGTAAATGTAAAAATAGCTTGTGTTATATATTTGTACTACCTACCATACGAGGAGTGTTCTCTTGGAAATATAGTTTGTATAGTTTTACTCATGTATTATATTTGATTGTATAAAACTTGCAGTTAAATGTGTAATTTTACACTTAAGAAAGATGATCCGATGCCTTCCCTTTACAATTTCGTGTCATGTGCTACAATACCACTGTAATTGTTAACAGGAAATCAGAACTGCCCTCAATATATTATATTGGTTTGGTGTTGTGTTAAGAGGGGACAGGGCATTTCGACCTTTTGTCACCTACACAGATAGTATTTAATGAATTAAATGATTTGAGCCCTGAATAATGCAGGAGGATTGGCGCCAAGAAGGTAATTCTCCGTCAAACCTTTTCAAGTTCTACCACCCCAGTTTGATGGGATAAGGTTCATTCATATTGTAAGTCATGTGATGGTGAAAGCCACTTATGACACACAGCAGAGTGAATGAGGGAATGCAAACCCATGAAAGATAAGACTGGCTCTGAAACACTTAACTTAGGTTTAAGACATTTCACCATGCATCTACACTGCCTGTCCTGAAAGTTGCCTTTGAGGAAAAAGAAAAGAGGAGGAAGAAAAATCTAAAAGAACTGGACTAAGGCCCAAAGTTTGAGATTCTGAGCGTCTTTTCTTCCTTCCAATTTTTACGTCTAATCAAGCGTTTTGATCTGCTTTTCATGGTTGCTTAAGCATTTTAAAAGGCAACCTCCTTTGATTCAGGTTTTTATTCCAATCAAGAATTACCCTTTGCCAGACATACCCTTTCTGTGGCTTCTGCACCTTGATTGGACCAGTTTGATGAGCCTCAGCTTCTAACTTAAATGAGGAGAGAGTAGTGCACAAGTCCATGGATGTTATTACATTTGAGGGTCTTACTCAAGGGACTAAAATGATTGGGAGTGGGGTTTGGGGTGGTTTGCTGGTGGTGGTGTTTTGTTGGTGGTGATACTGATAGTATCACGATCTTTGATCAAGATCACTTTCCTGTAGCTGTCATGCCTATATGTAAGAACCATTGGCAATTCTGCCCAACAATTCCCATGGACATATCATTCTCTCTCAAGAGGCTGAAGGGGACCTCTTCTGGTCATATCTTAAGAATGACCATTTGATTCCTAAAAAAAAAAAGGCCATTTGATTTGTCCTTTCCTTTTCTTTGCTCTTTTCTCCCTTCTTCTCCTCTGCTGTTTAGTAGTGTTCTTCTTTTGGCCATCTTCTGCTTGTATTCTTTAACCCCTTTCCATAATGACATACTTTTACAACTTAGTAAAAAATTTACTAGATCGGGAGACTATTGGGTCATTAGTTATTGTTTTGAAAGATTTTGCCAATGCTATTTAAACTGCTGGTATATAGCTCAACTAGTTTATGATTCCAATGTTGTGGTTGTGTTTAGACTCCCCTTGCTGAGCTTTAACAGTTGGTTCTACCATATATATATTTTTTTATTGTCAAACAGATCTATGCAACGGAGGATGGTCAATCAAATCAACTTTTCAGATTAGTTTCTGAAAGTGCAGATCATTGTGAAACATTTACTGATATATTCATTAATATTAGATGGGCAAAAAAGTAAAAAAGAAAACCCAAAACCGAGCGGGAGGTCCTCTACAGTCAATATTGTACGGTTAATTTTGGGGGATATTCCTGTGCATCTTTCCCTCATCATATAGTGAGGGACAAACTTAATGGGGCCCACCTAGGGACCCACTGATCTTGGAACGTCTTGTGGAGGATGGGAAGAGACATCTTGGATGAGACCATATATTAAATTTGGGATCAATCACATGCCTCTAACTCCTTCATCCGTGGCCCACAAATTTAATGAATTTATATTAAAGGGAAAATATTGACCCTTGATTCGACAATCCAATCCATTTGGGTAGGTGAAGATTAAATGGATCTAGTGTATTTAAGGGAGTTCCATGTGTGTGGATGGTTCAGATGTGTTATAAAGTCAACCTCATTATGTTGTCTCTCACCATAACATGGTGATAAATGGATGCGCGCACATAGATATTTTTCATATATATATATATATATAAATTGAGGTGAATGCCAATACATGAAGGTTTAGTGAGTGTGAGGAGGCTGGATTGGTGATGGGTGGGCACTACAACTCTTACCTATTGAGGCAACAATTTTTGTTCCTTGTGGGCACTACAACAGATGTATTTTTTTTATAGAAAAGACTTCGTCAATGAGGGAAAGTGAAATTAGCTGGTCAAATGACTCTATCCCATGACAATAAAATGCATGGCTGTGCTGTGTTATCCCACATTAGTTTATACACTCTACATCAACCACAAAATTATATTTGGTGAAAGAGACACCAAAAGGTTCCTTGAGATATGTCTTTCTGCAAAATATTTTATTCCTTACCTGAGGTCATCCGCATGCGGGGGAAGTGAATAAAATCGTGGTATTAAAATAAGTATAGTCGTAAATCCTATGAGTGTTTTACGCATATTCACCGTTTACATATATAAATGGATATAGAGGAATAATCCGTAAGGAGATTAAAACTCCACAGTAGAACCCATCTAATATTATAAATTCTAGATATTAATTAGGTAATGAATCGTATGCTCTCTCTCTTGGAGAGAATTGTACACACCATCTCAATCTTAAATTAGAATAATCTATCAGCCCAAGAGTCATGCTTGTAATTCTCCATCTGCATAACCAGCGGATCGAGATGCGAATTGTCTGAAATGGAACATTTGAAGTTCGTGTACGAGTGTAACTTCACTGGTCAATTGAATTTTACCCAGTGAAGAGATCGAAGGAATTGAATTTATGCTTGTAAAATCTTCCTTAGAGCTTAAAGCCATTTCTTCATGATTTTTTTTCAATCAACAAAAAGCATATGGGCTGAAAAGATGAGATGAAAAAGAAAGCATAATAACATTTACTGAATAAATTTACATATGTTACACTTAGTTCAGTGATCTCTGGCCAAGCTCTAAAGCCACAGCTATAAGAAGTAAAGACCCACAAACTAAGTAAGTCTAGCAGAAGAACTAAAGAAAGAAAGAAAGAAAAAGGCCAGAAAGCCAGTAATAACAACAATTCACTAGGGAGTTGGGAGACTAAGACTATGAGTTATCCTTGCAGGCATCCTTTTCCTCCTCAGCAATGGTCTCCAACCTCGGAATATTAGATGATTTTTTGGGTGAAATGAGAAGGGATGGTGCCACCTCAATCCATGGCTGCACTGCACTCCTTGCTTTCTTAGCCATACCTATAAACTGGGTTCTTCTCCTTTTGGGTTATTTCCTTGTTTAAGGGCTCTTAGAAGGATGGGTGATCTTACTTCATCACAAGAAAAAAAAGGGTGAGATGGGAGGAAGATGCAAAGAGATAGGTAAAGGATAGTGCTTTATATAAAGAGTTTTTGAGAAGAGAGAAGCAAAGCACTAAACAGAAAGGTTGGAAAAATATCTGTCGGTTAACATGGACATGCTAAAATAGTATCTGATGAAGAGAGTCGGAATTTGTGCGGTGGAGAGTAAGTGCACGTGCACATCATGCTTTTCCTTTTTGTCTTCCTTCAATCATGTTGTGTACGACCACCTAACGCGTGGCAAACATTGGGCATGACTTGACCTGAAATTTTGGGGTGGGATGATCTCAGCCTTCTATTTGGCATCCTTGAGATGGACGGATAGAATTCCTTCAGCGGCGCTGCCTGCAAATACAGACGCAACCGTTTATTCCATTTCCATGTGACGATTGTTTTTTGTTTTTTTGTTTTTTTAGCGTTCCGGGGTGGGTCCCTCGACACTACGTTTCATATCCTGTGATTCAAAACATTTTCTTATAGAAGCAGCAGTCTTCTTTTATAAATAAATGAGTCAAAAAGACAAAAATATCATCTCTTTATGTACTCTATACCTCAGCAAACACACACCGCGCTTTAAAATATTCCATCATACACTTCGAAACCTAAGTATAATAAAGATTTCAAAACTGAAAATGAAGGAAACTGCGGAAAGAAGCAAAATCAACTCATCGGTGACCTCGAGCAACCAAATCATCTTGACTTGAACTTAATTTAGTTTGGCATAAATTTATCTAAGTGTTAGTTTGAATTTATCTAAGTTTGATATGAAGTTATTTGACTTGGACATGTATTTACCTAAGCTTTCTGTGAAGTTATTTTAGTATGTGATCAATTAAACAAGACTTTAAATGAATTTATCTGTATATTACATAATTTTATCTGAGTTTGATTTCAATTTAATTACGTTTGTTATCAATTAAATAGGATTTCAAATGAATTTATGTGACTATGACTCGATTTTCTCTGAGTTTTTACTGAATTTATCTGAGTTTCTTATGAAATAATATGAGTTTGGCATGAAATTCATTGGATTTCACATGATTTTATTTGACTTTAAAATGTATTCAACTTGGTTTTAAATGAGTTTTTTTGAGTTTGCTGTGAATTTATCTAAGTTTTGTATGTGTTATCTGACTTTGGCATGATGTTAGTTGACTTTGACATATATTTATCTATATTTGGTATGAATTTATCTAAGTTTGATATTAATTTATTTGTGTTTGCTTTGAATTAATTTGAGTGTGATACGAATTAAACTGGATTGAAGTGAATTTATCTGAGTTCGCTGTGAATTTATCTGACTTTGATGTGAACTTATCTGACTTTGGCGTAAGTTTATATGAGTTTATATGAATTTTTCTGTGTTTGAGATCATAACCAGTTTGAAAACAAGTTATGCCACTTCTATATGAGATTATCTGACTAGATTTGGTTTGAATTTGTCTAGCTTTGATAAAAATTCTGAATCTAATATGAAATTATCTATGTTTGAAGTGAATTTAAATAAATTTGTTATGATTTTATTTGACTTTGCTTTGGACTGAGATGAGTTTGATATCAATTTATCTGAATTATATATGTATGTGGACAGCCAAAGCACCCAAAGGAAGAAAGATGACACAAAAAAAGCAGCACCAAGCAAGCCACACTAGGTAAAATTCCATCAATTGTCATTCCCTCCAGTTTAAAATTTAAAATTTGATTGAAAACTCATCTTACTACATTTAAATTGGAAAATAATCTGGGAAAGAAAATGAGTTGGAGTTAAAACCCAGTTTTAAATTGCATGACACCTATTTAAATGGTTAGAAGGGCAAATGAGTCATAAAATATCTGATGTGACATGCTTAGAGACCACCACCTGAATTAATCTCATGCGCAAGTGACTCTAAGCCTTAAACATTAATCCTATGTATTAGAAACTTTATAACACATTACTCAGGGATCTCTCGCTAATTTACCCTTTTTTTTCCCTTCCAAGGACCCCTAACGTCACCTTGAAAAACGAACACTCTCCTCATGTCAAGTGGAGCCTGTCAAGGGGAGGGCAAGGGCCATGGATGGGTCTTTGACATGGTTTAGGTTTACATGTGTTATCGGGGTGGATTGAAGGGATGATTTTTAAGACCTATTTATTTTATAGAATTCAAGAAACTCCCGAACTCCACATATTGTGGAAGTCTTGGATGCTCCCAAAGGCTATTTAGGACCTTTCATGAGGTTGGAATTTCTGAATGCTAGGTAAGAAATATGGGATTTGTAAATGCATCATGTCCCAAAAATCCCAACATCTAAAATTCCTGTAGTAAAGAAACAAGCCCTTAAACTCAAGACATGTTTTTTTTTTTGTTGTTGTTGTTGTTGTTGTTGTGTGTCTGCGCGCGCGCGTAAAATTAAGAGAATTCACGAGGACTTGAAAAAAGCCAAATAGGTTGAAGTTCTCAGAATTCTAAAGGAATTTGAGACTTTTCAAGTAGATAAAAATTGAAATTTTAGCCAAGAATTATGGCATTTTCAAATGCATGGTGACCAGTCATTACAACATGTCTATAAGATTTTCAATATTATAAATTATCGTCTGCTAAAAACGTAGCCCCTCAAGCAAACTTCATATGGTCTACTTGATGCTTTCTTATCATTGAAGGTAGGACAGATGGATAGGTTATTTGCTGACAAGGCTCATGAAACTATCAAACTATTGTAGCCCCATATTTAACAATGGTTGTTCAACTATAAAATCTTTCGAGATTCAATCCAGATGGTGAGTAAAGGCTTTATGATTATAAAAGTGGGTAAAGAGAGTTTTATTTGTCAAAGGTGGGACCAAGTGGGTCCCATAGGCCATAGAGCTAGCCTGCACACATAGTCCACTCGTAGAAGAAATTTCTTGGATCAAATGATCACTAAATTCATGAAACTCAATGGTGACTTTTGTGGCTCACTTGTCAAATTATGACAAGTGCTATTTTAAGATGGATATATAGCTACTTGGGAATGAATTGAATTGATCACAAGTTGGCCATCTATATGAAATCAAAGATGAAACAAGTACAAGAAAAAAGGATATTGTTCGTACTATATACTATTCTTACATCTGTGAAAACTGCTAACCCTACCTGTAAACCTAACCTAATCACACCCAACACAACAGTCTAATCTGAACCCAAGCATGTAATCATGAATTCAAATTAACCATTTTAACTTTTATCCTTGGATGAAACTTCCAACTTAATTAAGAACTAGCTAGGTTGAGTTGGGTTTGAGCCCACACATGTTAACCCATAATTCTCAACCCAATGGTAAAATAACCTATTAACTTTGAGTATACTCCAACACAGATCAAAGTTGGGCCAATGCACACGAGGCTGAATGGGTGAAGTAGGAGATGAGTAGAAGGTGGTGGATTACTGGGTTAAACTACTAGAGATGAAAACAAGTAAAGTTTGGATAGCAGGGTCTATATTGCACCCGAACCCAATTTCTGCAAGTGACCAGTATCCAAACCTTTGACTCGAGTTGGGTCCAGTTCACAAGACCAGTACCCACTCCCAAATTTAAGTTAAAGATATGAACCTGGAACCTAGACTCGAATAAAGGTTGTAAATAGGTCCAAATCTAGGCTCAATTTCTCAAGTTTGTATGCGTGTTTATATTGCTTTACAAGGGACTCAAACTCGTGCACCCGTGTACCTACACAAGCCATTAACTAGCTGAGCAAAAACTTGGGAGACTAAAGTATTGGTATACCTAAATATATTTTCAGCTGTATCTATATCTATATATATATATATATATATATATATATATACACTCTCTGCAATGGCATTAGGTATCTAGCTGCTCTTCAGGCATGAAGTCCATGGATATGAAATTTAATTTATTGAAGTCGATGTAGTTGACCCAAGCATGGTTCAAACCCATATCTGGTTTTCCCAACTTGAGTCCTCTGTAAATTCACTACTAAGGTGCAGTTATTGGTCGAGCCAAATTGACCTGGGCTGGGTTGGGTACCCAAATTCTGGATTTTTCCTTCTTTTCTTAAGGATACAAGATTTGGAAAATATATATGCTTTATGACAATTTTTCAATAATGATCTTCAGAAGCCTGATTCTTTGCTGGAATTCAACGAATTTCTATTTGAGTCATTTCTGAATTTTCAGATTTAGTGGAATTCCTGGATGCTCCTTTAAACTTGAGCATCCATAAATTCCACCAAAAGTTAAAGAAGATGGAATTCTTGAATCCTCAAAGGACATTTGAGACCTTTCAAGTGTCGGAATTTTAAAATGCTTGTAAAGAAATATGACATTTACAAATGTTAGGGAACAAAGTGTCACATCATGCAAAAAAAAATTCCTAATATAGTGAAATCCTATAAGGAATTCTAATAAAGAAACAAACTCTAGATGTTCGGAGCATAAGATCGATCTAAGCTTGTTCGCAGTTGCCTAATTTGCTCCTTCAAAAAGCCTTTGAACTTTGAATAGTTCATTTCGAACAATTTATGGTTTGACTTCATTGCGAACTAATCTCAAGTGATTTTCTAAGTCGAGTTTTAAAAATCCATCAGTGGCATATACCTAAAACTCACCAAAATTTGGCACTCATACAAGTTCTGTAGTTTCATAGGCCCCTTAATTACTTATACACAACTTTATAAAAGGGCTTTCTATTCTCTTAAAACACTGGATGCAATCGTCACATGTCTTGAAAGAAAAAAAGGAGAGAAATCCATAAATTGTTAGACAAGAACAAAGGACGAAATATGTATTATGTGTTGTACTAAGAGCATAGTACAATGGTAAATATGGAAAGTTACAAACCATCCTACATCACTACATCAGTCTCTGGCCAAGCTCTTATGCCACAGCTCTAGAAACCCATAATCTTAAAGATCACAAAGGATAAGAAAGAAAGAGAACAGAAAAAAAGAAGCACCCTTCTGTGATTATGAATCATCTTTACTGTCATCCTTATCCTCCTCTGCAATGGTCTCCAACCTTGGAACATTAGATGGTTTTTGTGGGGAAATAAGAAGGGCTGGTGCCACCTCAATCCATGGCTGTACATATCTTGCTTCCTTAGCCATCTTTCTCAATTGGGTTCTTCTCCTTTTGGGCTTTGTTGTTGATCAGAGAAGAAATGAGAGTGAGGTGAAGAGACAGAGAGGTAAGGAGATATCTTTATATAGGAGATATGGGGGATGTGATACAAGAAACAATCAAACAGAAACAGTGACAATAATATCCATAGGTTGGTGCTTTGCACTTTCCACAGCAGAAAACGTGTGGGAGATGGAATCTACCGTTGGTGTTCGGTGTGACCCATTAGTCGAAAACGAGTCGTGGGAGAAATGTGCGGTGGAGATTTGTCAGAGGTAGTCAATCAGCTTTCTCTCTATTTTGTCTTCTCTACACGTCTTTTGTGGGCAATAATTGAGAGAACGCGGTTAAACACGGAGACGCGGTACGCGATGGCTTGACTTGAAAATTGGACTGGAAGGTTGATCCTAGCCCTTGGATGGTGGCCAAATGATGGACGGATGAAAGGGAAAGATAGGAAATTGGACAGTTTTGTCTTGGGGCCCACTGATACCACCATGGGTCCACAAGGGATTAGCATTGTATGAAACATTAATTAGATCCGAGGAATGAAAAGTGCTAACTAGCCGATTTGATTCGGGTCCGCAAGGGAGTTTACCTGGCTTTTTTCTGGGTCCGGAGGGATTAGTCTAGTCCAAAGGATTGTGGACCATCCGCTAGCTAAAAAAAAATCGCATTGCCACACTGGAGCTACAGGGGAGTTTATCCGACTTCGGCTTACAGGGATTAGTCCAGCCTAAAGAGTTGGGAACCTTCCTATAGCCAAAAAAAAAAAAAAAAAGAAAGATTTGATCCGGGTCCATTTAAGCATGCGTGGACATGGATTTGATATGATGGTCTGAGCCTGGATCCATGTTCAGGGCCCAAAGGCCTCACAGGACACAAGATAGGTCACAGAGGGCTTTTCATGATTTTCTCAGATTGTTTTATGAATCCAGACTGGATTCTAATGCATGAATTCGGGTCCAAATGTACTAATAAGCTTTAAATGGGTAAACTCAACCCTGCCCATTTCCCAAATGAATGGACTCTCATCCAAACACCGGGTTTAGTATCAGGTATGGACCTTGGTTTGAACTGCTCCACTGTAAATAGACTTGGACATAAGTGAGCCCAGCCCGTAATCCAGCTCATTGACTGCATTCATTTGTCTTTTTTTATCTTTTGGTACTAGCTAAGGAGGCTGGACCCTTGAGAGACTAAATTGACATGAGAGTGAACCCCTTCACTTGCAGGGGAGAAGACCGTCTGCAAATGCAGGGAGAGGATTCGGGAATCAAATAGTGGGCAGTTAGGCGAGAACGGCTATCACTTGATAATGTCAAATTTATTTTGTAAGTTTCCCTTTTAACTTGCAGTCTAATATAAAGAAAACTATCAGTGGTGAATATTGGAGGTCCTAATCAAATTGGAGTGCCTATTGGCAGGAGAATAGTTTGAATTAGGGTTTGGATTAGTTATTGGTCGGCCCTATTATTCAGAATAAAAATGATGCACTTTCTCACAAAATGCACCACTCTCTTCTACTTCTATCTGCAGCATTACTGCATTAGCCATTTCCAGGACTTGGCATGATTAATGTTTTGTTTACAATACATAATTCAGCAACTGAATTCACTGTTATCCCATTATGTCTAAATGAATGGTTCAAAAAAATCAAAGTAAACTTGCCTAAGACTGGTTAGTAAATGGCCTATCTCATCCGAGTTAGAAATGACCACTGAAGCTGATTTTTAATAGATGCATCTTGTTAGGTAGATCATTGTGGCCCTTTATCATGAGTTTTCCACAAGAAGTTTCCTCATGTTTCTACTGTATCTGAATTCTGGAGTAAATGAATTATAGGTCTTGAATCTCACCGAGATATGCATGTCCTTTTGACTCAAATTCTAAGATGTGGGGAACAATGTGAGCCTATATTCAGTTGATCTTGAGCACTACAGTGAAGAACCCATAATTTTCTACGATTAGGAGATCATATCAATCCAATCCTTTGCATCTTCGTTTAGAACCTTCTGTGTTCCTTTCTCCTTAAAAAATGTTGGCATGATTCAGATAAAGCTTTGTGCATAAACCTTTTTTGTTTTCCTTTTTTTACTCACTGTTTCATTTTCACAGAGACTAATCATTTAAATGTCCAATGCAGAGAAGCATTTATGAGATGAAAGTTGAAATGCATTTATCTGAATGGTGAAAAAAAAAAAAAAAAAAAAATCGCTGCCAACTAGTTTCATGTCTTCTTCATCAAAAAGCAACAAAAAAAATCCAATTAAAGAAGGAAAATTAAAATAAAATAAAAACTAACATGTCCATTAAAAAAAAAAGCATGCGTGGAATCCACAAGGCGATGAATCCATGATTGTTCCAAACATACTCAGAATATTTTTCATAATAACTGAAATTTTCTCTTGAGAGAATATTTTCCTTCTTCCATGTTAACATATTCTGCCATTGTTATTTACTGAGGTGAAAGCATTTTCTATAATTTTTATAGTTAGTGAATTCAGATCCAAGTAGTACATAACAATTTTAAGAAATCTTGCATAGGAGGAAGAATTGCACTCGGCCTCTACGAATTGTTTGGCTATAGAAATAGTATAAATTCAAGCTGAAGAAAATCAAGTATTCAGTTTTGCATTTTATGTGGAAGATGAAATCAAGAAATAGAATGCCTTGGAACTTGCTGACTATCTTGGACTGGCAAAACGTGCCAAGCTTAGAAATCAGGCCCACTCATGACACAACAGGCATGAATGAAACTTTAGCACTTGCGCAGAAATCTAGCCTAAAGTAGCAGGGTCATAGGCTGGCTATGAAATCATTAGGATAATCACAAGATCACACAAATGTAGTTGTCATGGAAAGGGAAAATGGGGGGGAAAAAAAGTGGGAAATGGTGGACTCGACAGGATCTATTCAAGTTTGATGGGCCTGTGGGCCATGGTCTGAGTTTAACCCCCCCTTTTTTTTGTTGATCCGTAACGGTAAATTAAATTAAAGATAAAACAATAGTACAAGAAAGTCTCCAACAAAAAGAAGAAACAAAAAAAAAAGGAGTTAGTACAAAAGCCTCATGTCAACTTTAAAAACAGCAAAACTAAGTAATAGGGGCCACAAGCTGAATAACTCTATGTACCCCTTGTTTGGCTAGAGAGTCTGCCATATTATTTGCTGACCGATAAATATGAGAGAAAGAAACTATAATCGAAGAAGATAAAGCTTTAATCTCATTGAGATAATATTAAAATCTCCAAGGACCGCTTCTCCACAAGCTGAGTTTAACCGTTGAGAGTTTATACTCCTTAAGGTTGGGCCCAAATCTGGCTCACCAGGCCTCCTTGGTCAGTCCAAAATCTTGTTTTATGGGGTCCATTGATATGCCTCTGGTCGGAGCCCCTGATCGTGACCAAGGTCCAAATGGATAAGACCTTGTCTGAGACGTAGCAGCTCTGATCTCTTTAATTCATTTTGTAACTTTGTTCATCTGTATGGGTACAACAGTGAACCCTTGTAGGGCAGGCTCAGATCAAGATTCTGGTTTCAATGTCAAACTTATGGGGCGTTTGTTTGTTGGAATTCAGAGAATCCCTGTCGGCGAGAACAAGAAAATCTCCAAATACCACTCCTAGCAGATTTGTCAAATGAGGCGTAATTCCAGCATTGAGGATGCTCAGAGTTGGAGAACTTGAAAGGTCAAGATGACATTTCAAAAGGATAAAGTTTTTAAGTTCTACTAATGAAATGAGGAATACCAAAACTGCCTCAGAAATTCGTGGAATCTCATTCTTTCAAACAATGTTAGAATACCTTGCCTAGAACTTTTATTTAGTCCAACTTTCAACATGATAAGAATAAATAGATCAACATCAATGAATCGTGTAAGATAAGTCTAAATAAGTATATTAACTCCAAGGAGTTGGTCGAGTGGTTAGGACCACGGTTCCTCCCATTTTCCGGAGTTAGAGGTCTTGGTATTGACCCCCTGTTCCCCCCTCTTCAGGAACCGAAGGTCAAGTCCACTTGTGCTACCACCTGGGGACCACAGGGGTTTTACCTAGTTTCTTTCTGGGCCCGTAGATATTAGTCCAGCCCAAATGGTTGGGAACCCTTTGTTAACACAAAAAAGAAAAAAAAAAGGTACCATTCTATTAAAATTACAATCCACATGAGCTCATTATATATCCCAACTGCACGGTTACAAGCAAGGTGCTCGTGGGAAAAGCTAGATAATCTGTAATAAATGAGGGTACCACTGGTCTTCAAAAGAAATCTATATATGTGGCCATCAACTGCCTTTTAATATGGTACCAGAGGACGTAGTCGCTCTCACGCAAGGCTAAGCTGCAGTTAGCATAAACAACGCTAAATTCACAACAAGACGTGTCCGGCTAGAATGGTATCAAAGCCAAGTGGTGCTGGTACGAGAATCAATGACAACTCTAATCAAACATAGTAATAAGGTCGGCTACAACATACCAACTCAACTAGCAAGTTTCATTCTCAAGATATATAGCTTTATACTTCCAAGTCCTTCTAGTTTTTAGGATCATCATAACAAACCAAGTAAGTGAGGAGATATATAGGTCCATTATGCTGGGGATCACTAGATCCATTCTAGGTACAAGGTGCAAGTCCTGTCATAACATGATATCGAAGATAAACAGGTAGAGATGCATGTGCAAGCCATGCGAACAAATGAAATACAATATAATTTTCCACACAATATAATACAAGTCAAGGGCAAGTTACAAGTAGTAATCCAAACATTTAGATTGCCTTTGGACAACACCATCCTTCCCTGCATAGCCTTAGGGTCCATGATGTCCACATTGAAAGATACCTGGGCATTTTGAAGTTAAATGATATCAAAGGCCTTAATCCATTGCACACTTAACCTAGTATTTCCTTAAACAAACTCGGGCAATCACTAGGTGAATATTAGCTCAAACATCAACTACTATGGTGCCACCAGTAAATTAGAAGTCATGGTCAATTGGTCCCAAACTATCTCCAAAATCCTAAGTTAGAGGCTCCCCAAAAGTAAGACCTGGACTTCTATGGTTAGCCATGGGCTACTTCACAGTTAGTCGTATAAGCCTTGCAATTCGCCGTGGGTAGTCCTATGGCTAGCCATGGAAGAAGGTTTTGGCTAGCTGTAGTACAAAGCCTTGAATTTCACTCTACTGGGATATGCAACAGTAAGAGACGATGAGCCTCTTATATCCTTAATTACAACTTGTCGTAAGGAGTCACGGTTAGCAGTAAGCTGCAATTTCGCATGTCAAACTGAACTTGTCTAAATCATGGGGGGATCTCCATTCCAAACACTTGATCCTGTAAAATTTTATCATTGTAAGGGTGCCTAAGGTCCAATCCATCGCATGCTACACCTAATTCTATATATTATATTAGCCATTAATTAGTCCAATTGACATGTAATTAATCCAAAACCCATGAAAGAGCATGAATTGGGGTAATCTAGAGAAGTACCATAATCAGTTCAAGGAAAAGTAGCATATGCATGTTTTGTAATTATAGATGTTTAGTTACGTTGAGCTAGATCTAAGTTGAAACTTCTCAAGATTTTCAAGTTCTCATAAGATCTCTAGCCATCTATCCAAAATCCCCACATCTAACCCTAAAGAGGTTTCTTACACATCAAACCAAGGAAATTGGGGCAAAGAGGGCTTACAAGCAAAGATCCTATCAATTAAATCCTAGACCTAAGCAAGAGAAAGATTAGGGAAGAGGGTTGCTGGCCAAAAGGGACTAAACCAAGAGAATTAGAGAGGGGAATGAGATCTTGATGGCTAGATGATGATCAAGGGTGCATGGAGCTTGGATTGACCATATCTAGCCTGGAATTGATGGAGCATCTTGATCTCTTGAATGCAATGAGGAACAATAAGAAGAAGAGAGCTTTGTTATAGAGAGAGAATGAAGAGAATGATATAGAGAATGAAATGAGGTGAAAGTAGGGTTCATACAGCTTAAGTGAGTTTTTAGTATTTATAAGAAAGTCCTTATAGCTCTATTTCGCAAAGGAGCTGATGAGGACTTCTAGTCCAACGAAAAGGTTGTTCTCTAAAATATGAAAGTGTCCCAACACAGCGCCATTGTCCAGCGAGTACATGACCATAAAGTTTCTATAATTAAAAATAACCACCCACGCTCTATAAGGTTTACAAAAAGGCCCTTTTAGGTCTCCACCTGAGTCCAAACTCGCCAAAACCATCTAATCTCTAATTTAACCACTAATTATAATGAATTAGCATCTAATCACATAATCAAAGAACGGGCCTTATATTTTATAAAAAGATTACTTGACTTCATGTGATAACAACAAATAGACTGACTTTGTGAAACTAATATCACAAGGATTCATTCGTACAGCTACAATGCATGAAAACAATTGTCCAAAATGCTTGTCTCTTTCTATCCCATATTCGATCCCATTATTTAGGTACGGAGGAATGGGTCATTAGTAAATCTATACACAAAAGGGATCTCAATGGATTGCAAACCAGCTGAGAATGAGTCCTTCAATTGATTTGGTGGGTTCTCTCAAGAAGATGAAGATGGTATTGTTCCATACATGAAGTGGGTCCTCAATAAGATGAAGAAAATGGTTGAAGAATGTATGATTCCAAACATGAAGTGGATTCCAAAGAAGATGAACAAAAGCATTGAAGTCGAAGCATTATTCAAAGCATGAAGTGGGCTCTCAAGAGATAAGAATTTTTTTAAGAAGGTACATTCCAAACGTGTAGAGGGTTCTTAAGAGGATTAAAAATGAGATGCAAGAAGTTATTGTACTCTCAAGAGGATGAAAAGGACATTGTAGAAGGTACATTACGAACATGAAGTGGGTCTTCAAGAAGACAAAAACAAAAAGCCAAATTGGTGATGTTCCAAACATAGAAGTGGGCTCTCAAGAGGAAGAAGAAAGAGATTGAAGAAGGAACTTTTCCAAAACCGAAATGGGTCTTCTTCAATACCATTTGTTCATCTTCTTGAGAACCTACTCCATTTTGGAATAATACTTTCATGGGTCTCCTATTTGCAGCATGTAGAACCCACTACATATTTAAAAAAACCATGTCTCTTTGTATTGGGTCATACACAGATCTAAATAATGGCTCGCACATGGAATAGAAAAGAGCATGGGCATTTTAGACAATTGGGTGTAATTTTCATTGAGCCAAGTTCTCTAATCTCTACTGCTGTTTCATAATTTTCTGGATAATTTTCATGTAAAGACCCCTGTAACCCAAGAGGATTGGATGAGAAAAATACAAAAAAGATGAAATGGGGTTTGTTGGTTCTAGCATGTGGCATGTCTCTGTCAGGGAAAGTTCCCTCCTCTTTCCTGCATTAGTGGAAAGAGTCTGCACTATACAGCTTTTCTGGAAGAAAGAAAATTGAGTACACGACATGAAATATCATAATCCAGGGCCTTTTCATTAGCCAACCACCGCTCTATGGCGGCCCACTCTTGGATATGTCGCAAAATGATTGTCTTCTTACTTTTGGTGCTGCATGGTGTTGAATAAGACTTCAAAAGTTCAGCCTTTGTTCTTGATTGATTATTTACTTATCAGCAAAATAACTTATGCAACAAAATATACCCTCGTGATCTCTTCTGCCATTTTTTATTTTAATTATTTGATCGCTAACATAAGCATCCATTAAACAAAGAGATTACAATGAGTGATGAAGAAAAAATACAAATAGTAAAGAAAGGTACAAGAGTATTGTACATTCACCCACCTTACCGACGCATATAAAAAGAAACCACCCAACAATTATATAATTATATTTTTTTAATTTTTTAAAAACGGTGACACAAGCATCCATTAAACAAAGAGATTACAATGAGTGAGGAATAAAAGATACAAGTTGTAACAAAAGGTACAAGAGTATTGTACCTTCACCCACCCGAGGCATATAAAAAGAAACCACCCAACAATTATATAATTATATTTTTTTTTAATTTTTTGATCCGTGACACAAGCATCAATTAAACAAAGAGATTACAACGAGGAAGAAAAGATACAAGGGATAAAAAAAGGTACAAGAGTATTGTACCTTCACCCACTCAATGCATATAAAAAGAAACCATCCAACACTTACATAATTATATCCTTCCACAGACAAGACCTCTCAATCCCCTGCTTGGCCAAAGCATCAGCTATAGAGTTAGCCAATTTAAGAACATGATGAAAGACAACATTAAAGCAGGCTAATAAAGCTCGAATTTCATTGAATAGAGATTGAAATCTCCAAAGGCTGACATTCTTTTAAGAGGTCCAAGCAATCACATTGGAAGAATCGCTTTGGAGTTTTCCTGTTTTAAATATATCTAAGATTGTTTTAAATATAATAATAATTCTCCCCATTTACTCTTGGGACTTGCATAAGTCTTGAGGCTGTGTTTTGACAAGAAGAAAAGTGGGAAGAAAGAAAATAAAGCAGCTTCTTTTCTCATGTTTTAGTATTTTAACTAGTCTTTGCAAGAAACAAGGGAAATGTTTTCTCCTCAAAGGGTATTAAAACACCTTTGTTTCAAGGAAAACTAAACTTTTATTATTAAAAGGTAACATCTAATTATTCAATAATACTCAATAATTAATTAATTATTCTTCTCCTAAAAAGGGATGGAGAAAACTTTGTAATTATGTTTTTCTTTTGTATCATCTCAAGAAATGCTGACATTTTAAGTTTGGAGATTTACCAAGATATTGCTAAGAAAATGTTGAAAAGAAATAAAGTAAGTTTTAATTAAGAAGACTATAAAACACATTTATCATTGAAAATTGATTCTCATAGCGCTATTTACTTTATTTTAGTACAATCAGTGACAAATTAGCCCGGATTTTCTTCCTATGGGGGAAAACAATAGTCAAAAAGCGGCGATGAAGCTAGAATTTTTCTAGAGGAGATCGATAATATTTTCATATTTATTAATTTCTTTTACTTCTTACTTAAAAGCATATTTATTTATTTATTTCATAGGTTTTTTTAATAACATCCAAAATAGTATAGCTCACCATAATGAATTAAAACCGCTCAAAATGATCATTTACTCCTTATTCTAGGATTATGAGTTGTATCTCACTCTAAATAAATTAGGGCCCATGCCCGGTTAATTACTTGTAAATGAGCCCTCCTATAATTAATTTATGAATTGATTCATTACTTGCAATTGTTTAATGGGTCGCAAGCCTGTGATGGACATGGATGGTTGAAAATCTATAGATTAATGACAGGTGATATTTTGATGGGCCATGATGCCTACAGTAAAATAGATGACTGAGAGAATATCATTGATAGCTATTCACTAATTTTATAAAATGGTGAACAACGTAGGAAGATCCATGTTACTAAGAATAAAGGCTCTTTCGTTAAGTGGTTTCTTTAAATTTTACTCCAATAGGTCAGTCCCACCATAAGGTTGAGCACGTAATACTTTTAATTGTGTGCTCAACTCCTAAAAATTGTGGGCAACTCAACTAAGGAGAGGGGCTTCTTTTTAACGGCCCTTTTTTTTTTTTGGGATCATCCTAGCCCTTGATGTAATGGACATAATGTTCAGTGGCTCTTTAGCTATAAATCTCTTTGAGACTCAATTCAATGATGGATAAATGCTTGAAATTCAATCAAAATAAAAGGCCAAGATGCCTATATCTAGTTATAAAGATTCTTCTATCAAATTGCCCTAAAGATAAACACTTTGAGATAAAGAGGTAAGGGATTGATTGCAAGCTGCAATCTCTCATTAAAATTTAAAGAATCATTGACTTATCTCTTTGAAAATAATTAAAAGACAAAGGTATCCTCAAATCTTTTAAATTCTCTCTTTTTTTATGAATCAAAAGTGAGTGGGGGCAAAATTGTAAGGGGCTAAAAATCCATAATTTTTTTTCAACCTCTTCCTTATATTTAAAGGAATTGCAAAGGTTGAGAGGGGGCAATTGACCCCACCTCCCTCCGTCCCTAGGTAGAGTCATGATTTCCCATGAAGCTTACAATTCAACTAGTATTCTAGAAAAAGGAGAGTTTTAAGCATCAAGAAATTTAAATTCCATTTCCATGATGATATATAGTATGGCTGGCTGGTATTTGTGACTGGTTTTGTAGCCCATGTCACATGTGCCATTTTAAGTACCGGCAGACCGATTCGTTTAAGGGGCAAACACAAGATTTTCATACAGGTTTTAGGTTTTAGGTTTTGGGTTTTGGGTTTTGGGTTTGGGGATGGATCTAGGATTTTTATGCGAATTTTGGAAGTGGACCCAAACTTTTCATGTGTTTTGGAAGGGGGTCCTTGCCCAATGGGCACAACTACCCCAAAAGCATATATGTAGGTCCGCCCTTGATTCTAAGGAAGCTGTAGTGTCGGGAAAATGTGATATTCTTAAATTTGACATCTTTTGCCGGATACTATTGGGGAAATGAGTTAATTTATAAACAATGAAAATAAACAAATTAATATAAATATGGGATTTTAACATATTAGTCCTCTTTAATCTCATTTTTCCCAAGTTCATGATTGAAATTCACATAATGTCACTTGAGTCACTTGACTCTCGTCAATGTTTTTTTAAAAAATCTTTTGTGTCATATCTCATCATATCATGGGTTAGTCCCATGATATCATATGATTTATCAGTTTCTATATCATAAGCTTTTTCCAATCAACAAGCGAATTCAATTTTTAGATAACATGAAAAATGACATTTCGTGAAAAGTAAATACACATCTAATCACCATTTTTCAGTAACTATCATTTGGAAAAAAAAAAAAAAGAAAAGAATTGTAAGATGCTGTATAAAAGCCATGGCATTATAGGTCAATACTATGATATCATGGGACTTATCAGCATTTGTGACATATACTTATTCTATGATATCATGAGATTTGGGGCAAAAAATTTTAAAAAGATTATTGACCAGGGTCAAGCAACTTTGGTGATATTATATAAATTTCGGACATGAAATTTGAAAAACCAAATTGAAAAAGGACTAATATATCAAAGCCCCTGTAAATCTGTTAAAGCATTTTATGAACATCTCAATATTTTGAAAATATCATGATACTATAATATCGAAGAAGGTTCTTAATTACATGTATTACAAAATTACTGCTCTCTGTATAGCAATGATGGCAGTTTGCCACTAACTTTATTTGATCAATGAGACTCATGATATCATAGAGCAGCTTCTTTATTGACATTGTGTCAAATCTTACTTCAGGAGTTATATTCACCGTTGAATTCTACACCACGTTAATTGATTGGTATTGGTTTTTAGCAGTTTTAGGAAGAATTGATACGATGATTGTCTCCTTATTATTTCAAATTGTTCTAATTTCATTGTAAAATTTTGAATCTCAATCCATCTATCTAGAAAGTAACAAATAGTTTTTTAAAATCTCAAAATGCTAGATGAGCCATGATTATTCTAAAATCTCACATGGAAGACAACATTTCAAGAATTTTAAAATTCTCCATACAAGAATTATGAGACTTCCTTGCAAAAGAGTAGGCTTTGATTCCCAGAGAATGTTTTTGGTGTGATCTATTGAAAACTCCCACCAAAGGTTTTCTTCTTCTTCTTCTTTTTTTTTTTTTTTTTTTTTTTTTTTCTTTGTGTTTACAAATAAATGCTTAGGTGAATTGGTAAAAGATGTGATCTCAGGATGTTGGTCAATGGGCCCCACCAAATTCATAGCCATCTTGCCAATGTGGGTTGTACCAAAATGTAGCTCATAAGATATGTATCTGAAATGAACACTTCAAAAAAAAAATTACAGTATAATCACAATGATAAACCCGACAGGAAAAGATGGAACGGACTGGTAGTTTTGTCAGATTCTGGGATTTGGGATGCAAACATTCAAATTGTCTTAGTTTGGGAGTTAAACCTGTGAGGATTGCAACAGTAAAAATGGTTTGCAAGAGGAGGAAAAAGTAACAAAGAACATCACCATCAATGGCATTGATTCAGATTCCATGGCTTACTCATCTCCCATCAATGAAAGATATCATTAATCTTGTGGATTAAGATCAAAGGTGGGTGCCTAAAAGCATCAGTGACATGGCAAGAATGAGTTGGGAACTCGGATTTTTTACATTGTTGTGGTGGAATGACATCCTTGTCAGTTTTTTAAGTCCATGAGGTCCCCACCCCACACCTGCAAATGCACATGGCCAACTACACAGAAGCAACATTGAAGTACATCCAACGTTGGGCAGTTGATAGAATATTATAGATCCAAGGTAAAGGAACCCCCGTATTGAGTTTGGCCCAAGATGTGTGCATTAAACACCTATATATTATCATACATCATTTATTTAGTAACTGATTAGCAACGGCTCCTTATCCGATTGATAAGGAGCGTTAGTTCTTATCTGGCTGTCTGGAGTTCGAACTCCGAGTAACGTCATATCTTTCCATTTGTGTGGGCTTTCTACTCACTTGTGCGAACCTACTTCCCACTTGAGTGGGCTACATTCTCGTGTGTATCCGGACTTTCTCTGCTACGACAGAAAAAAAGAAAGAAAAAAGAACGTCTGATTATTCATCTTGATCGTCTAGTCAGCCCATTACACATTTCATTATCCCATTTTAAGAAATTTATATTCATCACTGTGCCTAATGTTAGCATGTAGTGCCATTTATGTGGAGTCCTACACCCTATCCAATTTGTTCAAGTTGGTATTTTAATTGTTTTTTTTTTAATAATGTAGGGCTTCAAGAGTTTGTCAGTAAATCACTTGTGTAAGGCACTTTTTTTGCGTTTTGTATTTGTGTACACCCAATTATTTCAATATGTTGGGGAATTGTACAAATCTTTTTCATTGAATGACCATATCTACCATCGACTAGCATTCCTTTATCAAACAGCTGAGAACATTTGATGTCGTGCATTGGGTCATGCTTTATGTCGCATCAAACTCTAAAGAAAACCCTGCGATGTCAAATGTTGATTATGGATTTGTCATCTACCAAAATCTAACTTCATCTGCCATTTTTAATGTTGTGATCTAAGACAATGATTATTAGCTTGTAAATAAATTATATTTTCACCCTCAATTTAAAAATAGTGGACCTAATGGTTTAAGAACATCATATGATCATTTTCATAAATGGCTAGTTTACACTCTCCTCTTATATTTTAGGTGTCTAGTGGAAACAATACAACTATGTAATTACTACACATTGAGGGTGTGTTTGTGCGATAAGAGAAGAAAATTGCTCTGATTTTTCACGCTATCCACTATTACATTGTTTGGTGTGACACACTTTTTTTATTGAAAAAGAAGATAAAGTGGTTTTCCTTGATTGGGAGGCTTCGTTTTCCTAAAAAAGGGGTAAAAATGTAGAATTCCTTTCTCCTTTGGCAACAAGAATTCATACAAAGTAGAATCCTCCCATCCTCCCCTTTCGACAAATAAGCTCTAAGTTACCAAATTACTGTAGCATGTATAACTTTGCATACCATGACAGCACACCGAACTTGTCTTGTCAAAGAATAGATGGCAACAGGTGGGGTCTAGTAGATTGAAAAGATTTGGCATTCATTCCGTTCATTCAAATGATTATCAAGCATTGAAGGTGTGTTTGTGCAATGAGATGATTCGTTCTAATCATATTTTTATTTTCCGAACACAGAAGAATCCAGCATTCCTATGGACGTATCCTTTATATAGGAAATTAAAACTCTCTTTATAAAATAAATCAGTTCATTTTTTCACCAAAATTGAAAAGAAGGCTCTATGAAAAATAAAAATAATTTTATTTCAAGTGCAGATTCCTCTTATCGCAAAAAGATACCAAATAATTTTATTTTGATCTTCGATTCCAACATCTGGATAAACAGGAGTATTTCATTATACCATTTCTTCAAATGGCAGATCTCTTCCTTGTTGAGTTTGGTGGATATTTCTTTTAAAGGAAAACTAGTGTCAGGAAAAAAAAAAAAAAAAAAAAGTTGTTCATGATTTGGGTCCCAGCTAGCGTAACAATTAACAAAAAGAAGATCTTACAAATGTTGTGAGAAGAGTGAATATAAGACACATGGCACCATGCACCCATAAACATTGCTTCTTGTGGTACTTTTTTTTAAAATATATATATGTTCAATAGTGCTCCACTCACATACACGTGCATTCACATCTTACCATAAGGTTTTTCTTTAGTTTAATTGGTAAAACAAGGAGAATCCATTAAATCAAAACACCTTTCCATAAGTTTGAGTGGATTGTATTTGTGCCTATATCAATAATTTTCTAGGGCAAGTGGTGTCTTTGGAAAAGAGACCTTACTGAGTTTATTTGCTCACTATATCTGTGGTAGGTAAAGTAAAGGGCCAAGGTCGATCCTCCACGTTTTTCTCATAATAAAGATTTTGATAACAACTTACTCCTATGCATAGGTTTAGGTTTTTAAAAATAAGAAAGGTTTGAAATCTAACCATATGAAAAGGAATTCAGACGACTAACTAACCACTATAAACCGTCCAATTTAAGCTCATGCTTGGATGTGTAAAGCTTGGGTCCTTTCACATTGTTGTTGTGGTTCTATTACATGCACCTGGCATGTATTTGGTATTCAACCCATCCCCTAATTACATATAAAGAACTGCATGTTTTCTACTTCATTCATAAAGGGTTCAAGTTTCATATTATTATAAACGATATTGGGTTTTGCCAGATTGCAATGCATGTTTTCTTCTTTATTTCCAAAAGGTTCACGTCTCTTATTGTTTAAACGATGGTGAGCCATGCCACATTCTAAGTATCATGTCACGAGTTGCATGTGATTGGAAGTTGAAACAAATGGGCATACCATTTTTCTTAATGAGTCATCCTAGCGTGTCTATTACACGCTTTCCATTTAACAAATGTTCAAACTCTATCATGGTGTCTATATAAGGTTGGAAACAGGTAGGTTTCAGTTCGGGTTCATGGTGGACCCAAAACTGAAATCATTAAAGAGAAGGTGGAACTGAATCCAGACCCGGAACCATTGCTGAACCGGTTTCTTGGCTCCGGAACCAGAACCATATATGAGACGATTTTGGATTCGGGTCTGAGTGTAAGTAGAGAATGATATTAAAAAAACATGGTTTTTAGGAGAGATTTTCGAAAATTGAGATAATATGTCGGGTCTCGAGTCCACGGGTCCGAACCAAAGTGGAAACGAACCCAGACTTATTTACTTATCGAGGCCTAAATAAGAACCCAGACACGGTTTTTAAAGGATCGGAATTGTCGGGTAATCGGAGAATCGGGGACCGTTTACATCCCTATATTCATATAAGGTAATTCGGAACGTTCAAAATGAATGTCAGGCACTCTAATGAAATATATTTATATTTCAATTCATTAAAAGTGGGTTCCACCATGAGATTAAACACTTCAATTCATTAAAAGTGGGTTTTACTGTGAGATTTAACACATGATACGACCAGATAGGAATCTGGACTCTTAATTTCTAATGTGCCTAGTAGCATTTCATTTATAGAAAAAGATTAAAATATTTAAGGATTTTGACCGTAGAGGACTCCTTAGACTATACTTTTCTTATCACAATCATTCATTTCAAGAAATTGTGAGAAGGTCATATGCTAAAAGTATGTGATCCAAAATGACAAAACCGTCTATAATTCAGCAATTAATATGACAGAATTTTGAGAAATTCTTATAACTCTTCCCTCTGTGCACCTTAATCCCAGATACTGGAGGAGGGACCAGATTTTCAATCCCATTAATTGAACATGAGCTGACATGCACAGTCAAGATTTAATACCCTAAGAACCCTTTTTTTTTTTTTAACAAACCCTAAGAAACTTGAAGCATCTACCCATGAATGCCCAATTGCCCATATATCCTTGGAAGCACAATTAAGAATGGAGGTATCGTAGAAGTGTTAAAGAAAAATCTATTTATAGAGAACAAGAGGTTGCCTAGTTGGTTGCGAACCTCACTTTTCACCTAAACATCTACATTACAAAACCTGAATATCTCCCCGGATATAATTTCTTACCTTATGGAGTAGATGCTATCTCTAGGGATGGGGTCCCAATCTGGTCCAGTCCCCGTGGCTGGTTATAAAAAAAAAGGGACAAATACACTAAACCAAGACAGAATCAAGTATAGCCAGCCAGTTGGTGGACCTTGGTGGGAGACGTGGGCATTACACTATCATAAACCACCAGAAGCTTAGCTTGGCTTTTTGAAACATAGAGGTCCCATGGAAAGATCATTGATGCGACATGTTTTAACCCATCCATGATAGTTCAGTGAAACCCCACCTGGACAAATCTTCTGCAGAATCCCGAATTAATGGATTCTTCTACTCTTTGTTTTACGTAGCCCTTGGCAAACCACAACGTAGTCAATGTGCTTGATTTGATCATATAGACCTTTTAGAAAAGCCATAAAATAAAGGAAGCAAGAGTTTAGGCAATGGGATAAATTGTAATAGGTTAGATCCAGTCTTATTAAGATTTGGTTGTCTCCTCTTTGCAATTCCCAATCAAAAAGGTTCGAAAAAGCTTTTACTATTGCGATAATAGCTCGAGGAAGACAGGCCCACTGTGGCAAAATCTTTCTGCTGTAGTATTCTAAATTACCAAGGCAAGTTTGCAGAAGACCAAAGATTGTCTTCAACATATGCAATAAAAAGGGCATGCTATGGAGAGGAAAAAACAAAAAGATTTATGGCCTCTATTTTCTTTTTTTTTTTTTTTTGGTATCTTTAATCAGTATTTACATTTTTTATTTTTCATTGATTTGACATTTACTTTATATTTTCAATAAGTAATTAAAATATGATCCAAGGAATTTGAAGAAATAAAAGATCCTCAATACCATGATGTATTGCTTTTTTCAAAATTGAGTAGAAATATCATTTTAGAGGGCAAAGATTGATATTCCTTGCTTGGGAAGAATTAATATGATCAATCCTAAACCTACTTCATGTATGTGCCCAAACAGACCCTAGAAAATTGGGGGGGGGGGGGGGGGGAGGGAGGGTGATCATTTATTTTTATTTTTTTTCAAGTGGTAAGAGAACGTTTGGGGGTTGCTTGCCTTTAGGAAGATGAAGATGCATGGGCTTTACATATGTAAATGACACATATGTAAATGTTAAACATGTGAAGCACATCACCTTGATGTCAAATCGCCATCTTCACATTAGTAAATGAGTACATCCGATTGTGTCAAATGTATTTTGACCTTTTGGGTATATTCACAAATTCCTCCAAATCCATGGAGAACAAAGGTATAAAATTATACTTGTTGGTGTTTGCTATTAATACAAAAACATTAAACAATTCAAATCATGAATTTGGAGCCCACAAAAGTATAGAAAATTATAAATGTCTTTTTAGAATGTTTCTGAAATTCTCAAAACCTATAAAGAAATATTGACCAGTTTGGATTACAAACTATAGTGCCCATATAAATGTAAATATTCAGATGGTTAATAGGGTCCAAAAGAAAAAATTGGTTTTGACTCCATCGGTGCCTTTTTGCTAAGAGGGTGTGAGTCCTGTTCACACCTATGTAGGTTTAAAATTTTTGATGTGGAAATGACTTTATTTATGCACAATTTTCACATCTCATTTATACATCACTTGCGTGATAAAAAAAAATTTATGTGATGATTCATAACCATTATGCATATAAATCATTTATAGGGAGATGCTCCTATGAGAGATGCTCTCACCTTACTATGAGATATAGGAGTGGGGGCCCTCACATCCATATTCAATGCCAACAACTTAAATGTGAGGGCCCTCACTTCTATCTTTCATATAAGATGAGAGATATCTTTCATAGGACCATCTCCCTCATTTATATATGTAAATAAGTACAAACAAATGACTCCTTAATTTTCTTGTTTGGAATTGAGTATTATTTTGGTTTTCTAAAAACCTTTTTGTGTTTTTTTTTCATTTTTTTTTTTGTTTAAATTTCTAAAACAGATTCACAATAAAAAATTGTAACCAAGAATCTACTTGACAGAGACAAAATGGTGGATGGAAAGATTTGGGCCTTTGAAAGAAAGTCAATGTGCCATGACAAATCTTCTTGCAACCAATTAGCTCTTGATGTCATTATCAACGTTTCTTCACATTACCACCAATAATTTCAACAAACCACGTGAGCAAATGTGTAGATCTGACGTGAAACGCAACATGGGCCTGAGAGGAAATGAGCCAGCACACCTCTATATGGGAAAAAGTATATACAAATTAAGTAATGACATTCATGTGGGGCCACACCACACGATTCATGGATTTGACAACATACACCGTGCCTAATTTCCTTGCTGGAATTCCAGGAATTTCTGTCTAGGGAATTCCTGAATTCTCAGATATAGTGGAATTTCTGAATGTTTCTTTGAGCTTGAGCATCCAGGAATTTCACCAAAATGTAAAAAGAGTGGAATTTTTGGATTCCCAAAGGTCAAAAGAAACTTTTCATTTGAATAGAATCCAGAAATACTAATAAAGAAACATGAAATTCAGAAATTTTAAGGGACAGCTTGTCACATCATGTCTAAAAATTCCAGGACATGGTGAATTCCTGGCAGAAATTCCACTAAAGAAATAGGGCCTGTTTGATTAGATGACACCTGAGATATCATCTGGTGGGATATGGAAGAATACCAAATGTTGTCCATCCATCTAGACTCACAAATGCTTTAAGATCCATGCATGAGCATTTTGAAATATGAATTTCTGAAATTTTGGAGAATTTAATTTGCATGTAGATAAAGCAAGAAATTCCTTCAAAAGATTGGGAGAATCCTGCAATCAAACAGAGGTATCTAAATACCATGAAGGCAATATGCCATGGTGCCAGAAATCACTTGCAACAAGAATTCTGGTCCAGTTGTGCAAACAAACAGGCCAACAACCACTCTCTTTTGCAACTTTTTTAATGGGGAGCCCATGCAAATATGCAATAATGATCAATTCAATTCCTTCGCACAAACCTCCTATCAAGTGAGAGTGGTCCTAATTTGAGAATAACTTGTGGTTTATGCTTTTGTCTCATGTAACATTAGAACATGCCTTAGTCCATTTCTTTATAAGAAATTGGACTTCTTGTGAAGCCCTTTTGAGTGCATGAGTATCAAAGGATAAGTTAGTAGTTGGCTTAGCAATTGATATTATAGATTAGAAGTGTTCTCAATATCAATCTAATGAAATTATCCCCACTCTTAATTTTAACTCCCAAAAGCTTGATGCCTATATATATATCATGTAAAAATAATGATGTCTAATATCTAGATAAGGATTAAGCTTCTTAGAAATCATGTGGCCTCTCTGCCATAGGCCCCACCACCCGGGTTGAATTAAACAATTGGTAAACACCAAAGTTAACCTCTCACTTAAAGTCCTAATTATGTGTGGCCCCTAAAAGAGTTTAATTGGATTGGAATCAAACTCGTGATGGAGAGTTTTGAATCATCATTTCAACTCTTGAGCTTAACATTTCATATAAGTAAAGAAGATGGAAACCCCACTTATCATTTAGAGATCCTTAGCATTTGCAGGCTGTTAGTAGGGAGTAGTGACTATGACCCTAGGAACACAAAAAGGTGTTTGTAGTATAGCCAACGTCGATGTCTTTGCAAAGGGTTTAGATTGATCATTAATAGGATGTTATTTTTTTTATATAAAATACGAACAACTTTGTTTACAAATATGCATTTTATGGCTCATGTGTTGGGTCTCTAATTGTTAGTCTGTGACCAATATATTTTAATCGTATCTATATAAATATAGGATTAATTTGAATAATACGATATAACTCTAAAATCAAATGCTTACCTATGTCCATCACATTCGTCTAATCTCAATGGCTACCTTAAAGTGGAGATTTACTGCACCCCTTTTCCGTAACCTTTCTACGTGATACCGATGGAGCAATCAATAACCCCTAAAACCTATGCAAATGACAAGTAATTTTTTTCTATGCCAAAGCTATTGTTTCTTCTTTTTCTATTTGACAAACACACACAATGAGAATAAGCCACTGATATTGCGTATTGGTTAGGTGAGAATAGCTCTATTTTCCTAGATATTTAAAATCATAGTGGACGACCTATCTAATAAATTGACATCCATGTGTTTTTATGCTCAAGGTATTCATGATACTTAAGCTCTTTAAGGAAATCTTAAAAGTACTGCTGCTTTGTTTATTAGCTATTAAAACCATGGTGGTGGACCCACCTAACAAATTGACATCCATACACAAACAACGCATGCAGAATGTTCAAAGTCTTATGGAATCCAATGGCACTTTACTTTGGGCTCTTTTTTCCATGTAATTAAATTCCTCAATATTCTAAGACTTCTATACTTTAAAGTGATAAAAAATGATTAGGAACAAAGGTAAATATCAAAAAACAATAGTCAAATAATCTCTCCTCAATGAAGAATAAATCAGAGACGAGGGAAATGGATACGTAACTATCACCTTTGTAATTTAGATCCTAATAAAGCACAAGGTCCAATATATATCTCCTACCCCCTTATATCCTTCACTCCTGTTCTTTTTAATAATCCTTCGTTGGAGTCCACTGGAAAATTTAGTCTCAAAAGTTTTCAATTAAATGCAGACGACGGGGCTAGTTTTATGTATTGCCTCGTAGTATTGGTGTATCCAATAATGCACTTCAATATGTCACTGATATTTCATATTGACTAGGTTAAAAAGAGCTCCCTTAACACTCATATTTTTATTCTCAGCAGCCCAAGGGATGTATGTTATCAAGCTCTCGTGAAAACACAAAAGTACTTGGATATATATGGTGCTATCGGTTGTTTTGGCCAATATTGATATGTATTAGTATCGGTTAATACACATGCAATTTGTGTGTTTGAGTTCATATCCTTTCTAGTTTGGCACTTCACTAATATAGTAAAAGTCAAGTAAAACCTCTATTTTTCAGACAAGATGTTACATTAAAAGCACTTTAATTCAAAACTCCATTCCCACTTTTTAAAAAAAGTCAAAAAGCAACCACCTTTATCCATTAAAATACAAATAAACTTTACTTTTTCATACAAAAAGTCAAAAAGATTCCATAACAAACGACTAAACATAAAATATCATCATAATCCACTTATATTTTATTATTTCTTCAAAATCAACTTTACTTCACTTTGACTCTATTAATAGAGTTATCAAACTGTCACGCTTTAACTTAATTAGAAAAATCCTGAGTTAACTGAATGGAACTCCACAATGGGGCCTATGTATTGAAAATTCAAGCCACTCAAAATAAAGGTTATCCCAATTTTGAGGTATCTTAATTCAAATTTGACCACAATTGGTTGTACTCACCGTCATATTGACCATTTGGTAAAAACATGATTAACCCTTACTTTTGAATGATTCATTATCATATTTTTGGCGGCACCAACTCCCATTAAGATAAAAATTTCAAAAAAAATATATAATACATTAAAAAGACATTTGATTTGAGCTGCCGGTTGCCAAAACCATATACTCTTTCATAACTCATTATTTCTCTCTTTTTTACCCAAAAACAAACCATAACTCCAAAGCCTCGAGGATCCAGGCTTTGTGTGTTCGTCGGTACTCATATGTCTAGTCGCCAATAACACCAATGCCTAGTCGCCAATATTTGAAGCAGTGGCGGTGAGTGCATTTGACAAAATGGACATCAACATGTATGTCGTCCTGCAGGTATGCATGTGGAATGAAACTAAAATGAACCACCTACCATTTGTGTTGATTTTTATGTACAATCCAACCCTAAATCAAGGTTCAATGAGTGTAAATTTGGTCCCCAAGAGCATCAAAATTAAAGGACTGCACTTTTCACGGTGTAGGAATCTTGTGGCCTGCTGCTGTGTGGGCACATGTCAAACCAAGCAACTGGCTATGGGTTGGGTCCCTTGATCTATATAACTGTGATTGGGATGTAACTTTTGGTAAGAGTTTCGGTCTTCATCAAACTTAGTGTGACATTATTCCTTGACAAGAGTTGGGACTAGCACAAAGGCTAGCACAAGTGAACCCCTAGAACTGGACTACACATGCAATCCACTCGCTAGAGAACATTCTCCCTCATAGTATATATTTGAGTGTGTAATGGCCCTAGTGGAACAGCTTGGCCTAGTGCGTCCTCTGCTTGGGCCCACCCTATGATGAATTGAAGCTCTCAAGCTCACTACACTTGTAAGTTGGCAAACCTAGAATTTGATGCTTGATAGGATTTTATCGACCCTCAGCTCGTTTGGCGTCATCTCTTGTTGTTCTCAATTCTGTGTTTAAATCAAGTTGTGTTGAAACTGGGTTGTGCCGAAACTGGGTTGTGTAAATCTTGTTTGGCAATATTATGTTAAAATTAAATTATTCTCTTGATAACATGTTGTACATAGCATGTTTAGTTATATTATAAAAATATATATTCTAAAAAAAAAAGCGAGAGAATTATGAGATTTACAATATGAGACCCGCATTTAGAAATTATAACGTGGTACCCACCTCTATAAATTAGATTATGTGACCTACATTCATAGGTTTTGCAATGTGGTCGCACCTTTTATGATTGTGACAAGGGGCGGACCCAAGTTATACTCACTTGGGGTGGTCGCCCCAGGTCAGATCCAAAACATCCCAAATGCAGTATGTGCCAGAAGATCACCCATAACACATTCTAATAAAGTTGCTGGTTGTCGCCCCACCCCCAATCCGGAATACCCTAACAAAAAAATCCAGGTCTCCAAAAACCCTCTCCAATTAGTCAGCCATGAAATTTGTAATCTTATCATTGTTCTTTCCAGGTAATACTACAAATTTTTTTTTCTTCTTTTAATTTTTGCTAATATGATGTTTGTGTTAAAGGGGTTTGATTTATGATTGATTTTTTTTTGCTTGAATCACAACATGATGTTTATAATTATATTGACAATTTTCATATATCAATACAGGTGGTTTCATTTAGATTCATAGGATATTGGAACTCTTAGGAGCTTAATTTTCTATGATAATGGTTAATACTTCTTTGGAACTCTCTAGAGTTTCTTTAATATTGTTGCAGTATGGTTGCTAATTTGAAAAAAAAAAATACTAATTTCATGTTTCTTGAGGAATTAGATGTTG
This sequence comes from Camphora micrantha, assembly GCA_003546025.1. Lineage (NCBI taxonomy): Eukaryota > Viridiplantae > Streptophyta > Magnoliopsida > Laurales > Lauraceae > Camphora > Camphora micrantha. Next base: position 30,490,538 of record QPKB01000007.1, on the reverse strand, counting down.
TAGCTAAAAAGTTTATATACGAATTGAGTGTTTGTAATAGGATGTGAATTCCTTTAAATTTAATTTATTAAAAAAATAAAGAATCATGTATTTAAAGCATGAAATAATTGAAGATTATGGATTTTTTTTTTTAGTAAAAGAGAGATTATGGGTAGTTGGCGTTGATTTTGACTTTTTAACCGACCATTGTCCACCGCACTCAAATGAAATTTCTGGGTCCGCCACTGATTGTGATCATATGACTCACCTTTAGGAATTACAAAGTGGGGCTACCATTTTTTGTATTTGTAAACACGGAACCACCTTTAGAAATTACAATGTGGTACCTACTTTTAAAAATTATAACATGAGGTCATATTTATAGGATTTTGATATGTTAGCCCACCTTTATAGAAATTATAATATGGCGCTACCTTTTTGTGATTGTGGATACGGGACCCATCTTTAGAAATTACAACATGGTGTCCATATTTAGAAATTAAAATGTGGGGCTTACATTCATAAGATTTAAAATGTGGGTCTTCTTTTCTGTGATTGTGACCATGTGACCTGGCTTTAGGAATTACAAAGTAGGGTTACCTTTTATGTGATTGTGGCTATGAGACCCCACCTTTAGAAATTACAACGTAGTGCCTACTTTTAGAAATTTACAATGTGGTCCCACCTTTATATGATTTATAATGTGGGTCCACCTCTTTATGCTTGTGATCATGTGACCCGCCTTTAAAAATTACAAAGTGTGACCGCCTTCTTTGAGGTTGTGAGCCCGGGGCCTATCTTTAGGATGAGTGAGAGGACTTGAGTCCTCTCTAAACGAAGTTCTTTGGATGGCAGGAGATAAGTAGTAAATAATTGTGCCAGCAAGTTATTTCTTAATTTACCTTGTTTTAACTTTTCTATGCCAATGATTTAAAGATTTTAAAATTTCTTCAAGTGAGATCAAACTTAGAAACAATATTTAATAGTTCATACTTGGACTTCTTCTGTTGGCCAATTTAGGATCGATGAGATGAGGGAATCCATTTCTTTTTCAGGTAGAAATAATATCATAGAATCTCCTGGCGAAAGTAGTTTCAAACTCTAGTCTTGAAAGATTTACTGCTATACCCTTGTATAATCCATATTGATGTGGCCCACCTAACAGATTCAAGATGTGAAAGGCACATTTTGTTGATTAGTTGTCCGTAGAAAAGATGGTCTTATGGGTCTCTTACACATTTTATACCGTTCCATCAAACCAAAGTGTCTCTTTCACACATAGTTTAAAATTGCGGTATCGGTCGACCTCAAAAACTGATATGGTATCAGTATTGTTCGCGGTCGGTCACGGCGTGAATTTTTATTTTATTTCGATTTTTTTAAAAAAATATCCAAAAAAAAATATTTGTAAAATATTGGGAACATAATCTTTTTGTATTACTACATACTTCAAAGCAAAATATCGGTCCTTCTAAGTTATGACAGCATGTATCGTTGTTTTGTCTAAAATAGTTGAATATGTTAAATTCTAGTATTTTTAATTTTGGTCCATCCTTATAGTTTATAAACCCATCATGTAGTACACAACTAAAACCCCAAATCCAGTCACTTAAAATAATTAGCACCTTTCACATTAGATTTGTAAAAAAAAAATCTTTTTATATTCAAGAGAAGGATTTTAGATTTTTCATTAATATACCCTATTAGAGGGGCACTAGTAAAATAAAAGGTTTGGATTTTTAATTAATTTTTTTAATATTTTATTTGGATGTTTATAAGTAATCAATGTGACTTGGGCCGAACTCTTATTTAATTAAAATTTATTGAGGGACTATTTAAGAGGGGAATTTCTTTTGAGTGGGGCAATTAACAAGGGGTATTAATACTTAAGAGTTTATGAGAGGGCATCAATGGTTTAGATTTTTAAATTATAAATTTATTGAGGGACCATTAAAAAGGAAGCATTTAATTGGTTTATACATAAGAATGTGGGCCATAACAATGAAATGGAATCCATGACTTTTTGTGTGTAGAACAGTGGAAGACTCACACCATGTGAGTCAATACAAAAACCCTTTTGTCAATAGAAAGAAAGAGGGAAAGAGAGGAAGAAAGGGGAAGAAGAGGAGGAGAAGAAGAGAAAAACAAAAAAAAACAAAAAAAAAAAAAGAAAGGAAAAGAAAAAAGGAGAGGAGGAGGATGAAAAGAGGAAGAGAATAAGAAGGAAAAGAGGAAGAGAAGAGGAGAAAGTGGGAGCAAAAGCTAGCGGTGGTCGGTGGTTCATGATTCTAGGCTAGTAGCAGCAATAGCATCAAGTGGCAATGCCAAAGCTTTAACTTCCAGGTCCAAGCATATGCGTTTTTTGTTTTATTTCTTCTACAACAACATGTTGGCCTTTTTTCTCTCCTTTGCTATGCAAATGTATCATCTCAGTCTCACATGTAAAACAATTCATGAAAGGAGAAATTCAGTAGAAATCCAATGGACCTGTTTATTAAAATAACAAGATTCATCCTACTGTCAAATTAACCATTTAATTAAAATATAATTAATGTAATTTTATGCATTGTTAATCACATTCATCAATCAAGCTTTCAGTCAAATGGTTAATCTTATGGCGGGACCAACTTCAAATGGAGTATGATTTGAGGACATCCCATGGAAAAGTGGGGTGTTCATTTTGTGAGGCTGAGAGGCCTCAACGTGGGTTTCTACTTCTTCTCAAGACATGTTTGTTTAATCCATTTCTATAAAAAAAAAAAGGTACTGTTTTTTTTTTAAGGAAAACTGTTTTTTCATGTGATTGGTGGTGCAATAATTTTCTGTGGAAATGTTTTTTTACCACGTCAACATTTTCCTTGAATAGTCTAAAAATGGAGTTCCTATAGGGTGTATGAGAAGTCCATTTCCGCAGAAAAACTTCTCCCCTCTTTGTTACTTCATTTCCTCACTCCTCTTCTTTGATACTAGTTTTCAAAAAGAAATTTGCGGCCGCACCAAACAATATTAGCACCAATATATCGAGAAATATATTTTGCACCAAACATGAATTTCTAACTTTCGTAAGAAAATTTTTTGGAGGTATTTAAAAATCACATACTTTACTGATATTATAATTTTATCTTTCGAGGGAATTTGCCTCCACACAAACGTGTCCTAAGATTTGTATAACTCAAACCCTGAGAATCCGGTTGGCAATTTACCAGATTAGTAAAACTAATGTGCCTCTATTTTTTAGACAAGAGGTCATATGAAAAGTACATATCTTCAAAATTTCCTTTTTCTTAAAAAAAAAAAGTAAAAAAGCAATCCCTTTGCTCTACTAAATGACTAAAAACAGTCACTTTTTTCAGAAAAAATAAAAGAAATATCCCTACCAATTTACTAAAGACAAAATACCATCATAATCCCTTATATTTTATTCTTTGTTGATTTGATACTTTACATCACTTTTTACTTTAATAGTAAATTGCCAAATTGACCGTGAAGGAATCCGGACCATAGTTATTAATTTCGTACCGTTTTGGCCAACATGGCCGAAATTTTTCGTTTCAATCAAGTGGCCGGAACGAAATTTCATTTAAAACTTCTTGATTTGAATTTCAATCAATTTCGGTCGAAATGTTACCTTTTGGCTGAAATGGTATTTTACATAATTAGTTTTTTTTTTTTTTTTACTTTTTTTTACACATATACTTTGTATTTTTTATATTTTTCCAAAATGTAATTTCAAAAAAATTACTAGAATGAATTAATCTATATTTATTACTTTTTTTTTTGTTTTTTAACATATATATATATATATATGTATATATATAATATTATATTTTCTCTGAAATATAATTTTGAAAAATTTTCATCAAAATTCCAAATCAACGAAAAATATTAAAATATATTAAGCTAGGAGGTTTGAGCTTCAATTTTGATCGTACCGACGATTATATAACTACTCATGCAACTACCCACTCATTTTTTCCATTAAACCACTCATGTTTCAGTTGTCCTTATGTAACTATACCCATTTTGCTCCAATTTCTCTATTTCTATTTTATCCAACTTGTCGTATGGAAAGAGGTAATTTTTTCTAATATGTGATTAATGTTTCAATTGTCCCTATATAACTATATCATTTTTCTCCAATTTCTCTATTTCTATTTTATCTAACTTGTCATATTGAAAGAGATGATTTTTTTTTTTTTTACTTTTTTTTTACACATATACTTTGTATATTTTATATTTTTCCAAAATGTAAATTTCAAAAAAAATTACTAGAATGAATTAAATCTATATTTATTACTTTTTTTGTTTTTCACATATATATATGTATATATATTATATTATATTTTCTCTGAAATATAATTTTGAAAATTTTCATCAAAATTCCAAATCGACGAACACTGTTAAAATATATTAAGCTAGGAGGTTTGAACTTCAATTTTGACCTTACCGACGATTATGTAACTATTCATGCAACTATTTACTCATTTTTTTCCATTTAACCACTCATGTTTCAGTTGTCCCTATGTAACTATATCATTTTTGCTCCAATTTCTCTATTTCTATTTTATCCAACTTGTCGTATGAAAAGAGGTGATTTTTTCTAATATGTGATTAATGTTTCAATTGTCCCTATATAATTATATCATTTTTGCTTAAATTTTTCTATTTCTATTTTATCCAACTTGTTATATAAGAAAAGATGATTTTTTTAATATATAATTAGTTATCTTATAGTAACAAATTATTAAACTAATTCATTTAAGATATCAGAGCGAAATGAAATACGAAACTATGCTGACATCAACCATTGGACTCGACGATTTTACCGTCTACAGCTGCTGGATAAATTTTCATTGGTCCCTACTTGTACCAAAACGTGTCCAGTCCGTCAACATCGAGTATTTATGAAAAAGCAGCTTTCGTAAAGCCTCGGCAGCTTTCTTAAAGCCTCGATGAAATTACGATTTTACCCTCGGAACATCTACAAAAGCATCTAATGGGAAGGTAGGAGTCACGAACCAACCTCTCTCCGGAAGAGAAGTATCCTCCTTTCTCTCTTCATTTTCATCTTCAGATCTGAAGAAGAAGAGCAGAAGGCCTTCGATTTCTCCTCTGCTTTCTGTAATTTTATGGCAAAGATTCGATCTTTCCGGCAAAACTAGACGATTTCCGGCCAAATTCGCCGTCTCCCGGCGATAATTTCGCCCCCCCTTTTGATCGCTCCGTCCTCTTGACCCTCTGCTATACGCATGAGCTGGTCGGTCAATCTAGGGTTTTCTTCTTCGAACTCGAACCATTTCATCACCTGTCTTTTAATCTTCGTCCTTCATTATTCCCCTCAGTTGCCCCCTTCCCTCTTTAATTACGACACACTATCAAACGGTCAGGATCGTGTTTCGACGTCAATATGGAGTCTGGAAACGGAAACAATCGTCAGTTGAAAAGTGGTATGCAAAAAAAAAAAAAAAAAAATCTGATCTTTTGAACCCTTTTTGGTGAATGTTTCGTAGAATCGTTTGAATTCCGCTTCTGATTTTGATAATTATATGGAAATCGGTTTTGATCCCCCCCAAACATTGATGATTAGGGTTTTTTTTCAGTGAAAGTTGAGATTTTTATGTGTTTTTTTTAGAGAATTTCTGCCATTCATCTGTTCTAGCTTGTATTTTTGCATATGCTACTTGCAATATCTTGTATTGTTTTTTACTTCTTTCTAGCGTTCTTATCGTGCGTGCCTTTTGGGGTTTGTGACGTGTACGGTGGATATCTTATGGAGTTTTCCAGAACGTTAATGGTCAGAGCACTAGTAAATTTGCATGTGTGGGTGCATTCATTGGTATTCATGTATCTGCTCGTAGATTATTGTGCATGCATACGTACATATATATACGGAACATGTATAAATACTTGTGTCATCATGAATGTAGTTGGTATGAATACGTATTTGGTAAATTGGAGGTCGTAGATCTGAAACTCAGACTCGGATGACTCATGTTCTGACTCAGTCGTTAGTGGGTCACTCCGAGTTGGGTGGGTTGACTCGGGCATGGTGGCCGGGTTGTCTTGTAGCTGTGCAGGCTGTGCTGGATGGTCTCATGTTTGGGTTAAGATTGAGTTTATGGTCAACTCAGTTGGTTGACTCGGTCGAGTTCCATTCCAAGCCAAGCAATTGGGGTACAAATATACAAGCGTACAAGATTTATGATAGAGTAACACTTGCTTGGATGCGTAAATACAAAGTTGTCCGACCCTTTGGGTGGGCAAAACTTTCCCTTCACCTGTTTGGGTTTACTAGGAAACTTAGGTGGATTGACTAGGCGAGTTGGTAGATTAGTTTTTGTTATTTTTATTATAGATGTATAGGTTTCTAATAATTAAACTAAAGGAAACATTTAAATATGTCAAATATATTTATTCTCTTAGAAAAATTATATAAAGTTGATTGTGTAATTCATATCAAAGTTTGCATGTAAATTGTAAGGAAAAAGGTTACAAAAAGAATTGAAGAACAAATGAAAAGGACTGCCAATTATATAAGTACGAACTATGATGTATGGAAACTTAAAAATGAGCAATGAATCATGTCGTATCATATTCGATACTTCTCTTTTTATGTGTAAAATCCGTGTCCATACGGTGACCATGGCATGTCTTTGCCCTATCCCTGCCACGTCTGGGAATTTTAGACTATGAAAAGCATATTCTGCTGATAAAAAGATTTTGCTTGATGGATATTACAAAAATCCTATACTCTGTTCCTCTCTGACGAAAGTGGGGAACAAATGCAAAAAAGAATACTGAAAGCATCAAAGGGACCACATAATTTGCAAGCACAAATGATCAAAAGAATGGAAAATCAATTGAAATGCTTTTCTAAAAAAGAAGATTGGTCATTTTTAAGGTAAAAGACTGTTCAGGCTGTGGGGCCCACCTCATGTATGCCAATAAAGAAAAAAAAAAGGGACCCACCAAATCATTTTTAAGTGTTGCTTTAAGTGCCTTAAAGTTGGACTGTGTCTGTTAAATGAAGTGCCTCTTTTTGCATTTTTCTTCTTTCAATGATCAATCCAAGGGCAAGTAAATTTGGATCAGCACAACTTGCGTTTGTGTGGCTCTTTTTTTTGGTGTGCGTGCGTGACTACTTTTAGCCATTGAATGAGGTGCTTTTTTTTTTTGCATGATTTATCGAAGGATGAGTAAATTTGGATATGCAGCAACTTGGGTTACTACTTAGTCTCATTCCACACCCCCCCCCCCCCCCCCCCCCCCCCTCTCTCTCTCTCTCTCTCTCTCTCGGTGGTGGGGTATGAATATTTGAATCAGCTGCAACTTTGGTCAATCCTTTTCCCTCTGTGTTTATTTGTGCCTTCTTTTTCCTTTTTTTTTTTGTGCGTGTGTGTGTGCCAAGCTGGATTGAGGCTCAGCAACCACTCATCCTTCAAAGAAATAGCGATTTAGTGTTGTGCTTTTATTATCTTGGCTGGCTGGATAGGGTTCAACTTAGAAGGGACTGGTTGGGTTTGTGCTCTGAAGAGACTTAAAGTTTTTGTTGAATGACACTTACCTGGCCTAGTTGGATTGAGTTTTGGGAAGTTCCAGCCATCATCATCAAAACCTTGTCCCAGCTGTGTTGAGAAGTTCATTATTATATCTTAAATATTAAGTATTTGATTGTTATAACCTTTTTTTAAAGATGTTTTGACATGTGTCCAAAATGTTTTGTCCTACATTATTATATGATACCATCTCATCAAAGATGTATCTTTTATCTCATTTATAATGCTGAAGCATTGTATATAGAAAAATGATTGAACACACTCCATCAAATCCATACATGTTAAGGCCCTTTTTTCATCATGAAAAACTGATGATTTCAATTTCCTTCCATAAAATTTATGAGCTTAATTTCATTCTTTTAGGACTGTAGTGCACTGTTGGAATATAGAGTTCCAATGGGCATATTAACAAACATTACTCTTTTTACCAAAAACAAACATTACTCTGGTACTGGTGATATTCAGACCTATAACCTAGCATGGGAGGATATTTAGGTCTATGATATTGCCCATTCGGCACCTTTGTATGGATTTGCTTGACTGTCACACGTCACATTTGTCATAGGGTCAAGTGTTTACAGTCAGCTTTCTGTTTGTCCTTTGTCGCATTTGTTTCTGTGTGTGTTGCACACTCAGTATCTTAATGTTTGCTGGAATATGCATTGGTGTATGTACATCTGTCCTGGATACTTATTTACTTAAATGAGTGACTTTGAAGTTTATGTCCTCTTCTGAAAGGGGTAGCCCCACCTATATGTGGACCTTGGTCAATTGACTGAAAAAGGATTTTGGTTTCGTGGATGAGAGTTTGGCAATATGTTGCTGACAAACATTTATAAATTTAAACAAAAATGTTATAATGAAATAATCTATGCCAACATCATCATCTGAGCCTCGATCTGTTTATGATGTTGGCCTTTATCGTCTGAGCCTTGATCCATTTATGATGCTGGCTTTTAGAACTCTACTACTAAGCTTTGTCTCAAAATAATGAATGCAATTTAGGCACATGAATGTGTAACCTACACAAATGTATTTACTAAAACTTTTAGAGATGGCAGGATGGGAAAGCTGATATCTGCAAAATCCATTTGAATTCATGACTAACTAACACTTCTTGAGATATTATAATAAAGAAAACTATCTGCCCATGAGGCTCACCAGGTTATTTTATGACTTATTGACTTCTTGTCTGAGGCCAATACATGTGTAATTCAGTTTACCTTGTTCTCATTGGTTTCTCTCTATGTATAATAGGAGACCATAGTAATCTTAAAACAAGATGCACGGGGCACAAACTCAAGGAGTGTGTCCAAAGCTATGCATTTATGATACATTGTAAAGTCATGGGAGGTGACGAATGGTAGTCCAGTCTTTCTTCCTCGATGTTTGTTTTCTTCTTGTTTTCATCATGTGTTTTGTAATTTTTTTTTATGAAAATGCAAAAATGCATGTGCACACGTGCATTATAAATTGCATGCATAGAAGTACTGTATGTTGGTATTATGGATTCAATATGCTTGCATCTGGATTTCCTTACAATCTGAAAACTTGTATGCTTGCCCATTTTGTAGTTTCTTGCTCAGGCACTGAGGGAAAGCGAATGCTCTCTCCTTCTGTCATTGTCATAGGCGGTGGTTTTGCTGGCATTGCTGCCGCTCGTGCACTCCATGATGCCTCTTTTCAGGTGAGAAGGATTTGTGCATATCTTTCTCTTGGTATTTTTGTAATTTTTGATTTATCATTCTTCTTTTGTTCTATCCAGCATGCAGTCTGTTCCCTATATCTTAGAATGCTCATTAACTTGATATAATCTGTTCTCCTCAGGTGGTTTTGTTGGAATCTCGAGATAGACTTGGTGGCCGAGTATACACTGATTATTCATTTGGTTTCCCTGTTGACATGGGTGCATCATGGTACATTTATTTTTCTGCCATTTTATTCTCCATTTTGACTTCCAATTTTTTACGTTAATGTAACTTCTTAACGGAAGGTCTAAATAGAAGTGTTGTATTTTATCAATCTTGCTTCAGGTTACATGGGGTCTGTAATGAAAATCCCTTGGCACCCTTGATTGGCAGACTGGGACTTCCACTTTACCGTACCAGTGGAGACAATTCTGTGTTGTATGACCATGACTTGGAGAGGTAAATTCAGCCCTACTTTCATAGAGCCTTTTGTTTTTTTTTTTTTTTTTTTTGCTTCTATTTACCTTATGTGCTTTCCGTTAGTTATGTTCAGATAAGCAGAGCAAAAGAATATGTTTTTTTCTTCATATTTTCTTGGAGTTCTTTTTTATTTTATTTATTTGGTGCATTGAATTTTCTATGCTCTGGTATGCGAACTGGTTTTTTGATATCTTTTACTTTTGTCAGTCAATTGACAGTATGGATAAGTTGGCATGTCATTCTGCTTAGTCTTGTGACTCTTGTCTCCAACTTATGTTTGTGTCTGACATACCTGACTTACAAGTATCCAGTCGGTCAACAGTTAGTGTGGTTTCTGAGTTTCTCATGCCTAACCTGTGTTTGTCGGATGACACATGTCCTCGTAAATGTTATATGGATGTTGAAAGTTTCTGTTCAGTTTTTGTGATAAAGGCTGTCAGGAAATTTGTTGTGTTTTTCTGTTTTTCGTTTGCCTTCTCATATAACTGTTTCTTTTTGCAGCTATGCACTCTTTGATACAGAAGGCCATCAAGTACCTCAAGAACTGGTCATAAAGGTCGGTGAGGCATTCGAAAGTATCCTTGAAGAGGCAAGTTTTCTGATCTTGTTAATGGAAGGACTCTCACATTATTAAGTTTGTTCTCGTGGGCAAATGCAATTTTGCTAAAACTGTTCTAATTTGAATATTCCAGACAGAGAAAGTGAGGCAGGAGCATAGTGAAGACATGTCCATACTCCAAGCTTTTTCTATTGTTCTTGATAGGCGCCCAGATTTAAGGTTTCGTAGATTCATAGCATATTTCATGACTGTTTTACTTTCTTTTTTTTTTCCCGCTGAAGTCCATATGCTATTTTCGTTACATTAAACCTTTGCATTTGGAAATGAGTTTTGCTGCAGGCAAGAAGGACTTGCCCATATGGTACTTCAATGGTACTTGTGTAGAATGGAAGGTTGGTTTGCTACAGATGCAGATACCATCTCACTTAAATGCTGGGACCAGGCAAGTAGTTCTTTTTCATGAAAAGTTATGATCCTATAGTTCATCGAGTATTTCTAAGTAGTTTTGGATAGAACGAAGCTTCAACTTCCATACAAGCGAAGATGGGCTAAAAGTCATAATCATTGTATCACTCTTAATGTTTTTGATAATTTTTTCCTTTTGATGTCCGTCCGTCCAACCAATCTGGATATGGATTTGTTGCAGGTGTCTGGGATTGACATGGACAAACATGTCACTTATAAATTGTTCCTTACAAGTCGAATTCTGAGATTTGAAAATCTTTTACTATAATTTAGTGCTTAGCATTAGCATTGATCATCATAATCGTCATCATTAAAGCCTTGTCCCAACTATGTTGGTGTTAGCTACATGAATTTTGTTTCTCCATTCCAGTCTATCTTGGGCCAAACCCTCATATAGCTTCCACTTCTTTAGATCTATCCTTATGACTTAGATCCATGTCCTCTATGGCCCACCCCTTTCCCTTGAGGGACCATCAACCTACATCAATAGCATCTCTAATATAATCTCAAAAATGTCTATATGCCCTAAAGGCACATTTGAGGAGCTGGTCTTGGGACTTCTTGTAAATGATTCTAGACTATTGAGTTCAGCTTGTCAACACCTTATTTTAGAGTCGATGTGATGGAGAAACAAAAAGAAGTTTAAGCATATGTGGCGGCATACTTGTACTGATATGGATGTGTGGGGTTAAGAAAAGCATAGATTAGGGAGTAGCGCAGAAGAAAAAATATATGGTCGGTCGCTGGTCACTGTAGAGGAGAAAACTTACGGAGTGTCCCTTTAGATGGTTTTGGTACATAAACAGAAGATCAAACCAGCCATTTATGGAGTATTTTAACCAGCCATTTATGAAGTAGTTAAGTGTTACAACTTCAAGGCCTTGGGGAACAGGGATGCAAATAAAGACTTAGAAATAAGCAGTGAGGATAGCCATGATGACAATCATGGTGATGATCCTGATGTTCTAATCTGTAGAATCTCCATCTTTGCAAGGAAGAAGTGGTAATATTTACACAAGGAATAATTATTACACTTTCCAATGTGTTACAAAACGTTCTTCCATCCTCAGGAAGAAAACATATCAAGTTACATGTCTTCTATGACTATTCACAGCCACGTTTTTGTACTCTTGCAACTTCCTCCTTTATTTCTTTTCAAACTATAATTAGCTTTCCTACTTAAACAGGGGAATCAGAGAAATTGTAATATGCCCTAAGAAATAAGAAAAGTACGGTTTTTTTATTATTATTATTTAAAAAGTGTCCTTAATACTATGGAAAGGCACAGTGTCCTAAAGAAAAGAAAGTGATGTTTTCTAAAATATAAGAATCTCATCCACTCATTAATGGAATATGCACAAAAACAGCAATATACTGCAAAATAATTGGTTATGTCTCCTGTTTCTATCTCTTTTATCTTGGATGAACTGTGGGCCCTTCTTTAGCTGTATCAGCAATATTATGGAATGAGTTCTATACTTCTATAGCTCATGCATTAATTATCCTTCTATTTAAATATGCAGGAGGAACTTCTATCTGGTGGCCATGGGCTTATGGTCCGGGGTTATCGACCTGTTATAAATACCCTAGCCAAAGGAATTGACATTCGCTTCAATCACAGGTATAAAGAAGTCAATTAAGAGCTTTTTACTGTTTGTGCATGTTCTAGAATAGCTTTTCTTATCTGGATTATTGACTTCAGGGTAACAAAGATTGCTCGACGTTATAATGGAGTTGAAGTCACAATTGAGGGTGGTAAAACATTTGTAGCAGATGCAGCTGTCATTGCAATCCCTCTTGGGGTTCTAAAATCAAAGTCCATAAAGTTTGAGCCGAGACTGCCTGAGTGGAAAGAAGAGGCAATTGCTGACCTAGGAGTTGGAACTGAGAACAAGATTGCGCTGCACTTTGACAAGGTCTTCTGGCCCAATGTAGAGTTCATAGGAGTTGTTGCTTCTACTTCTTATGGATGTAGCTATTTCCTTAATCTTCACAAGGCTACTGGCCATCCAGTTCTGGTCTACATGCCAGCTGGGAGGCTTGCCCATGACATTGAGAAGATGTCTGATGAAGCTGCTGCTAATTTTGCTTTTCTGCAACTCAAACGGATCCTACCGGGTGCTTCTGAACCGGTACGTTGCTTTGCTCTTTGTTTTGTGTTCTTTTTCAGCTTGTGATGATTTCATATCAGTTGTGTTGGTGCCACAATCTTTGCTTGCATATTTTCATGTACAATTTATGCATTCGGCCAATAAATACATCTATTTTTAATGGGGAAATTTTAAGGTACTGAGCCTCAGAATGTACCGTTCTATTATGCTTCCATTGCCATTATCACGAACAGCATACTAAGTTAATAGCTTCAGAGTTGATCATTCAATAAATAAAGGTTTAAATGGGACATTTTCAAAAGTTTGGAGTTTCCTTGGGCATTATTGAGAAAACACCACAGGATATAAGAATATTTGTAACTGTATATATTTAAATATTTTTAATAAATAGAGGAATTTGTTATTTACTTTTTTGGTTTGATATTTTATGATACGAGAAAGATGGTTCCATTCAGCTCATCTTTATTATTAAAGTACAAAGGGCAATGGATGCCTTTCCTTGGGATGTTTGAGGTGAACAAGAAACATTCAACTTACTTTGACTTGGCTGCAGTCTTTTGTACCTTAAGTCAGGTGAGCTATAAACTGTTTATTATTTAGATTATAATTCATACATAAAATGCAAAACAGATATCAATTTATATCCCCTCTTTAGACTACATTTTTAACTTTCTTTTATAGTGACTATTTTTTTGCTATAATGTCCGATCTTATCATTTTTCTTATTTTTTTCTTTTTAAATACCAGATTATACACATTTTTCATCGTGGAGATCAGTGTGTGTTTATACCTTTGTATTTTCAAAGTAACATACTATTTGTGAGAATATCCAATAACTTGCATGCAGAAACTTGACATGTAGGAAGATGGGTGCCTCAACAAGCTATACATAAAGTGGTTGTTTTGAAGAAAGGCCAACTATCAAATGATTTAGAACTCTGGAAGGTTTCTTTGGAATGCCTATCCATGATTTTATTTTTACCCATTAGATCAGTGGTTTAGATAAAAGATGAGTCATGTAAGGAGATGGGTGCCTTGGGAAATTTTATATTTGTACTTGTTGAGGCTTCAGACTTATGGTTCTTCGTGTTTGTTTTGTGCGCGTGCACTCATGTTTTATAGGTATTTGTATGCATTTTGTTGGCTTGAGGGCCATCCTAAAGACTACCTCATAAGTACCGAGTTTGTCTGCAGTCTCAAAGTTCATCCTTTGTCATTTTGCAGATTCAGTATCTTGTCTCTCACTGGGGAACAGATGTGAATTCACTCGGATCCTACAGTTATGATGCAGTAGGGAAACCCCATGATCTGTATGAAAGGCTACGGATCCCTGTTGATAATCTTTTCTTTGCTGGAGAGGCAACAAGCACACAGTATCCAGGAACCGTTCACGGTGCCTTCTCAACCGGGCTTATGGCTGCTGAAGATTGTAGAATGCGAGTTTTGGAACGATATGGGGAGTTTGATCTGCTTCATCCAGTCATAGGGGAGTTCATGTCCGCATCTGTTCCACTTCTCATCTCCCGTTTGTAAATTGTCACCTGCTCCGATCTATGTTAACCGGAGGTACAGCTTACATGATGTCACCATTTCTTTCCAAATGCCTAAAGAACATTGGAAAATGTCAGTTTTCCGTGTATTGTTGGGCATTTGGTTTGTGTAGGTATTCTTCCTGTGCTACATAGCTTCGAACTGCGGATCAGACATGAATCCCCTAATATACATGCATTAAGAGAGAGGATTGGTTACTAGATACAAAGTTTCAGGAAGTTTTTTACTGTTCTGAAACTTTATTTGATGGAGTCTAGGTTTCTGTACTCCATTTATTGTCAGGACATTGGTGTGTGGATCATGATCATATCCTGCTTAAATGGTTATATTATGATCATTATATTTCTGTTTCTACTCTCTCTCCCTGTTCTAATGACTGAACTTCTCAGTGCGACAAGTATCTTGATATTGTTATGCTTATGAGTGGTCATTTAAATGTTGAATTTGTTACAGAGTGGCTAATTTTGTGGGACTTGGGATTTCTGCTCCCTTGGACACCTTGAAACTAACCACAATCAGTGGCAGCTAGGCTTCAAGTTTGTAAAATAATGGCATGGCCTGCAGGGCCCATGTGACCTATGATCAATCCTATTGATTTACATTCACTGCTCCCCATGAATTACAGACTTCAATTTGACACAAATCCAACTTTTATTTAATGTTAAATTTATCACGTTGAATTGATCATGCAAAAAAAAAAAAACAAAGAAAGAAAGAAACACAGGCATCTGCTTAAAACCTATTAGAGCTGAAAGCCCTCAATTCAAGGATTAGGACAATCATATGGTCTTCATTAATTTTTTTCAAACCTACTTTCCAATGGTTCCATTACGTTCTGGAACTGTTATTTCAATGGTGCCTAGTGATTGGATACATCTGATTTCTTAATGGACATGTTCCATCATGTGCCCAGTGAAATTTGTCAATCTTGCTTCCTGATATGTATCTAATGCAATAGTTGATCTTACTTTTGCATAAAATGAAATTTAGTGTGTACCAATTAATGGGGGAGTTTTAAATGGATAGATAGATAACTCTGGATGACTCTGGAGTTGTATCAAGGCTCTATTATGCTAGAAGTGAAGTTATTAAAAATATTATCAACAACGAGATCTGGTTATGTTTCTTTTCCTAGAGCATGATGTGGGACCCACTTTTGTATGATGCATTTTGTAGGCGTGTAGTTAATCATCTTGTGGTTAGACTGGTTAAAAGAGAAAATGACAAAATGGTCTTTGTCTGTTGATTGGGTGTTTTTATAAAGGACATGGGAACTTTCCCTGCAAGATCCAAAGATTCCTAATTTTTACTTGAGCAGCTTCTTCATTAGAGTCTTCATTTATGGCACGCCGATCGGGACTCATGCTTTCTGGGCCCACCAGTCCAGGATCACAGCGGCCTTGCTTGGTAACCCTACTAATACAGTCAAGTAAAAAGTCCCCATTTCTCATTAAAAAAAAGTACAATAAAAAGCATTTTAATTCAAATTTTCCACCGTTTAAAAAAAAAAATAAAGTCAACCCCCTTTCTCTGCTAAAAGACAAAAAAACTCCACTTTCCAATACAATAAGTCAAAAAAAAAAAAAAAAAAACCAATCACAAACAACTAGAAATAAGAGGCCATCATGATCTACTTATATTTTATTCTTTATTCATAATAATCTTTACTCCACTCAATTCCATTAGTAACGCCCCCAAACAGAACTAGTGACGTGTTCTCTTTTCTCGCCATCATTTTTGGACCACATGTTGGACTGCTGAGATTTCTCACATGTGCTGATTCTTTTTATACTAAAGCAATGGTGGGTTTGCACGTATCTCAAAAATGGTCGAACCTGAGGATTACGGTTTTGAACTCGCGCTCTCTTCGTGGGGCCACTTGGTTAGTTAGTGCTCTCTTTGTGGGGTCACTTGGCTAGCCGAAAGACTGACTTATCCAGTGCGTGAAAGAGGTAGGAACGTCACATGTTTGAAAAAATAGGCCTAAGACAAGGTGATCCCTCATCTCCTTACCTGTTTATCATTGCCGATGAAATTTTCAGCCTTCATCTCCATAACCTCCAATCCCAAGGAACCATCCTCCCCCTCTCCACTGTCCCCTCCACCCCCTGCCACATGCTTTATACTGATGACATTATCATCCTCATGAAAGGAGCCGCTTCTGGTGTCCTCGCTCTACAAGACCTTCTCGAATTATACCAATCCCCATCTAGCCAACACTTTAACCTCCATAAGAGTCGGCTCTTCATTGGCAAATGTAGTATCATAAGAAAGGCTAGGATCTGCTCCATCCTTGGATTGCAGGAGAGCCTGGTCCAACTCAAGTACTGAGGTTTCCCTATTGTCTTTGGCTCTCCGAAACGAGCTCATTTCTTCCCTCTTCTGGACTCCATTAGTGCTAGGCTGTCCGCTTGGAAAGCCAAAACCCTCTCCTTTGTAGGTCACCTCATCCTCATCAAACATGTGCTTTCCTGTATCCCCATTCACACAGCCGCCATCCTTCCTCTTCCAGTCTCCATTTACAAAGCTATTGAGAGCCTGATGAGACACTTTCTCTAGTCGGGGCAATGCTCCTACCTCTAAGATCAACTATGTGAATTGGACTCAAGTTACCCTTCCGAAGGTGGAAGGAGCCTTGGCATTAGAAGGATCACTGATGTAAATGATGTGTCTCTTATCAAGCTTGGCTGACAGGTTACCACTTTGAACACCATCTGGTCAACATGGTTCAAGAATTGCTACTTCAAGAACAGCAACATCTAGAAACATGCAAACACTATCTATGGATCTTGTATTTGGAAGAAAATCTACCACCTCGCTCACCTCATCCACCAAGGTAGCGCTTGGACCTTCGAAAACGGTCAAGACATAAACATTTGGCATGATACTTGTATTAGTTTATATGGTCTCAATCCATTAGATGATGTAATAAATTGATTTATTTCTTTATTTATCAATATAATCATGTTTTCCTTTCATGAGATGAATGGTGTTTTATTATATGTTTGCACATAACCAATACAAATGACATGATGGTTCATGAGATAAAACGGAATCTACAAGTATACTAGATGTAATACATATGTATGGTTGAGATCCACATATGAGAGACATATGTCGCAAATCTTATACTTAAATATCTTTACTACTAGTAATGAGATTGAGCATCTCATCTAACAAGGTTGCTGCACCTTGATCACTATGAGATAGTGTGATTTGTTTCGATTATCAGAATGTAAGATTCTGAATCATTGTGCTGGTACATTGGATGTATTGAAGGACCATGAGAAGCATCTTATGAATACTGTCTTTACTTTAAGGTCTACTCCCGTAATTCCCTAGCAATATGCTCATAATTTCGAGATATTAATGAACTCAGGTTTTTGTCTATTCATTTGCTTTGAGTCACCAATGAGTAAGGTCAATTATAGGTCAACACCTCGGCGTCTTAGGTACGCGGTAGTAAGATTGTGAGAACATTCAATGGTTCAGATTGAATCTATCATTATTATCCCCTTGTGCCAATTAATGGATTTATCATTGGTTAGTACGTACCCATTCCAATTAAAAGTTAATTGGATATGTACTGATGATCACTAAATTAATTGGGTCTAAAGGATAATAACGAGAAAGAAATTATTTTCTACTTTATCACCTTATATACGTAAGTGAAGGCTAAAACCTTATAAGGTAGTTCAATATGTTTGTATTCGACTATGTATGCCAATCCATTGTTTGCTCAATGGTGAAGCCCTCCTCTTTCCACAAAAAAAATGACTTAGGTTGAATCCACCGCTATAGTGGGGATCGCTAGGGACTTGGAAAGAGTGTATGCGTGCTTGTGTTATTGTACAAGAGCGAAAAAAAGTGAGGATATTCAATTCAACATAATAAAATCCTTTATAATAAGACCACTTGTACATTTTATTTTTAACAATGATGGGATTTTTGTAGTGCCATCTA
Source organism: Camphora micrantha (assembly GCA_003546025.1). NCBI lineage: Eukaryota > Viridiplantae > Streptophyta > Magnoliopsida > Laurales > Lauraceae > Camphora > Camphora micrantha. The sequence goes on along the minus strand of QPKB01000007.1, from coordinate 30,472,186 downwards.
TTCTATGCTCTAAGTAATTGCATTAAACCTTCGTATCCCATGAATATAAAGAGAAAATGCAATATTCTAGTTAATGAGCTATGCTAAAGGTGATGGCCAATTTTATGGCCTTGTTTATGTGACGCCTGCAGAAATAGAGGTTTGAAGGAAAGGATTCAGACTTCACTTTCCACTTTTGCCAAATAACTTGCATGTAAATCTTGGCATATCCATGGAAATTCACGTTGCACCAAACAAAGAGAAAAAGCAGGACAAGGAAGTCCAACTCTATTTAAGCTATTTTTCCATTGCTCTTCCTCTCCACAAACGTATCTTAAAAGATGTTCAACTATTTACAGTCTACTTGGATGCATGATAATTAATGGAGGCATAAAGATTAAAAGACTGTGATATAAATTAGGATGACATGAAATATCAAATTATTTAGGTCCTCAAATTTTAATAGCCATATTTCATTCAAACTTCTTGTCATATTAACGCAAACAACGCAACAATGCATTTTCGAAGAGTGACAAATTATGACTAATATGTGTGAAGGGATTGGATTGATAAACAAGAGATTATCTTTAGTCAATAATTCTCTTAATTAGAGAGGCAAAAATCCAAGGGGTTGACCGACTGATCAGGACCATGGTTCTTTCCTCTTCCGGGGCTAGAGGTCTTGGTATCGATGCCCGATTCTCCATTCTTTAGGAATCGAAAGTTGAGTCCACTAAGTACTACCACCTTGGGGCCACAAGGGTATTTACCCGACTTTCCTCTACTTCCCTCTGGGCCTCGGTGGAATTCATCCAGCCCAAAGCGTCGGGAACCCTCGATAGCCAAAAAAAAAAAAAAAAAAAATGGAAAAATATATATGCAAAATCTAGTTCTCCAATCCAGGATTGGACCAGCCATGTCAGAACCCTAGACACAAGTGAGCCAAGAAAGGACCACTTGGCACCAAAAGTGAAGCCAATGGTCTCACCAGGTGGCCAAGGCAGATCTCACCAAATCTATGTCAAGCAAAATCCTAATCTAGGGCAAGATCATTTTGGATTAATTATCATAGATCCTACTGTCAATAATAACCAATAGCACCATGATGCCAGATCCACCATCCATTCATTTAAATGGACCCCACCTTCTTGCCAAGCCGACTGCAAGAAACTACATACATATTTATGACTTTCAGAGGACCGGATTCCACAAACTCCATATCGTTCTTTTTTTTTTTTTTTTTCACCCGTCTCAGGTCTAGACCCAATCCCCATTCACGATTCCAAAAATTCACAAACCCATCAATTCCCAATTCCCAAATTCCAAACCCTAACTCTCTCTCTCTCTCTCTCTCTCTCTCTCTCTCTCTCTCTCTCTCTCTACATATATATATATATATATATATATGTATCTCTGTCTGTAAATCTTTCATTTTCCCCCAAGTTTCGATTCTTTTGTTTGTTTGTTTGTGTTTTTTGAAATCCTTGGAAACACGGTTTCGATGCGGTTGATTTCTTAATGGCGGAAAACAGGAACGACGACGCAGCTGCAGCAGTCGAATCTCACTCCCTTGTAGGGTTTCCGGTACCCAATCTTACTATTTGGGTGTTTTAATTTGTGTGTTTTGATTTGTATGTTTGATTTGAAATTGCTTCAATTCTAGATTTTGATGTAGGGTTTTATGTTCTTAATTCTGTGCTTGCAATTTTGATGTATTGGAATAGGATCGTTTTATTTGATTGTGAATTTCGTTTCTGGTTTATTATCATTGGTTCTGGGCTTAATTTGATTTTATGTAGTTTTCCTGATCACTTGCTTGTGGGAGATTTAGACATTCAATTGCGCCTTTTTGTTGCATGTGCTCTATGTAGACTTTGTTGGTATATTCTACTTCACATGTGCTTTTATATCCAAATTCCAAACCCATTAGAGGAATAGGAGGTGGTGTGAGGTTGAGAAGTAGAAGGCTTGTTGTGTTATCCAGGTTCAGGTGATTTTTTTCTTTCTTTCTTTCTTTTTGTGGGTTTCGACGTGCTCCCTGTAGATATTAGAAGTAATGGATGATGACTTTGAATAGATGAGATCTGAGTTGACCAACTGTGAGACCCCTAACCATTGTTAGGACAGCCAGATTCTGACCTTGAACTAATGAGATATGAGACTTAACTGATCCAGGACCTATATTTGGGATTGTTGATCTAATGGGCACAGGGCCAATCATGGGTGTAAAGGGAGGTCTTTGAGACCCAAGTGATGGTGGTGCGCAAGCTGGACATGAATTGGGTCCATTTAATGAACTACACATGGGTCTCAATTTCACCCATTTCCTTACTTTTGATTGAATGCCACTTTGATCATCAACTAGTGTATATTGAGTGTTCCTGCTTATGGTGGCTGATAGGAACTGCCCGCCCAAATCTAAGGATAAGAACAAGACAGGTTTTTTCTTCTTTTTTCTTGACAAGTTTTCTTCTTTTTTCTTTGTTTCTTTCTTTTTCTTTTTCTTTTCTTTTTTACAGGAAGTTAAGGAAATTTTTTTTTTTATTAGTGCACTTTTTACTTCTAAGCCCCCTGATATGTGTAGTGGAACCACTGAGCTTAATAACTATTAAAGTGCGGGATTAAATGGTATGTTGTCTTAGACTTACATCCCTAAATACCAAGCAATATTTGTAGAACCTATTTGGACATTTATAAAGTATATGAAATTTAAGATGACGTGTGGAGAACTGTGTTGTCTATTGCATTGCCCTAGTTCGATTCTTTGGGGTCTCCTCAATCTGGGAAGCCTAAGCCGGCATGGAGGATGATATTGTTTGGCACTGCCTGCTCCCATGTTGGGTGGCTAAGCAATCAAAACAGGTTTTTTAGTTAACACCGAGGACTATAAACTTCATACTAAAAGATATTTCAAGAAAGCTGAATTTAACAATAATGTGGATCTAGAGATTCATAGGTTTAAATACTAGATCCATGAAAGAAAGTCCATTTAATCATTTTTTCTGTTTTAAAGTAGTTTTAGAAAAATGAAGACTATGGAGATACTAGAAAAGTAGAAATTCATCAAGTATTGTTACAACTGTATCATTCTAGTTGTTTATCCAAGTGAAACAAACAAGACCCACTGATTGGAAGGTCGATCAACCCCTTATACCGAATCTAATCGGACAACACTAGCATCCAAGAAATTATCAGAACCACCTTTTTTTCTCATGAGAAAGTGGAAGTTGTTAAAATCACCTACAGTGCTCCATGAGGCTTGCCATTTATCAATAACCTTACTCAAATTCATTCCAAAAAGCAAATATCTTGTTAGTATCATTAAGCCCATACACTAATGTCACATCTCAACAATGTTTGGCCTTTGTATCTTTCAACAATACTAAGAGAGGGATGAGCCTGTGGCACAGTGGGAGGTGCTTTCTATTGTAACCTTGAGGTTGTTGTGGGTTCAAGTCATGTATTACTAAAAAATAATGCTAAGAGAGAAAATTCCTTCTCCATGACATCTAACTTGTTCCAAAGCGAAGAATTGCAATTCTCAAATATAATAATACTACCTGATGTCCATATGGACATATTAGATACCAATCGAAATCCTGAGTTCCACCAAATAGAACGAATAATCTGATTATCCACGTGATCCAATTTAGGCTCTTTCAAAAGAACCATATTGACCTTCACGTGCTTCAGCAAACCTAAGAATCATTCGTTTGTATTGGGAGCCTAAGCCCAAAATGTTCCCACTCATCAGCTTCATTTGTGACCCAGAACTCCCTTTTCCTAACCCAAGCCCAAAATCCTGATGCTGTGAGCTGTTATTATGCTTTAGTTGTTACTGGATCCGGCATTTGAAGCTGATTCATGTGATCTTGTATAAATTTGCTATTTCATGTTTCTTTGCTACCTGTTTTGATTTTTTCAATTGTAAATGTAATCTTGTCATAGATTCTTTAAAATTCAAGTTCTGTGTTGTCTGTTGCGGGGCTGATTGTTTCGGGCACCTCTGTTGACTATTGAATGTATTGGTTTCGTTGTTCTATTCTGCAGAAGCATCAGATATTAGAAGCTGGCCAAGTGCATGTGTCTGCATATGGTCATTCCTATTTCTCTCCTTCAACTACAGGTGCAAAGACTGCAGCATGGAGTACATACAGGACAGCTAATGGTTCTACTGAAAATGGGTTTGCTTCCAATTCTGGCTATCATCATGTTCAGCAGACAGAAGTTTCTAGAGATGTTCAAAGCGGCCTGACCTCCGCAACAAATTCCTCTACATTATCTACTCTGGGAGCTGCAAATGGACTCCAAGAACCTTGTGCATATGCATCATACCCAACTTCTGCTGACCCCCATGGATACGAAAACACTGCGTATGCAAACTACCCAGCCTATGGCTATCCGCCACAAACTAATCCTTCTTACCCTCCAGCTCAGCAAGTGGGATCATATCCGACATCAGGTGCTCCTCCTTATAGGTCTCACCCTTCATTTCAGATTACAAGCTCTTATGGGCCCTCTACAAGTTATTCAAGCACTCATTACAATGCTGCTGCTGATTATCAGACGACTGGAGGATACCAGAGCAGCGGCTATGATAACCAGACTAACATGTGGTATGACTACGGGAATTATCAATATCCCAACTATCCGTCAGATTCTGTTGGCGCTCATAATTCCAGTACTGCAGCTGTCACACAACTCCAGTATCAGCCACACTATCAGCAGTGGGCAAATGATTACAGTCAAAATGCTTCTGATGTTAGTTGTGCTCCTGGGACTGAGAATATGTCCGTCACCACTATTTCCACTCCTAACTGTGCTGTCCCAGGTATCAGCAGTGGATATCCATGCTATCCAGCTTCGGGCAGCCAGCCACCTCCACCTGGCACTACATCTTGGAGACCTAGTTCCTCTTCATCTGAAATTCATTCTGTACAAGTACAGGTATGAGATTTGTCTAAATAATGCACTCAATGAAGGAAGATTAGAGAATCTTGCTGCTTCAGGCCACACTATTTTTACAAGTGGGCTGGGTGAATGGTTCAGTGATCCAGATCATGTATCTGATGGCCCACTTGTAGAATGGGGAATACTTCCAAATAAGAAGATCCCATCTAACCAAACTTTGTTACTGTTTTGTTTGAACTTATTTTTTCCTCTTCATGACTATATGCTAGTATGCAAAAAATTTCATGGCTAGGTTCTTTTTGGGATATATATATATATATATATATACACATACACTCTTGGAGCATCTCCAATGCACAGTTCGGCCTATCAAGTATTGTCTAGATCAATGAAGTGTGGCTCTATACCACTTGTAAATAATCGTGTGGTGCAGTCAGAAGGTTAAGAAGAGCTTAAAGAGGGCTCAGGAGTCAGGACTCAACCAACGGGCCCTACTAGCAAGCCCCTTAGTTTCTTGCCTGCATTTGACTTGAAATCGTCAGTCCGATTTTCCTCCTTTTTTTCCCTTCTTCCTACTAGTTAGCGTCCAATCAGCATTTTGCTATTAGTTAGGTTCTATGTGGCAGAATTGTAGCTCTTAAATTAAAGTTCTAACATTGGGTGTTTAGAGTAATATTTACGCTAGGACTTAAGAGTCTCATAGCAGCCAAATATTGCAGAAGGGAGATCATTTCCTATTGCATGTGGCACTTAACTTTAAATAGTTGTGATGGATGACCATTATAAAATTGAGTTGGAGTTTCTCCCTCTATCGTGGTGTTTGGGTGATGGCAACCCAGTCCTCCCAGGTGTGATGTCGTGGAGATTATGTGGAGTGATTCCGGTGCTTCTTCTGCATCATGGTGCATGAGGTCGCTACACACATCTTGACATATCAGAACACTATCTATCTTTAGGAAGTAGGCACAACTGTAGGCCAAATGTTATGACACGTTCATGGTACTCTTATTTTATTTTTTCAAAGAAAAATGCACTCTGTATAAGCACACTTTGGATGCAACGAAGTCTGATGTCTTGTGCAGTCTTTTCTACTTTGCTTCGTGGATATGTTCTTACGTTTTTGTTAACAATTGCATGGATGTTGCTGGATCATTGGTGTGTGTCCCTTTGGCTCTACCACATCTATGTTCTAGCTCTCTTGTGGTTTATGGGAATTCTTCTCCTTAAATAAGTACCCCATTGCTTGGGTTTCAATGGAAGTATTTTGATTTTATTATTCCTAATGAAAATTAGTGGTGAGCATTGGAATGATTCTGTTTCTATTGTTCATGAATACCTAGGGGAGCTTGAGATATCATGGTTTGTATGGTGAAATGATGTGAGTTTATCTGAAGGGGATTATGGACAAAAATTATTTGTTATGCAGGAAATATCTTTAGAGTTGCAATAAAGTGATATCTGAAGGGTTTTTAATCATAATGCTCGTCACGATTGGGAAGAGTTGGTGCTGCTTTGCGCTGGACTAGTATGGCTGTGTCGGACTGTCGGTCTTAAATGACTAGAAAAATTAAAAAAAAAATTATAGAAAAAATAAGAAATAATGGAAAGACACTAAAAATGTGTAAATATGGTACCATTAAAAAAAAGTTTTTAAATATGATGATTTACTTGCATCTTATGTTAGTTATAAAGAATCCTAGGTTTTTTTTTTTGGAATGCTGACGTGATGCTTGTGACTTTTTTCTTTTTGGTAGAGGATGCTCGTGACTAAATATATTAAAGAAACTCAACATGTATTCCATGTTTATTTATGTTTTCAACATCCATTAACTTAGGAAACCTCTAAAGCGTAGCTTTTTGAGGAAAGAAAAAAACCTCATATTCCTTCTTTGGTAGGACTCAAGTTGTTCAATCTTGAGGATCTTGGTTTTGGCAATTATGAATAATAAAGAAATGAAGAAATATGGGTTATTTATGATACCCGGATACTTGTACAAGCCCAACGTATCCATATTGGACCGCTACGACAATTGTATTGGTACCTAATAGTACACTGCATCGATACTTCTAGAGAACAAGTTTAACATATCATACTTATAAAGTCCTTTATTTTACATAGTTGTTTTAATAATTTTACTTCTCACTATAAAATTGCTAGAAAGGGATGAAAATGATGATAATCTCATTGATTCAAAAGTGATGTAAAGAAAAAATTAGGACACCCGTATCTATCTCATTGTCCTAGATTTTTAATACTGAGGAGTCGTATCCCCGATCCCTATATCAGTGTCTATATCCATATCCATAGCTGGGCATCATAATTCAGGCTAGACGTAGGTCACAGATGCTTGCCGAACCAAAATGGGTCTACTTCTTTATTGCAGCAGTACTCTACCTACCCCACATTGTGAGAATTTGTATTAGGAAATGATGATGATACTTATCAGGCAAGCAGTAGGTCATAAAAGCTTGATGGTGGCGGATATTCTTGCCAAAGAGAGAGTTAATTGTGATAGTTTGATGATAAACCCATTTGTGGCTTCCTTTTTTTGAGCTCTGTGGATGTTTTTTTTTTTTTTTTTTTTTTTTTTTTTTTTTTTTTTTTTTGTTTTTTTGTTTTGGTCTTGGATCTGTTCAGTAGATCTCTTCTAATGTTGTATGCCTTCTTTTAATAAAATTCCAGTTACCATTTAGAGTGGGGAGGGGGGTTTGATAAAAGTTTTTTGAACCAAAATGGGTCTACTTTGTAGAGGTTGTACTCTACTTGCCCCATATTTTCAGAATATTTTATTAGAAAATGATGACGACCGATACTTGTCACTTTCGATTAAAACTCGAAGAGATGAGAGAAAAAAGAGTTTTTATGTATTTTTGTTCAAGTCACTGCAGGAATGGTTTGTATGGTCCCTTACTAGTTGGTGCCAGTTTGTATGGGTTTCATGCTGGTCCATGCTGCCCCGACTTAATTTGGTCGGTGCAATCTCACTGTCACACTCAAATGATTTGTATCATCACTAACTGGTACTGAGTTGACTTACCCAAGTAGACTCAGTCAACTCAACCAGCCCTGAACGAAACCAATACCAAGGGTGAAAGTCTAGGTTATTGTTTTTTCTCTAAGCTGAACTTTTGTTGCTTCTTGTTCTTACAGCAGGCAAGCTCTGCAATAGTTGATAATCATGATGATTCCTGGAAAGTTGGGACTCCAGGACTCCAAACTAACAATCTCTGTCAGATGCCTACGAGCTATCAACAACCATCAGATTCAAACCTGATTTCGCATGAAACTTTTGAAAACCGACAGAGGACTTTATGCCCTCAGACACCCTACCCTCAGTACCCTTCTGCTCATCAGGCACCCAACCCGCAGTACCCATCTGCCCATCAGGCACCCAACCCGCAGTACCCATCTGGTCATCAGGAACCCAACCCACAGTACCCATCTTCTAATCAGGCATCCAACTTACAGTTCACCACTGCTCGTCAGGCACCAAATTTACAGTTCCCTACTTCTCACCAGCCACCCAATCTGCAATTCCCTATGGCCCATCAGGTTTCCCAAACTTTCCAGTCACCTTCACAAACAGGTCCAACGTTGGATACACGACGGGTAAGCAAACTGCAGATTCCAACAAATCCTAGAATTGCTTCCACTTTGGCCTTCGGCATGCCCAAAAACCGAGAAGGACACCTCTGCGCCTGATGTAGCATCAAAACCAGCGTATATCAGTGTTTCAATACCAAAGTCGAACAAGGTTTCTCATGGTGCTGCTGAAACACCTATGGTAAGAAATCTTATGTCTTCTTTACACTGATTTATCTCTGGGATATTATAATTTTGGCAAGAATTATTGTTGATTCTGTCATTCAGATGTCCTTGACTGCTCAATATGCTAGGAAACAGTTTTTGTTACTTATATGCTGTAATGTTTTTGAACAATATCATAATACAATTGAAGTGTTGCTTTTTTTTTTTTTTCCCCTCAAGGGGTTGCTATTTATGATTGGACCAAATATGTTAATTATTTTTTTAATATTTTCCTGAAAATCTGTGCCTTTACAATTTCAAGGAAAAATATCTTGAACTAGGCGTGTTCTCTTTTTTTTCCTCCCCTCACTTCATTGAGAAATGATCCATTGTGTATCCTTTGCATCATACTAGGTTCAAAGCCTTCTGCATTGGAAGCCCACCTATGATAACAAGGGCCACTGAAAACTTGCCTTGAATGCTTTTGGGCCTTCTACGGCTCTACCTGACTACTTGTTTATAGATAGTCTTCTCTATTATGAGCATGGAGAAAAGGTTGTTGGACCAAATTTAGTAGAATCATTTACTTTAGAACCTCTTCATGGATTTTTGGAATCAGCCAATTGTGATTATGGAGCAGTAATATGCAAGAGCTAAATAATCGTCAAGTTCCAAACTAGCAGTTAAAATTTAATGAATATCCATTCTAATATTTTCCTCCTGGCAGTCATTTAAAATATATAGATATATATATATTTTCCTCCTGGCAGTCATTTAAAAAATATATATATATATTTTCCTCCTGACGGGATTATTTATTTACCGAGGACCTTACTGCGTTTTCTATTTTTCTTTCCTTATCATGTATCTTGTTCGTGGAAGAACATTTTTTTCTTAGTATTGCCAAGTAGAATTTGATTTTTTTTTTTTTTGTCCCTTTTGTTGGTTGCAGACTGTAATGTTTCCTAAATCATTCTGTGCTTATGTGGAAAGAGCATTGGCTCGTTGCAAAGATGATGCTGATAAAGTAGCTTGTCAAAATATACTGAAGGAGGTAGACAGATGTTCAACACATTCTATTTCTTTGACATTTCATTGCATCAAATTTGCATTTTGTTTGGCATCCTTATATGCTTGTTACGTTGCCGATATTTAAAGAAAAGAAAAACCCAAACATTGGCTGCATGATATTGTAGCTCAATTTCTAAGGTGGGATAAATTAATGAGCAAGATTTTTAACAATAAAAAAATATTTTACTTCTACACGTTCTACATTAGTTTCTATTTGTTTTTGACATTCCTCTTTACTTTTGATTTTCTCCCACACTTCATTGTTGTTAGTGGAGTTTTGTTTTTTTCCAATTTCATCTCAGTTCAAAAAACATTTGATCAAATCAGTAGGATTAATATAGCTTGTGTAACTTGACATTGATTTTGTGTGAAAGAAAAATCAGTTGCTTCTGTGTAAACTAGTTAATTATATTACCATAGTTCCCATTGAAGCGTTTGAATGAGTTGCATAGTGTTTTGGATCTAGTAATTCAAATGTATAGATGGAGAAAGAGGAGGGAGAAGAGCAAGAAAGAAGGGGAAGAAGAAGAGGAGGGAAGAAGAGGAGAGGAAGAAAGAAGAATGGAGTGGGGAGATGGAGATAGAGGAGGAAGAAGAGGAAGAAAGAAAAGGAAGAAGAGATGAGCGATGATATCGTCACTCAACTGAAACGAGCGACGATTTTGTCACTCAAACAAAAGTGAAAATCTATGGGAGGGCCTGTGCTGTTGCAGTGAAATTATGAGGGCCTTTTTGGTGCACTGCACATCTAAAGTGATTTTTCCAGTAATTTCCTCTAATAAAATTTAGTGTTACCACTTCAAAAGGAAAAACAAAGAAGCAATATTGTTTCTGACTTTCTATTGCCAACCACCCCAAAAAAAACAAACAAACCGGAAAATGATTAAAAAAAAATTGTTTGCTTGTGCTAGTGAAATGTTGGAGGATTTGACCTCTGTGGCTGACCATGTTCTGTTTATAAATATACAGTGTAAAATTTGTTACTACTATGTTGTGTTCTTGTTGTTGTTATTAATTATTTTATTTCATAGTTTTTTTGAATAATTTAGAAAGTTGTTAGTTTGATATTGCGACAGGATATATCTCAAAGTTTCTTTTTATCTTTTCCAGATGACTTCTAAAGCAAGGGCGGATGGTACGCTTTTCACTAGGAACTGGGATATTGAACCTCTTTTCTTTATACCAAACACTTCCGTGGATTCCCTCAATAAGGAGTATGCATTGATACTTGACTATTGATGGTTGGGTTTATTGTCATGGTTTTTAGCTTAAACTGTCTTCAACCTGTCTATGTTGTGTGTTGCTTTGTGAAAAAGATTGCATTTTGATAGATGGTGCTACTTCTACTTATGATAATTTCCTAGATGCTGGTTTTTTCTTCAAATAGGTAAGATCTGATGTTTTAAGTGGCTGAAATCTGATCTTGTATTGCTTGTGTTGCTATTGGTTGTATTTTTTTTAAATACTGTGATTGATGAGTTCTGACTGCTGAAATGGCTGTATGAAAGTTATTTTTGGAGTCTGCTAGAATCATTTAAGTTAAAGTGAACTTATTCCAAATATCTTCTCAGATTGACTCGTGGTTTCATAAATACCGTGAATTGGGTTTTTCCTCTATGATTGGCTGTAGTCTTGTAAGATCTTTCCTCATATTGAGTGATTTTGTTACCTGCAAATGTGGTTGGTTGTACAGTCTCCTATCTCTATTGGCTGTCTATTTTGGAGCTGTAAACATATTTCCAACATTTTCCTGTTACCGATCACAATAAGTCAATGGAGAAGTTCGACTGCTTTGTTGTGCATTTGTTATATCCTTGAAACATTACCAAATATTTTGTGCATGGTATATCAATCTAATATATGCTTTACAGAAAGGGTCACTGTTAGATTTTATCTAATTTCAAATTATGCGCTGCTTTGCAGCAATCAACAGAGTACTGTCATTGGTTCTTCACAGCCAAAATACAAAAAGAGTCCCAGTAAACGTGGCAAAAGTAGGTGGGAGCCTATTGCAGAGGAGAAGTTGGCAGAGAAGATTGCATCTGTCAGTCAAGATCCAGTAAAAGATGCTAGCTGGGACCGTCTTAGAGAAAGGGAGAAAATAGTGAGTTTTTTATTATCTTATTTTGATTTTTCTTTTAAAGGTTCTACTACAGTATGAGAAAATTTTTGGAGGTATTTTCTTTGGATGGTCACATGCTTGTTTTAAACTGTTGGAAAATGTTAGAACCTTTATTTATTTATTTATTTTTCTTTTCCAGCATTTTCAATTGCTACAGTAATCATACTCCTGCATTTTCTCTTTGCATCTTATGTCTGTTGAGTATTACACAGCTAAATTAGGGTAAAGCAGTGTTGCATTATCCACCATGTAAGAGCAAGAATTTTCTAACTGGTTCAAAGCAAAACTGAATCGCGATTTTGTTTGATTTGTTTAAATTTATGAACCCACACAACAATACGTGGAGCCTTTTTCCCCAATTAGCTAGTTTTCAAAGCCAATAAACACTTATGTCCTAATTTTTACCAACAATGGTGACTCAAATCTTTTTTTTTTTTTTTTTTTTTTTGGGATATTGTAAAATTTGTTTTCAGTTTTTGTAAGAAAATCTTAGAATACTCTCTTTGAAGTGGGTTTATTCAAAATTAATGAACCAAGCATCCTGGTGACTGGTGAGTGAGGAAATTTCGCCATAATGTTACACTCATCTATTCCTTACTCTTTACAGGCTTTGAGTGGGAAACAGGATGTCAAGGATTGCAACTTTAGTGACATTAAGTTTTTTTCATCACAACAGCAAGCTCTTCCAAGTAAGAATGCCCAGAAGCAAGTTAAGAAACAACGGTTAAATAATGGTACAAATGCAGTTGAAAACGATGATGCTTCAAGTGAAAGCGACAGGGAGCAGGGTTTGGGAGCTTATTATTCAGGTGCCATTGCACTGGCAAATTCACCTGAGGAAAGGAAAAGACGTGAAAATCGCTCTAAACGTTTTGACAAGGGACATGGACATCGGGGAGAAATTAAGTATTTCAGACCAAAAGGAGGGATTGGAGCTGGAAATTTACACAGGAGGACTAGTTCTCCTTTGCTTAACAAGAACTATGAAGATGGATATAGCAGGGCTGTTGAAGATATGGACTGGGATTCACTAACTGTCAAGGGAACCTGCCAGGAAATTGAGAAACGCTACTTACGTCTCACTTCTGCACCTGATCCTACCACTGTAACCATTTCTGCTCTTATTTGAAATTTACCCAGATCTTGCGTCTTCTTCAACTACAATTTCTCTAATTATAAATATAGTGTTTGCCAAACGTTTGAATATGCTTTTCTTTCTTATATTTGTTTTCTTCTATGCTCTGATGGAAATAATTATATTCTCACAGGTGAGACCAGAAGAGGTTTTGGAGAAGGCTTTATTCATGGTTCAAAATTCTCAAAAGAACTATTTTTACAAATGTGATCAGTTGAAATCCATCCGTCAAGATCTGACTGTACAACGGATACGCAATGAGCTAACTGTCAAGGTTTTTGCATTATGATTTTGCTAGTTTAGTTCAGTTTGTTTTGTTGATATTTGTTGCCAAGTTCTAGTGGTGAAATTACCTTATCCATGAAGCATACAATCTTAAATGGTTTAGGTGCTCTCTCGTCTTAGAAACATATTTTAGAATTTTTATTTTATAATATTATGAAATTTTTCTGGTCTTTGCTGTGATACTGAGAATGCTGTACTGTCATTTTTTATTGTTTCAGGTGTATGAAACTCATGCACGATTAGCATTGGAAGCTGGAGACGTGCCAGAGTATAATCAGGTTGGTATCATGGATAGTATGTATTAGGTGCTGAGTTTGGTGCTTGGTTCAGTTTTGATCATATCTTGTTTCTGTAGTCCATTTCCTTTTTCCTATTTAGATTTATCTTCTCCAGTGTAGTTGCCTCTCTTAGTGTGTCATCTTAGAGTATATTGACATGTCATCTTATTTGAACCTTGTAGACTAGGTCATTTGCTAAATAATGAATTATTCTGCATTTCTTTGGTGACCATCACCTGTAACCTTGTTTTGGGCTCTCTCTCCCTGGCGCGCGCACACAGTTTATGGAGTATATCCACATGTCATCTTAGTTGAATCTTGTGGACTAGGTCATTTGTTAAATAGTGAAAGTGTGTGTGTGTGTGTACCTTGTTTTGGGCTCTCTTGTTTGTCATGGAGTTTATCCACTCACTTAATCCTTTACGATGAACCTCATGGGCCATTTGCAAATCTTGTGGACTAAGTCATTTGCTAAATAGTGAAAGTGTGTGCGTACCTTGTTTTGGGCTCTCTTGTTTGTCATGGAGTTTATCCACTAACTTAATCCTTTACGATGAACCTCATGGGCCATTTGCAAAAGGCTTCTTTCATGTCACTTAAATTTGTTTTGGGCTCTCTTGTTTGTCATGGAGTTTATCCACTCACTTAATCCTTTACGATGAACCTCTTTCATGTCACTTAAATTTCGTGTGTGTGTGTGTGTGTGTGTGTGTGTGTGTGTGTGTGTGTGACTATAACCTTGTTTTGGGCTCTCTTGTTTGTCATGGAGTTTATCCACTCACTTAATCCTTTACGATGAACCTCGTGGGCCATTTGCAAAAGGCTTCTTTCATGTCACTTAAATTTCAATAGCCTTTTTCTTCTAGGTTCTACCCTTCACCTCACTTGTCATGTACCAACATACTATAATGGAACTTTAATGTCTTGATCCTATGGTTGTTTCTACCTGTTAGCTCATCAGTGCAAACTGCAAACTGCAAATCAGCTATGAATTGAAAAGTAATGTCTACTTTTGCGAAACTTTGTTAACAACATTGTTATTTGGGATCAGCCTGCTGTTGAAATTTTTATGGTAATAGTAAATCTAAGAGATAATGTGGTGATCAAAATGCTCAGGTTTCATTTTTTTTCCCTCACTTTACTGTAACATATGCTACCTCATTGTTTTCACTCTGCAGTGTCAATCACAGTTGAAAAGTCTTTATGCAGAAGGAAACAAGGGATGTTATATGGAGTTTTCTGCTTATAACTTGCTTTGTGCTATTCTGCACTCCAACAACAATAGAGATCTTGTAGCATCAATGGCAAGGTGTGTGGCATACTTTGTTGATCTTTTGAATGCATTAATACTGTGCATTGTTATTATTGTCTGGTTTCTTTGTGAAATATGCATTCTTTGTCATGCTTATGGTGTGATTTTAAATTAGAGTTCTTCTTTCTTTTCATATTTGGGTCATGGCCCGAGGGCGGTTTCCCTCTGGTGGTCTCAAGTTTGAGAGTCTTGTCATGGATCATGGACTGTGTTAGATTGCTTGGAATTTTTTGAGGTGATTATGGAGAGCTGCTCTTGGGATTCACTGTTTAGTTGAGAGAGCTTGATTTGGGACAGCCACCTTTTGTTTCATTTTGAAGCTCTAGGTATCTGGGAAGATGATACTAGCTTTTATGGACATGCTAGGGAGGGGGGTGATGTGTAGTATATACTTGCCTCTCTAAAGGCATCAAAGATGCTTTACTTTCTTACTCTATTATCGTAAACAGAACAAGTTAAGTAACATACCTGGCTTCATTGATTGGAGGCTCAGTGACTATGAGTTTATATTCTCTCTGTGTTTGCTTTCTTCATAATAATGTCTCCAGAGTGGATATTTGCAATACTCAATGAGGCATGGCAAGCTGTCTATGTTGTCATTCCAGTTGAGATAACTGATAATCTTGAGGCTTTGGTTTTCTCCAATTTAAAAGGAAGTAGGGTGCTTTGACTTTGGATAGGTTTCATCATTATCATGATTAAAGCCTTGTCCAAATTATGTTGGAGTCAGCTATATGAATTCTGTTACTTCATTCTGATCTATCCTGAATGATTAGGGTATGTTGTTTTCTCAAATTCATGTTTGGGTTGTGACAAAATTTTTACGCTAATTGTCCACCTACCTAATGCAACCCTCCTTTATCCAGGCTTGGGTCTGGTAGTAAAAACTACCGAAGTTAAATAGGAATAGTTTACGGGAAGTGATGGTCTAAATATTGGAATCAGTTGGTGCTGACTCTGAAGGCTTGTCCTGTCGAAGGTTGTGTGTTGAACTTCAGACCTCCTCAGTGTTGACAGGATCAAAACTGTTAGCATAATAAATCCAAATTGTATCTATGAACATTTTTGTCAAAGGTGTCTATGAACTTACGAGATTAATCTGCTTAATAATTTAACTGAAATGGCTGTCAGGTATTTGATTCAGCTGGAATAGATGGAAGTTTTCAACTAGCAAAAATAAGTTGTCGTGCACCTTGGATCTTGCACTAAAAAGTACTGTTTTCTGGTTCAAAAGTAGCAATCATATTCACTGCTCAACAGTGCAGCTGATGGATGACACAAATTTTTCTTTATATCGTGTACTTTTCTAAAGATCCACATGGTAGAGATATGCGGACCAACCAAGTTTCATTTTACTATGGGGAAAAGGGTCTGTTTGACCAGTCAAATAGGGCATGAAACAAGCAATAGTTTTTTACTTTAAGAAACTATACCTTGATTTTTTAGTTAATATGAATTAATCTTTATTTGAATTTCATGGAACTTTGTTATTTACTTTCTTTTTTATGGCAGATTATCAGCTGAGGCAAAAAAGGATGATGCTGTAAAGCATGCACTTGCTGTCCGTGCAGCTGTTACATCTGGAAACTACATCCTTTTTTTCAGACTGTACAAAACAGCTCCCAACTTGAATACTTGTCTCATGGGTATTTGCATTTAGATTTATCTATGCTAGCTGCTTGAAGATTCCAACATGGGTATTCATTTGCTTGTGATACTATGTTGCAGATCTTTATGTGGAGAAGATGCGGTTTGAGGCTGTGAGATGCATGTCTCGTTCATATCGCCCTACAGTCCCTGTCGCATTTGTTGCTCAGGTTTTAGGGTTCACGAGCAATGCCGCAATGGAAGTAAGTGAAGAGAAAGACACAGATGGATTAGAAGAATGTGATGAATGGTTAAGGGCACATGGTGCTAGCATCATCGTGGACAGCAATGGTGAAAAGCAGCTAGACACGAAGGTATGTTCCGGCTAGCATGTTCCATTTGTCAAATTTTACTAAATTGATTGGATAGTTAACTGGTCTCTTAACTTGATATCTGAACTTTGGTTCACATTAAAAAATGCCCGAGTTTGTGTTGGTCACAACCAATGATCAAAATAGCAGTTGCAGCATGCGTAGTGGCCAGTAGCCAAAATGATATGTAGTGGGTGATACGTAGTGGTTGCGCTGAGACAGACTGGTGTAACAGTGTGGATTTTTTAAGTGGAAAAAAAAATTCAAATCTTGTGCATCAACCAATCTTTTTTGTTTGTGTGCATGCGTGTGCGCGTGCGTGTACGTGCGTGCATGCATGTGTTTACTTATTTGGAACCATATCAGGGTAGAGACAACTTTAGAAAAGGCCATTAAGGAGAAGAAATAGGAAAAACAGTGTTTTAAATTAAAACTATTTGGCTTTATTAGGTTTTAGACCGTAGCGCCACTATTTTTAAAATAACATTGTGGCCTCCACTGCGCCCGATAATGCGGCGTAGTAGCCGCTATTTTGAACCAGTCACAACTGTGAGGAGTTAGCTATGCCAACATGTCAATATAAATATTAAAACACAGAAGAATTGTGGTGCATTGTAATTATTATTATATGTTGGTAGAAAAGAAAAAAGGTCAAAACTGTCATACTCATATATGTTAATGGTAACATTTTAGCACCATATTTTGTATTAGCTGCTAGGAATTTTATATACACGCGCGTGCACATACAAAATAGCACTCTGGGCTTTGGAGTCTTAATAGTGTCTTGAAGCATGTGTTATAAATTACTGTGTCTCGTAAATCATTACCGTCAACAACAACGGCAATAACTACAATAGAGCCTTATCCAATATGTAGAACTTGTCTTGTAATAGAGTCACAAAAAAGATCTTGAAGTCTTACACGTGTTGTCCTGTAGCTTGTGTTGTTAACGTGGACATGCATCTGTCACTGTACGTTCCATGTTTTTGACCTTTTAATAGTTGTTGTCATTATCTGCATATTGCTGCACATCAGTTGATTATATCCATACTTAGGTTTAGTAGATTCATAATTTAATGGGTAATGGTTTTGACTTTCTTTTGAGTGGGAGTGAGTTGCAGAGGTACTATTCTATGGTATAGTGTTTTATGCATGTATTTTTAAGAGTGCAAGACCATGAGAACAGCCCAAGACTTTCTCAGGAACAATATCATTAAGAAGACTTATTCGGACGATTTCTAGTTGTTGATTTGCAGTTAGATCTATCAATATAACAATGTCTAATTATGTAGCTCTTAATCTACTCAGATAAAATTCTGTCTAAGTGTCCTCATTGAAGTCATCTGCTGGTTGTTCTTTTTGCAAGAGAGAGCTCCACAAATGTTTGGTTAATGATGAGGACTCTCTTCTAAATGACCACGAATGGCTGAGGTTTTCAATGCTGGGTCTCACATAAACAAAATCGGCTTTTGAAGCAGCAATTTTAAGTTTCAAAGCCCAACTGGCCATTAAATTTGTCTTAATTCAAGGATTTTTCACAGGCTGTTGAAGCAGCCGTTTTAAAGTGAAAGTTTGGTCATGACTCTGATTGGATAAACAAAATCGGCTTTTGAAGCAGCGATTTTAAGTTTCAAAGCCCAACTGGCCATGAAATTTATCTTAATTCAAGGATTTTTCACAGGCTGTTGAAGCAGCCGTTTTAAAGTGAAAGTTTGGTCATGACTCTGATTGGGTAATGAAATGCAGGTAAGCTCGTCCAGTCTATACATGCCAGAGCCAGACGATGCTGTTGCCCATGGGGACACAAGCCTTGCTGTCAATGATTTTCTGACTCGGACGTCTTAAAGTCATATTGTTTGTATTCTGTATGTATTGGATTTACAGGGAGAATCTCAGATGGCGTTGCTACAGTCTGAAGGGGAAATTAGGCTAGAGTTTAGCAATTGCCATCAAATTTGTAACACAAGTCAGGACGGCAAATTGCCAAGGGGGGAATTTAAGGTGAAAAGAAAGGCATTTTCCCTGATGTGTCGTCACAAGCATACGATCGTCGATAATTCCATGTTGGAATAATCATTGGTTTGATTCTTGATTTGCAGACTCGGGCCTCCTTTTTTAAACTGGGCGCGCTGTGGTTGTGTGTATGATCCAAACACCCAACTGGTACAAGACTTGTAAGATTGACATGTAGGCCTTTTCCATTGTTTGGTCCCAGTGATATTTTGGGTCATAAATTGTGTTTTATGAAGCCTTGATTGGGTCCCGCATCAATGGATGGGTGCATCCATTGTACCATGTGGGGGCATTCAAGTTCAACAGAAACTGGACTTGTAGGCCTTTTTCCTTGTTTGGTCTTTTAAGTAATTTTTTGGGAGATAACCAGTGCCCTTTGAAGCCCATGATATTAGATCTGCATGTGTGGGTGTGTGCGTCCATCATGCTAGTGTTTACAGAACCTGATTTTAGGATGCTTTTGTGTGTAGAGAGCCGTCGACATGACAGGTCACTGCCCCTGCTTGTTTTGGTTGGTGGAATCTGGGCCACCTATGAAATCTAACCGTTTAAAGCTCTCCCCTTGGATTCACTGTGTAGACATTGGACACGAGGGACACGAGTGGAATGAAATTTAGAGTCAAATTAATGCTGCCCCTCATGTTTTATTAGCACGAAGGGTAGAGTGGAATTAAACTATGAGTCAAATCAATGCCCTCCCGGTCTACACACCAATCCCTTCTCCTAGAGGCCTGCCATTAGGCGCCTGTCCTTATCACCTGCATTTTACACGCTCAAACAAACTCCTTCCATTTTATCACACAGAATAAAATGGGAGGTTGGCTCAGATAAGAGTCCAATATCGCGAAGAAGAAATTAACATGAGCCAAGTTAACTCAACAGTTGTCGATGCTTATTGCTCGGTATTCAGCCTTGATATTGGAGCGAGCGACGGTGGGTTGTTTCTTCGTGCTCCAAGAAATGTAGTTGCCACCAAGAAGTGTACAATATCCCTCAATGGACTGGCTGAGTAGTGCGGCAACCGGCCCTGACTGCATCAGAAAAACTTGATAGCACGAGAGGATTCCAAGCAAGGAGATGAACCCCATAGTCAATAGTCCTGTTGACATAATGGAGTATGCATTTGACAAGCTAAAAGTGGGAGTTAGTGGGATTGTGCATATATTATATAACAAACATAATTAACACTTAAAGCAAATATCAGGCCTTGTATGAGTCATATATTGCAGCAGTCCACCAACAATACTGTGATGGAGATGTGGATCAGGAAATAGGCCATCAGCATCTGCAGGGGGTTGAAGCTCGGACATCATAGGAGTAGAAATCGATTTGCAACCAGCCATTTGAGCATGTTTCAGGAGATCAATGGAGTACTTGACTTGATTGAGTAAAAGTCTGTCATTAAACATTAAACCGATGAACCTCGATTCCATGGAAATAGTGTAATGGGCCGAGATCTTTTATAGCACACTCACGACTAAGAAGTGCGATAGAATGTTTAAGATGGAATGGATTGGCACCGGTTAGAATGAGGCCATCAACATAAAAAAAAAAAACAGTAGAATAGTGGCATTCATGCTACGAGACACAAATAGAAAAGAGTCAGATGTGCTACAAAAGAACCCAATAGAAAAGAAGAAAAAGGCTGTAACAGTCAAACCATGTGCGTGGTGCTTGTTGAAAACCATATAGAGCATGCTTAAAAAAACATACACGGTTTGGTTGAGTGGAATCTTTGAAGCCATGTGGTTGCTCCATGAAAACGGGTATTTTAAATTACGTTAAACTAACCACTCTCTCTCTCTCTCTCTCTCTCTCTATATATATATATATATATATATATAGGGGGGGGCTGCTCTCCTCAGCTGCAGCCCCCCTCTAATATCAGCTGCAGGTATGTGAGGAGGACTGCAGCTGCTCTCCTCACATGCCTGCAGCTGAGGATAATGAGGGCTGCAGCTGAGGAGAGCAGCCCTCATATATATATATATATATATATATATCAAATATCCTCGCCCCATGAATGGGAAGGCAAAAGGTATATCGGGTTCTCCAAAAGATGGTGATCAATCTTGAAATTCCTATATAATTGTAATAAATGTAGTTTGTTTGTTTGCTCGGGGTCTACTTTCAATCTAAACTAGGTTTTCCTTCGATGAATTAAAGGCTCGTGTTAGGCACGGGCCCTGAAGCCACATCCACTAATCTTATTGGGAGTCTTATTAGTGGGACTAGAATAAGTCTTACATTATGTGAGATTGTATTCTCTGTTGGCATCAGCCTTGCTTGATTTGATGTGGAACCCGTGGCATGCAGGCCACACGATTTCTTATAATCTTTCACTTTGCATGAATGTCATGCACATCAAACATATCTTAGTCCCATGCACGTCACATGCCTTGCAAAAACCTCTACAGGCAAAGTCTTGGTAAGAGCATCGGCCATCAATTCCTCTGAAGGCATATAAAAAATTTCTATATCATTCTTTTCAGCATTTTCTCTAATGAAGTGATATTTTATGTCAACATGTTTTGATCGGCTGTTGAACTTTGTTTCATTCACTATGGATATAGCAGATGTGTTGTCTACGTTCATTGGGATATGCTCTCTTTTTCCAATTATTTCCAAATCAGTTATGAAATATTTTAACCAAAGAGCCTCTTGGACTGCTATGCTGTAGGCTATATACTCTGCTTCGGTTGTTGACATAGTCGTAGAGGTCTGTTTCTTGCTAATCCAATAAACTGCACTTCCTCCGAGGGTAAACACATAGCTGGTTGTTGACTTTCTCTGGTCTAAATCACCGGCCCAATCTGCATCTGAGTGGCCACGTAGTTCCAGGACTTCACCTTGATAACATAGGCGAAGACTCACTGTTCCTTTGATGTACCGCAAAATCTTCTTAACCGCATACCAATGCTGTAATCCTGGGTTACTTAGGAATATGCATACGAGACCCACTGCGAATGCAAAGTCTAGTCCCAAATGGGTGTTGGAACCGAACTCGCCGAGAACCTTGTACGTTCCGGTGTGGGGTAGACCTACGAACTCGCTGCAAATGCCTACTGGATAATCAAGCAAGGGTTCTCATCTCCCTTATATAGAGCAATCTCTAGGAGTCACGGCTACTACGGACTCTACCCGTCCTGGAATTCCATATCTCCTAGCAAGCGTGAGAATTTTGCCAACTGAGCGTTTGAACTTGATTCAAACTTTACCACCAAGAGTTTCATCTTTATCTGACTCAATCAGATCAAGACTTCTGAGTGTGAGTGTGAGTGAGAGAGAGAGAGAGAGAGAGAGAGAGAGAGAGAGAGGAGGGCACTTTAATTCTGGATGTGCAGTTGTCGCTTTAATCAGAGTCGGTGAATGGAACATGTGTGGAAAAGAGCAATAACAACAGATAAGATGAAGACTATAGGGAAAGAAAGATGAAGGCGGCAAAATAGTCCTTTTAAGAGGGATAGATATGTATCATGAAATTGGATAAGGGCCTCGGGGTCAGAGATGATTAATGGTCTTCATCGTAGATATGTGAGGCCCACCATACGAGGGCGCATGATAGCATTAGCCTCACAAGGAGGGCATGAACATGTCTAGTTCCTGAAGGATTATCACTGTCATTATTGTCTTCATATCATCATGCATCTATTCCATAGAGAGCTCCAATTGACTGGGTCCAATATTCTTAACCTGACTCATCCTACTGAGTTTTTAAGGGACTCAGTACTCAACACGAGTTTGTGTCAACTGTCCAATAGGGGATAAAAAAGAATAAAAATTGAAAACCAACAGTGATGGAAGTGTTTATAACCAGAAATATTGTGGCCTGTGGGTGGATTTATAAACTCTGATGAGCGCGCTATCATGAGGACAAGCATGATATGATTCTTTCCCACATTTGTGGGCTTCCTTTCCACTTGCGTGAGTTTGCCTTCCAGCATGTTTGAGCTATCTTTGGACCCCAATTCCCGTGGCTGATGTACTCAAAAAAAAAAAAAAAAAAAACACCACCACTGTAGTTATTATTGTCGAAATGGTGTGCATATTCAAGTTCTTAATGTAGCAAAAATAAATAATAATGATACAAATTCATATTCCCACGAACTCTACATTTATCTAGCAAACTGAGCAGCAGTCCTTTACCCCCAAAAAAAAAAAAAAAAAAAAAAACAAAAACCTGAGCAATAGTTGTTCTTTTATTTTTAAATAATTATTTTGCATGTAGTCAATCTAATATCAAAGCCCAACAAATCTCTAGCCAAAGTATGATATTCTTATATTTAATTATGTATGTTTTGCTATATTATACTGATAAAATTAATATATTATAACATCTGTATATTGATTTTTGTATAGTAATATTATACCCTCAGTCATTCATGTTTCTACCTGATTATCATTGGATTAGAAATGTGGGTCCAGATCCAAGATCAATTATCAAATGAGTGCAACAAGTCGGTCGATCGTGTTTTTTAGATTATGTCCTTCGAGGAATTGACGTCCCTTGGTCCATTTTGAGTTATGACTCAGTCAAGACTCAAAAAGACTCAGTTGACTCTAAGTTAGAATCAATTGCAACTTGGTAAGAACCATGCAAAATTCTTTTCACATTCACATAATTTTTAATGTATTTATGTATATGTATATTTGAGAGGATATAAATGGAAGTAATAAAGAAAGATATGAAGAGGTGTACTAATCTATTAAGGATTTGGCCCATGATACGCTGTAATTGAGAAATAGATTTTTTTTTTGCTAAGAGAAGGCATTTCATTAAAAGGAGAACAATGAGTTACAAGATAAACTTAAGATCCTTACAACAACAGAAAACAAAACATCCTCAAATAGTAAAAAAATAAACTAACCCCAACGTATATGGTTGGGATACAGATTTGATTTGATGATGCTGATGAATAGATATACTAGCCAATAAGGGTCGATATGGACCAATATGAATCGATATGGGTGGATACAGTTAGGAGATGTTGGAAGGCAAACTCAATGGGTGATCCAAGACAAAAGGCAATACTTTTATATATGTGTATCCTCACCACGTAGAAACATAACAATAATTATCAGAACCAGGCTCATATAATCAATTTCTATCCAAGACATTGTGGTTGATATCTCTAGTCTCCATGAATGATTTATAATTGTATATATTTATACCCCATTTCTTATGGTAATGTCTTTTTTTTGGATTTAGAAATACAGTGATGAGATTTTGATGAACTAATCGATCATTCGCATTTCATTAGTTTTGAACTTAATATAGTTGATCGATCAACATAAATATATGAGGACAAATAAACCAATACTATTATTGTTTTATAATGACATAATGAAACAGGACCTTGCATGATAATGGGAAGCCTGATATGTGATATGATATGTCCGTCTATCTTAATTACTGATGAAAAATATTAAATTATAATCATTTTCAATATTATTGGTCTTTTTCATTTTCTTTTAGATTGTTTGACCTCATTTTCAATTTGCAGCTGATGCGTATCACCAATGTTTATATCATTTTGATCGTCAGCCAATATGCCCACCGCAATGGACATTTTGATCCTTGACCATTAAACTTGTGCCTCCATAGAGGGGTGGACCCAGAAAATGGAAAAAAAAGGGGGGGGGCGGGGGCAGGGCCCCTCTAGGCATACATGTAGGCCGCCCCTGCCTCCATAGTGTCAGTAATCTCCTAATTGATGTTAAGTCCAAATAGTTTGAGCGGTTATCCATTCCATGATTGTGCTTTAACATATAATAATATAAGGGCATGCTTGTATGGAAGTTAGATTTCGCAATACGAAAAACTTTGATTCAGTATGAGAGTGGAATCCAGTATTCTTAACCCTTCACCCCATATAAAAATCGAGATGCTCTCGCCAACATGCTCATGATAGAGTGGTGTTGGCACTTTAGTATCACTCAGATGCCTTGTGATCGATCCCTAGATTTTAAAGTCTAATGTGTCATTCTTGACCAATCGCCCAACTTAATCCAAAAGGAACAAAAAAAGAGGAAAAAGAATATCCTCTTTGCAATGGAAGATCAGTTCATTTGGGTTTTTTTATTTTTATTTTTATTTTTTGTGTATAAGTTGTTGCACCAATTTTTTATTTTTTATTTTTTTTTGTGTGTGCGTAAATTGTTACACCTAATGATAGAAAAGTGAGCTATATGGAAAATCAAAATTATTTTTTCCTCACTAAGACGGAATGCTCATGTAATACCAATGTACACTAAATGAGATTAGGTTCCCTCTAAATTTGGAGAATTTGATGGAGGAGTTCTATATAATATACATTGCTCCTATGGACGGACCTACATATATACTCCCATCACTCCTAGGTCTGCTTTAAATTCCCAAATGAAAATTTTGGATCCACTTCCAAAACCCACATAAAAATCTAGAGTCCCTGCCTCCAAAACTCATATAAAAATCTTGAATTCGAGGTTGACCCTCAAACCCGCCTACCTATTTGGGCTGAGGTGGTTTAAGAGATTGGTGTTTACTAAAAGTCTTTCACAATTTAAACTGGACGTTGCCATCGGTCTCATCCACAGTAAACCGATCTGAACTATTTTTTGGTGAACAACTGACATTAAAATTCCCAACTTCTATCTAATTTATATTTTGTCTCCTCTCAAAATATATACAAAAGACATCAGCATTTTACTAGGGAAAAAGGCTAGGAATGGGATTGGATTTCTTAAAATAGTTTCTTTGAAGTTATAAAATAGAACTCATTAACCATCGAGCAGATAAATATACTCAGCCTTTGATGATGATTGATGATGGTGGTGATGAAAGGGATGGTTAGTAGAAAGTTCAGATACAACAAACTGCAAGCTTTTGAGGATATCCATTCATCTATAGGCTAGCACGTTGCCTCCACAAGGATCTGACACGTCTCCTTATTCTTTACAGCTTTTAACAAACACCAATTCCTGCATTTATTACAAAAAGTGAGATTCGGCTATTCACTTGGATGCTCCTTATCCCTTTGAACAGGACATCTTAACTTCACAGGGTTTCATATGGTTATAAATTTCAAAGACCATGCACTTTTTATCCACAATCTCCTCTCCTACTTGGGTTATCTCCTCTCCTACTTTCCTCGTCTCTTCCACCTCTTTTTTCAGCTTTTTAAGCTTCTCACTTTGTTGGGTTTGTTGCTACTTTTCCTTCTTTGGTTACTTCATCCCCTGTTTCACAATTGAGGCTTCTTTGTTCCTTCGTTGCAACCCTTTCCTCTTGCTGGGTTCCTTATATTTATCAGTGTCTTCTTATTTCATCATCTACACACTTCTCCCCTTCCTTTTAAACCGTTGTTTGGTGTCATCACTTCTGTTTTGATCATTGTACTTGATAAAATGGCTAGTTCTTGCATTTCAAGGTTCATCACCGAAGTCGCCCCGCCACAGATTGTCTGCGTTATGAGGCGAAGGGTATACAAAATCTTGGATACAATTGTGGAAGAAGAGAGAGATGTTGGCGAAGCAAAGCCTTCGGCTATGGCAAAGGGTCCCTCATGTTCTGCGAGAGAGGATAGAGCATTTTCGATCTGTGTTAGAAGGCTTGAATTATGCTAAATGATAGTGACTATGAACTACATACAGACCATGACAGAGAGAGGTCAAGGTCTTCTTCAGTTGATTAGCCTTTGAATCCTCTGCTACTTTTTCTTCTTTTCTTTTCTTCCTCTTGACTTTGTGAGATGGCACTGACCCTCTCTCTCTCTGTTTTTCTGAATGTAATGTAATCAATATCCGAGTTCTTCATTAATGTTTGTTACAGTTTCACATTTTGGATGACTTGCATAGAAAAAACCATAACTAAATTCAAATTAAGTTTTCTACCTAAATATATATATGTATATATATAAATAAATCCAACCATTGATATATTGGGCTCTAAGTAAGATTCTCTGTGGCAGGATGACTATGAAGGACTATCTGGATAGTGTGATGAGATAATAAGGATTTTATGTGAGGATTGAATAAGGTTGTCATTAAATTAGACGTAAATTAGATTAATCTTTGCTGAATCTTGTTTACTACCTTAGTAATATCTAATGTACTCTATAAATAGTGTTTTCTTATCAATGTAAGTAAAGGAATTTTAAAGAATTATCTCACAAATTTA
The DNA here is from genome assembly GCA_003546025.1 of Camphora micrantha. NCBI lineage: Eukaryota > Viridiplantae > Streptophyta > Magnoliopsida > Laurales > Lauraceae > Camphora > Camphora micrantha. The sequence goes on along the minus strand of QPKB01000007.1, from coordinate 30,445,216 downwards.
CATGGTATCAGAGCATCCCAGGATGAACAAAGTGATTAGAGAAGTATATTATATTTTTGACGGATTAGAGAGAAAATCAATGCACAAAGTGATGCTTGGCTAATCTGTGGATTAGGGTGGAAGAGGAAGGGGAAAAAATAGTGAGATTGTTCTTTGTTATTTCCCTATGCCTTTCCCTCATTATGCTTAATGATTTAATATGTTCTCCTTCATGAATATTATTTCATCTTCATATTTTGTAAAGGTGATGTGAAATATCTTTTACTTTTTATGCTTGATTTTGACATACCATGTTTAGGTTAAAATCCTTTAAAGGTTTGTGCTTAATCTTGATAAATAGTGATTGGAGTTTCAACATATTGAAGTGAAGGGAGTCTTAGGTACTTATTAGATAATTAGATTTTAAGAAAAATGGCTTTCAAAGCTAAATTTCCAATCCAAGGCAATTGTTTGCTCATTGGGTTGATCAGTTTTATTGGGATAAGCTTATGAAGTAATTTTAGAATGAGTAAATCTATTATGGTGGAATCTGATACCCTGATCTCTCTTTCTCTAATAAGTTTGTTCTAGTTTTCTTTGCTAGTATTTTAGTTACTATTTTCTTGATTAATTGTTTTTTCAAAATCCCTAGTATGAAAATCGACTGAGGGTTTTTGGATCTTATTTATACAAATCCATGTGGATCGACCCGTACTTTCCACTGTCTAATTAATAGAAATTTATGCAATTGCAGTTAATTATCTTGAGCATATCACCGACTGTCTCTAATTGCTTGTATTAGTACTAATTAAAAGTAATTTATAATAATTATTTGTGTTTATTAGTTTTCTAAGTGGTTTAGAGGTGGACCATCTTAGTTTAAGGGTTAGAATGGATCATGTGTAGTTTTGGGAAGTTTTGAGGAAGTTTTGGCCAAGTTGGGTGACTTTAGGGGTTTAAGTTTAGAATTTGTGAAAGTTTAGGGGGTTATTTGTAACTTCGGAGAATTTGTGTTTCAGCTCCGCTTGATAGAGAAAATTAATCCATATGACTTTCAAGTTTTGTCTGAACCCATTCATACCCAGAAACCCTTCGTTTTATGGCTTTTCAGTCTACCTAGGGTCATTGTCGTCATTTCCGAAAAATCTAAGTCAAATTCAAAATTTCTTGAGAAAGAGGATTTAATTTGATGAACTTTTGTCTTTTGTGTTGAGTCCATCCAAGGTCCCGATCTTTAGTTATAACTCTGTATTTGTAATTTAAGTCGTGGGCACCACATATCCTTTATGCAACAACCTTACCTCTCATATTTTCCTTTCGTTTCTCTCCTTTCCCACTCCAACAACGAGCAATATCTGCATCTGAACCCTCTTTCTTCTTCACTTCTACTCTCCATTCAAGCTCCACCTTGCTGCCATCCAAAGATCAGACTCCACCTGTCCACCATCTTCTTCCACTCCTCCCCTGCATTCGGCAAATGTCATTTTAACCACGATCCATATCTGGCAACCCCTTACTTGGTTGAATTCTCCTTGGTTAGAGGTCTTATAGGTAAGGAACTTCTTCCATATTCTAGTATGAGCTAGGACAGGCCTAAGAGGCACCCATCTCCACATGCATGCCTTGATTCAAACTCTTTCCTTGTTTTCCAATTTTATGGGTTCTAAGGTTAGAAATTTGGAGGTTTTGTACGTAGGTGTTCCCAATGCAAGTGATAATTTCAAATTTGTAATATATTTGCTACATATTCCATGGATTCCAGGTTCTACTCATACACAACATTGAATTTTATCGACTTGTAAGAAGTGAACAAGTCTTTAAATGGTGTAGCATGATAAGAGACTCTGAAATCTACTATCCAATCCCTGTCGATGTTCATTATATTGAGACATTCATTCTCTTCTACTACAAATAGGTCATCATCACTTGTCGTGTTAGTGGCGGTTTCATCATCATTATCCGTGAGCTTTCCTTCTTTATTGTCTCTCTTAAAGTTCGGATATTGTCTCTTTATGTGATCGGCTCCGCTACAATAGTGGCAAATAATCTTGTTTCAGACTTGGATCTAGGCTTGGACTTTTTCCAAACATGTGGATTGCGATGTGAAGATCTATCCATTTTTTTCTTGCTAACACTTAAGATCTTGAAACACTGCATGCCATTCTTCTTGTTTCTTCATTTAACAAGCTATTTGTTACATAACTCATAGTAAGCTTCCATCCGGCGCCGAACTACTCATGGAAACTACTAATGTCTTCCAACTTTTTGGCAATAAACCAAGTAGCAATAGTGCTTGCAACTCATCATCTAACACCCTACTCATAGATGTCAATTGGTTCACAATGCTATTCATCTCATTGAGATGCTCCGCCACTAAAGATCATTAAACTTCAGGTTTACGAGTCCACTAATGGGAAATGCTTTGTTGGTCACTATCTTTCTTTCATACAAATCATGTAACTTCTTCCATATTGTGTCATAGATTCTTTTGGCATATGATAAAAGACCCCATCATCCACCCATTGGCAAATGGTTGCAATTGTCTTTCTATTTAGTTTCTTCTATTCTTTTTCAGACATATCATTTGGCTTCTTTCCTTCAATAGGCTCATACATATCTTTGCAATAAAGTATGTCTTCCATCTTAGCCTTCCATATCAGCCAATTATTACTCCCATTGAGACAAACCATCTTTGGTGTAGCAATTTCCATCTTGATTCACACGAATACAACTTCTATAAATAACGCAAGGTCTGTGTTAGACCCCGTCTCGAGTTAATCGAGATTAACTCTAATTGATTGGAATTAAGGCTAATTAATTGTGTTGAGTTAAGCTAATGATGGTTTATTACCAAATGGAATTGAATTAGCTTAAAATGATTGATTTGGGCTTAATGAAAGGTTAATGAATGAGATTGAATGATTTGAATGGATTTTAGACTTAAACATGGAAAACAAGGACTTTTCTGTAAGTACGGATCTTCGCATATTTTGTCGAATAAGGAAACTCTTGATACCAACGCACGTATCTCGATGAGTACGTTAACTTTCATAATAGACTTGAACTCGTTTAACGAGAAACGGATCAAATGACCCTTCATTTGACTCAAATTGGAAATAAAAATGGAAGTGGAGGCCTTAATGGCAAATTGAGCTTATATAAGCTTAAGATGAGCTTCAATGAGCTCATTCACTCATTTCCAACTCAAGACAAACCCTAGACACTTCATCTTCTCTTCTTCTCTTCCTTTGTTTTCGTCCATCAATTGTGAAGATTGAAGCTTTGCAAGTGATTGTTGAAGAGGGTTGGATCACTTCATCTTCTTCACCATCTTCTTGGATTTCCTTGGAGTTAAAGCTTGAGAGAAAGTTCAAATTTCTCTTCACAAAGACTAGAGGTAATTAGTTGATCTCTTTTTAGAGTTTCCCAAGTTCTATTGAATGGATGGAAGAGTTATTTTGCACAAATAACTTATAAGAGTTCTATTTGTGATTTGGTTTTGGTTTAGGTTGAAAAGAGACTTCAAGTTGAGAAGTTTCCATCTCAAACCAAGCTAAAAAAAAGGGGTTTCTTATTGATTTGCTCAAACAAAGGCAAATATATGCACCTCTTATGATTTAAGAGGTTATTGAAGTGATTTGAGCTCAAGGAGCTCAAATTCAGAATTTTCACTTCAGAAATTCTCAAGTTTTGAACTCAGAAATCTGGAGTTTTGAGAGCATACCACTAGCTGACCGACCCATCTGGGTGATTTTCACAGAAAATGTCTGCCTCTGAAAAGCTGACCGACAAAGTTCGGTTAGCTGAAATTGTAAATTCGGCTAGCCGCAAGGTGACCGAATTTTGGGTCAGAAATTTTCATCAGAATACAAGCTTCTGGAAAGCTAACCGAAAGGTAGTCGAAAAGGGTTCAGCTAGCCGAATTCTCAAATTCGGCTAGCCAAATAGGTGACCGATGAGGTGACTGAACTGAAGAAATGTATAAGGAATTATAAGGTTCTAGAAAGCTGACCGAATATGGTTCGGTTAGCCGCATTCCAGAATTCGGTTAACCGACAGGTAACCGACCAGGTGACCGAACTTGAGGAAATTTATAGATTGAGGTCTGAATTTTCTGAAATAAAAGCCTAATCATCAAGGCTAGTGTAAGTGGCATCTAAACCTTCATAGGTGAGAGCTAAGGTTATCTTAATATACAAATTTAATGAAAGTGATGTCATCAACAATAACACACAATTGATAACGAACGTTTCACTCAATTGTTTGGTTTAGATAATTGTTTAGAATTGTAATTAGAATTGTATAGAGGTATTGATTTGATTTGGTTCCGGAGTCTGGCACTACATAGTAGTTTCTCAAGCTCGTTTAGAGCTAAAATGAATTAATTTAATGAACCAATGAATAGTTACTAAATGTAACAATGAATTAATGAACAATCCTACTGCAGTAGATGAAATGGGGGTGTTCCGGAACTCCGTGGTGATGCCAGTGATCTCTGATCCAGACACTAGCAGATCCCACAACATTGGACTGAAAAGTCCCTCATTGATAAAACCATATAATGAAAACAGTTTATTGAATGAAAAGCCACACATTGGATTGAAGTCACCATTTGATAAGCCACTTAATAAAAAGAGTACTCACTAAAATGACTAACTGAAATGAATGAATGTGAATGACTGAATAGTATTTGTGTTTACATATACGCTGACTGCTTCCTTGGGGAAGAACTGATTGAAACAAATGCTATTGTAGCTGTCAATCTAGTAATTGAAATTACTTGATATTATTGACTCATATGCATAAGTACTATTATTGAATTGAATTATATAAAACTGTTAGATATTGATAAATTAATAGATTTAGTATGTGCTATCATAGATCTGTATATATATTGTTGAACCATCGTGTTCACAGTGTTATTGATGAACATTACAGGCCCAGTTGCCCGTGTCGGTCATGCAGAGGCCGCACTGCCAGCGGAGAAGGCCCATTCAATACCTTCAGGAGGTTTAATCGAATGGACATGATCAGAGTGTGAATGAATAAAACATTTTGGAAATGTTTTTTTTTTTTTTTTTTAGGGATACTTTTGTATATTCATTTTAAATAGTAAATAGGTGTCACCTGCATGGTATTGAATATGCATTTGTTGACTTGAGAGAAAGTGAATTGAATGTGTATATAAACTTTACTTTTAATGTTTAATGTAAAGTCCTTGTTCAGTTAATTGTTTAGTCAATGTATATATATATATATATATTCCACAAAAATGTACATTTGATATGTATATATGATTAATCCCTTGTGGATTTCGTCTTAACTTCGGTTAATTCGAAGTTTACGCGAGTAAGTATGATGGATTCGCGACCTGAGATTAGTCCGCAGTAATCTGATCTCGGGCTCGAGTCGTGACACTCTGATACCACTTATTTGGGAGGTTGCAAAACTCTTGATCTCCTCTATGTGAGTCACTCAGGAATTTCAACAAACACCAAGTATGCACAGTCCAAACTAAGCAACCATAGCAAGTAATAATGGACGAAAAGTGAAAAGTGTAAGAGAAAAGAAGAACGCACCAATATACGTGAAAAGTCCTCTAAAATAAGAGGGAAAAAACACGGAGCTTTCGATATGAATCTACTATGCAAATGAGAGATCATAAGATTCTACTTCTAAAGTTAGTAACTTGAAGAACACCTTCTCATGTACAAGAAACCCCCATCCACTCTCTTGTTGGAAAAGGAAAGAAAACAATATCTCTCTTTCTCACTCTCAATAAGAGGAACTCACTTTAACGACAATGGCTTCCCTTCCTCTCTCAACACAACTCTCTCTCTCTCACTCTTGTTGCTTGTCTTGAGATTTGAAATAAAGAAGAGAATTTGGTTTAAAAATCTCTACACTCACACATGTGAAACACACATGTGAACTTAAGTGGAAACCCAAATAGGCCTTCACATGAGGATGGCCCGCCCCAAATGACCTAACATTTATTGCATAAGTTTTCATGATACATTATATTATTGAGCACATTCACCATATTCTCCTAGACCTGAGACTCAGAAGTTATGTCAATATCCATTGGCACTAGTCTTACATACGGGTTGCAAATTAGTATTCTAATATTCAAATATTTAAAGTCTTCGATTTTGAATAAAGCGGGTATGAAATTTGCCTTTGCATTCCAAAGAAATTTTAATTAGGATCTAGAACATTCCGATCTGAAATTGGATCCTTTATGTTCCAATTGAAGATCCAGATGCAGGAAGATAACATGCACATATAAAAATTAAAAAAAAAAAGTACATTGGTCTTAAGGGTATACATAGCTTAAGTCTTTTTTTTTTTTTTTTTTCAGAGCTTAAGTTATATTCACATTTGAGAGTCATACTTAGCTTTATACCATTTTAAAAGCCCCACTTGTATACTTCGAAAATTTATTTTAAAGCTCTTTTAATCCAGTTCACATTGTATTTCGGACCTAGAAATTGAAATGGTTCCGTTTTATTAGTTTATGGCAGATCCAAATGCAGCACATGTTTGCATCGAATTTAGATTTGGGTCTTTAAAGACAGACCATGATCCACCATAGTTCAGCCTTGGCTGTTTGCATCCCTACAAGTTTGTTTCTAGCAAAAAAATGATAATGTTCAGATTGTCATTACTCACATCTCTTTTCTATGGGTTTAGTTTCAAACTATGCTATTCTCTCACTCGCTTTACATTTTACTAGTGGAATAGACCTACGCCCAACGCAGGCCACGATAAAAACTAATTAAGATTTTAATCAAAATATATTATGAAAATATTTAAATAAAAAATATATAAATATTAACATATAATTCATAATACATACAAAATTAAAATTGAACTTCAAAAATCAGAATTTTAAAGGAAAAAAACCATTAAATAATCCAATCGAATTATCTAGTACGAGATATTGAAAGAATAACTCAATTACATAGAATAATGGGTTGAAGAAAATAGAAAAGTTGAAGAGAAAGTATGAATAATATAATATATGATGAAGAATAAAACATATAAAAGAATAATTAGTTTGAATTGTCTATTGTACGAAGAGTGAATTAATTTATAAAAACTATTCATGCTTGGACGATTCTATCTATCAGTTGGTCCAACATCTTGATCTTTCAGATATTATTATTTTTTATCCTGCATATTTATTATTTAGTTAAATTAGTAAATGTAAATGATAATAAAAATTGTGATAAAGATAAAATCTCGTGAGAGAAACTTTAAGGAGTTGGAGGATTTTAGGGGAAGATAGAGTAAAAAATAGATATTTTTGGACCTTGATTTGATTATATTTGTGCTTAGGCATAAATTAAGTATCGATTATAAAATTAAATATTTATTTTGAAATCAATTGGCTCCACAATAACTCCAAAGACTAATCCTACCGAATATTGAAAAGTAAATAAGGAGATGAAGATAATGCAGCCTATGAAAGTGGCTCCCGTAAATTGTGGGTTTGGAAAGAAAAAAAAAAAAGGCTTTCATGATGGGACCAACTTATTTATTTAGTTAAATTAGTAAATATAAATGATAATAAAAAATATTATGATAAAAATGGAAACTCATTAGATAAATTATAGAGAGCTAGGAGATTTTAGGGGAAAATCAAGTAAATAGTAGATATTTTAAGACATTGATTTGATTATATTTGTGCTTAGGCATAAATTGAGTGTCAATCTTAAAATTAAATGTTGATTTTGAAATCAATTGGCTTCCAAAATGACCCCACAGATTAATCCTACCGAATATTGAAAGGAGAATAAGGAGTCGAATGCAATGCAGCCTATGAAAGTGGCTCTCGTAAATTGTGGGTTTGGAAAGAAAAAAAATATGGCTTTCACAATGCGACCAACAGATTTATTTAGTTAAATTAGTAAATATAAATGATAATAAAAAAGATTATGATAAAGATGGAAACTCGTGAGATAACAGAGGTGGGAGAATTTAGTGGGGAAGATCAAGTAAATAGTATATATTTTAAGACCTTAATTTGGTTATATTTGTGCTTAGGCATATATTGAGTGTCGATTTTAAAATCAAATGTTGATCTTGAAATCAATTGGCTTCCAGAATAGCCCCACAGATTAATCCTACCGAATATTGAGAGAAGAATGAGACAAAAGTAGCAAAACACAGCATATGAAAGTGGCTCCTGTAAATTGTGAGTTTTGAAAGAAATAAAAATATGACTTCCACAATGGGACCCACAGATTATTCAAACTTGGAAAAAAGCAAAAGGAAAAAATTGGCTTTCAGTGGGCACCACATATTGATTAAAAACAAAAAAGATGAAGCCGGCTATGATCTATAAGTGGTTCCTAAATCTTTACAACTTGGACCTGACATAATGGTCCCACAAATTGATCTGCAATAAGATTTAATACATACATGCCCAGTAAAGCCCACTGTCAAAGCCAAAGAGCCTATGTTCTTTTTTTGTAAGTTTAATAATCTATGAGGCCCTTGAAGGTAAATGACCAATATAATTTAGAAAAATGATTTTGGGAGGACCAAAGAGAAGTCAAGCCAAGTATCTTATTTCAAGAATATCGTCGTTTGCATTAGGGGTGTAAAAAAAAACCGAGAAACCGTCTAACCGAACCGAACCGAACCGAACCGCGGTTAATAACCGTATTTTACGGTTCGGTTACGGTTACGGTTAATGAAATCCAAAAACCGCATGGTTCGGTTCGGTTACGGTTTTTGATAAAAATTCACTGCGGTTAACCGAACCGAACCGTAAAATGCGGTTTGGTTAACCACACACGGTTAACCGTACCGTTATAAAATAAAGGAAAAGAAAAGGGGGGCTGAATGAAAATTTTCGCAATACATAAGTAAAAATTTTCACAAAATTGACTGGACTTAAGAAGTTATTGTATATTAAACCAAAAAAGAAGATGCAAATTGAGAAATTAATATTCAAATTTTTCCACGGTTATTAACCGTAACCGAACCGTCTTATACGGTTAACCGCGGTTCGGTTTTCTACGTTTTTTGTCTTCACGGTTACGGTTACGGTTTTCAAATACAGAAAACCGCGGTTACGGTTCGGTTAACGGTTTTTCCTAAAAAACCGGTTAACCGAACCGTTACACCCCTAGTTTGCATTGAAATATTTTTTAAGGTCTGTTGGAAAGTGTTAAAAAATTTTAGAGCATAAACACTTTTTAAACAAAAAATCAAGAGCTTGTTTTTCATGATGTCATTTTACTTGAAACCTAAGTTTAAAATAGGCCTAGCTTTTCGGAGCGGCTCCCAGCTCACACTAGGGAAATTTTAAATGCACCCTTTATTTTGTTGAGCACACCCGCCTTTAAAAAAAAAAAATCACTGTTCATAAAGGTATGTGGGTGTGTCCTCAACAAAATCAATGGGTGCATATAGAATCACCCCTCACACTATGGTGGAGGAGGTGCCGTGAAGATCTAGGAGCGTGAGCAGTACAAGCTGAAACAGCCCCATACTGTTTGGAGGGCAGGGGGGCGGGGGCATAGATGCCAAACCTGACCCCCTATCTATCGTCATAGAAGCTGTTCTTTTCTTTTGAAAGATTATGGTTCTTGGGTATCCAATCAATTAAATTAATCCCCCAAACCAACCAAACTGGGGAAGCTTAAGCGTAAATGAAATTGTAGGGTGAGAGGCATACAGCTCAACTGCAAAGGAGTTGTAAAATCATGGTACCTATGACTTTCTAATTATTTTCATTTGGATTTTAGTCTGTTTAGGAGAAGGATAGAGGTAAAGAAAAGGAGATTTGCAAAGTCAAAGGAAAGGAAATGTAGAATAGTCCCTTCTCATCCTGAATAATAGAAACGAAGCCACATTATTCCTTTCAAGGTTAGGTGACTTGGGTGGTCTTTCCAATCAGATTGATATATAATTTTTTTAGACAAATTCTCTGAACTCCAATTATCTTGGGCCGGGGCCTAAATCTATCCGTTCCATACTTGGACAGCTGTGAAAATCCAGAGGGCCACATATGAGTTGAAATGTAGTCGCCTCGATCTTCTTCTTGCAATTGTAGAAGTTGGATTTTTCTTAAACAATTTGTACACACAAGCAAGATAACAAATACAATATTGAAAGAACAACTGCATCTTATAGGCAAAGATGAGATGTGGTAATTGTACGTTATCAATAAATTGCAGAAACATAGTAGAAACTCAACAGAGGTTACACTTTCTTGTATTTAATCTAGCAGTATCTGGCCATGCTCTCATGTCATAGCTCTAGAAACCCCCAAACCAAACCTTGAAAAATATATATATATATATATATATATATATATATATATATAATAGAAAAAAACCCCACATAGTTTTTTGGGGGACTATGAATCATCCTGGCAGTCATCCTTGTCCTCTTCAACAATGGTTTCCAACCTTGGCATGTTAGATGTTTTCTTAGGTGAAATAAGAAGGGCTGGTGCAACCTCAATCCATGGCTTGACTGCACTTCTTACTTCCTTGGGCATGGTCATCTCTCTCAAGTGGGTTCCTCTCTGCTTGCTATCTCCTTGTTAAAGGGGCTGTTAAAGGAGTCTCTTTGCTGTTGGAGAGATGGAAGGAGAGGGCTATATAAAGGAGAGATTGGACATGTGATGAATATAGAAAAGAAACAAACAGAAACAATGAGATATTTAATATAGGTTGGTGGTTTCAACATGATAAGTACACATGTTAAAAGGGAAAGGAGGTGGAATCTACTGTCGGTTTTTTGGTTAACCCAATACTCGGAAACGAGTAAGAAAACGTGTGGTGGACAGCAGGTCCTCATCAAGCTCTGCTTCTTGTGTCATTCTTTTTTCTTTTTCATAGCAGTAAAGAGACCATGAGACTGATGGGATGATCTTATCCTTCTATTTGGAAGCCATTTGATAGACAGACGGAAGGAAAAAAAAAAAAGGGGGTGGCCGTAGTGGGAATCGACTCACAGATGAAATGGTCAGTGTGAATTGGTCACATTTTTTGTGCCATCCATGGAATACAAGAGCAGAGTATGGTTTTGAGGTGTTTGATTTGTGAAGATGAGGCCCACTTGGCCATCACACATGTTTTGTGCTCTCTTGAAGCAAGGGATCCAGGCTCCTGGAATGACATGGTAGAGGAATAAATTTTAATTTTATTATAGGAATTATAGGAAAGTTAAAATTTCAAGAGATTCTGAAACTATCTATTTTTAAGCTCGTCTAAAAAGTACAATTTTTCTTAAATTGTTGAGTGTTTGTTTGGGTGTGCTTTTACAGCTAGACACATCTGCACCGTACACATGGCCTGTATGCCCATGAAGGTAATGGTGGGACACCCATTTCAGATGAGCATAGATTGATCCCAAATTTTGGAGTTTTGGTTGGATCATGAATTTATTTGCTGTTTCTTTTGAGCCGTCCAATTCGATGGCCATCAATCGAATGGCTAGGATAACTCTCATCTATGGTTTCTAATTATTTGATTGACATGTTAAACCTATTTGAGGAGATGCCTGTTTTTTTGGAAATTATGATACTTTCTACTTTACTAAACTGCTTTGTATTTGCATGTATTGATGTATTGCAATCAAGTTTTCTAACTGGACATGGAGGTGAATTGATGTATTGCAATCAAGTTTCTTTTACTTAACCCATGGGGCTGTGTTTGTTAACCCTTTACTATCATATTTCCTTTGAATGAAAGCTAACTCATCATTAAAAAAAAAAAAAACCCTTCAAAGTTCAACATTTGAGGAATTCTAATGAGAGTAACTGGCCACCACCTCTTAGAGGTTTTTGAAATTCTCTCCATACTTACTCTTGTAAATTTTTACGTCAGTAAAAAGTAAAATTTTTGGATTTTAAAATTATTTCCGAACGATAGTTTCACCTCCTTAAAATCGAATTTTTCCGAAGAAAACGAAAAAAAAATGAGTCCAAAGGCCTTTGCCTTTGAACCCCACTTACGATAAAAAGAAGGAAGGAGAGAAAAAGTGCTTCAAACTTGGCCTTTTTAGCTTCCAGTTACAAGAAATTTGAGTTGATTGACCTGCATATGTAACAAATACGGTGGATTTGTTCTTTGAATGTCTGAGTCGGTTGAGAAGAGCAACAGTTCAATTCGAGCATGCTTGTATGTGTAATAAATGAAGAAGGAGAATTCAAATTTGCAGCCTGGTTAGGGTGAATGACTTAAATTTTCTAGTATCATCCTCGTACACGGCATGTTTTATATCTTTTAATTTATCCTGTCCACTGATATCTATATGCAATGCAAATGGTAGTCATGCCAGCCAGTGCAAACCAGAAATTTCTATTGCCATGCCAGAAAATTAACAGCTTGCAATCGGCAGTGCCACAGGCCCAACAGCCTTCGATGCTTGCATTTATGTGAAATATAGTCATTTATTATTAATAAAAAAAACAAAATACATTGTGCTTATAAAATTTAGAAAAAGAAGAAAAAGAATATTTCTTGTATTTTATTCTACTTTATTTGGAGTAAAAACCATAACATAGGAGAGGTAAGAGGCACTTGCAGTTTTTTTTCTTTCCTTAGTGCTTTACACTATTTTGCAAGGTTCAGGTGGATTTCTAATTCAATTAAGTTTAAGAAACTTTGGGTCTATTTCTTTACTAGAACTTCTAATAAGAATTTGGTGTGTTGGAATTTTATAAATATGATATGATGGCTAGTCCTCTCGCATTTTCTTTAATATCGGAGGGTGTCCCAGCCATTTAAGCCAGACTAATCCCTTCAGGCCTAGGGGGAGGCAGGTAATTCCCCCCTCGTGGGATAGCACAGTCTCAAACCCTCACATTTGCAAATGCCAATTTCTTCACAAGAATATCAAAATTCTAGTTACCTAAAGGTCTCAAATGTCCTTTGGAATTTCAACCCTTTGCTTTTTGGTGAGATTTCTGGATGTTTAATTAAAAAAGAATTTAGGCATTCCACTATGTTAGAGAATTCAAAAATTCTCCAAAAAAGGAATTCCTTGAATTCTATAGAATCCCAACCAAACTTTGCTTTTTTTTTTTTTTGTGGGATTTCTAGATGTTGAAGAGTTTTTTTTTTTTTTTTTTTTTTTTTTTAAGTACAAAAGGAGGATTCAGAATTTCCACTATAGCTTAGGATTAAAAAATCCTCCATAAAGGAGGATGAAAAAATGATATTCCAATTTTTCCTTTATAGGTAATGCCACTATAACCCTTAGTGTCTGGAACCTCCTCTCAGCCTTCTTGATCCAACTCCGAAAACGCGGTTCGGTGTTTTCGGAGCGGATCCGTCATTGGCGCGCGGTTCGACCATTCTTGGGGCGCGGTTCAATTGAATATGGAGTGAACTATGAGGAATCTTTGGTTTTTTGTACATTTTCTTTTTCTTTAAATTTGATATTTATCTTTTGAATGAAGAAACTCCTTACTAATTAATAATTTTATATTTTATGTGATCAAATTGAAAAATTAAAATTTTTTTCTCCATATTTTATACTTGAATATATGGATAAAATATATTTGTTCCCATTAATTTATTTTTTTTTTTTTGTTAGAATGTTCCCATTAATTAAGGGACCTTATGCTGTGCCATAGGCTCGTTGTCGTTTCATAGAAGTACAATCGAAAAATCAGTTTTCATTAACACCTTGGGACGCTGCTTTTATTGAAGAAACTCGCAGAAGGCACATACATGGGGTAGTAAATGAACAAATGGATTTGTAGTATAAGCAAAATCAAAATATGGTGTCTCTATATTAAATCACTAAAAGCATAGTACAATGGTAACTTGCAAAATTACAATTCTCTTATCATCATGCATCAGTCACTGGCCAAGCTCTTGTGCCACAGCTCTAGAAACCCAGCATCCAAAAGAAATAGAAGAAGGGAAAATGCCAGTCCTAGAATGACTATTAGTCAACATCACAGTCATCTCCATCTTCCTCCGCAATTGTTTCCAACCTTGGAACATTAGATGATTTTTGGAGTGAAATAAGGAGGGCTAGTGCCACCTCTCAATCCATGGCTGCACTGCACTTCTTGCTTCCTTGGCCATATCTCTCAAGTGGGTTTTTCTCTTTGTTTGCTCAATCCTTGTTAAGAGGGCTGTTAGTGGAGTTTCTTTATTGAGGGAGAGACGGAAGGAGAGGTATACATAAAGGAAAGATGGGACATGTGACTGAAATAGAAAACAAACAAACAAACAGGAAAGGTGAAATATTAAGATAGGTTGGTGGTTCCAACATGATAAGGACATGTTAGAAGGAAAGGAGGTGGAATCAACTGTTTGTTTTTTTGGTTACTCCAATACTTGGAAACAAGTAAGAAAACGTGTGGTGGAGACAGGGTCCTCCTGAAGCTCTCCTTGTCTTCGTTCTCCTTTTTTTTTTTTTTTTTCTTCTTCTTTTTTCATAACATTAGACTGATAGGATGATCTAAATCATCTAATCCTTCTATTTGGAAACCATGAGATGGGCGGATGGGAAGGAAAGATGGGTAGTAAAGGGTATGATCAGCTCGGAAATGAAATGCTCAAGGTGCATGAATTGATGCTGATTTTGGAGGCATGGAATACAAGGGGAGACTGGTTTAAAGTTGTTTGATTTCTGAAGAAGTACCCACTTGGGCAACAAAAGAAAAGTTTAGTGCCCAACAAACGAAAAGTTTAGTGCATGCATTCTTGCAGCAAGGAATTTATACTCGTGGAATGATATGATTACATATAAAATAAGCTCATGATACCTTTGAAAAAAAAAAAAAAACTCATGATACACTGTTAAGTTGCACAAGGCCGATTGGCAGGAGAATGGGGTAAGATTTTATAATGAAGTTAAAGTTGAAAAGAGATCCACAAATATCTTTTGTGATTTTGAACATAGGACCTACCTTTAAGGGTAGTGAAAGTTGAAAAGAGATCCACAAATATCTTTTGTGATTTTGAACATAGGACCTACCTTTAAGGGTAGTGGTAATTGGGGCCCAAGTTTTAGGAATTATACAAATGTAGACCCCACCATTTGTCCAAAAAGTTCATGGATTTTGTTTTGTCCATCTTCATCTGCTCAAGCTAAAGAACACTACTAAAAAAACCACCTCTTACTGCTTTTTTTTCTCCATGGAGGCAAAAGCTCTAATATGCGGAACAACAACCACCTGTTAGTGGAAGGAGTATAACTCTAATGTGGAGCCCACCGATTAAAAATTTATTATGATAAATAGTTGTTCCTACTGTAAGACTGAGCATATAAGTTAATAATGTTATCAATGAACATGATTAATGAGGCATAAGATTTTACTGATTATATTTTTAATTATGAGTTCATCTTACGGTGATATCAACTCCGATTGGAGTAAATTATGGGAATATACCGAACATTTAGGCCTTTATTTTTTAACAATTCGGATCTTTAGTAGGTGAGCCCCCACTGTGGAATTCCGTATGTTCCACCCAAGGAAGCCTATAAGAGGATCTTGTTTTGTGATATAGGACACATTTGGGCAACATTAGAATTCTTCAATTTTCACTACTTGACGCGAGCAGAAAAATGCAATTAGTTGCTCTACACAATAGACAATTCAGTTGAATTTTGAATTACTATACGAAGCAAGAACGTAGAGAAATATTCTCCGGATATTCGCATGTGGACGTCCTAATTCGGATGTTAAAGTGGTGGGCCCTATTATTAAATTGGGGTCTCCCTAAGTTTCATGGCTCCAACCATAAAAAAAAAAGTGACCTATCTATATGCAGAACTTCCGCAGGAGAAAATTACTCTAAGGCCAGATGTTCTCCTACCTTCTGCATGCGAACATCCAAACTAAAAATTAAAGAGGTGGGGTCCCATCAATAAATCAGAACCTTCCCTTGAATTTCATGACTTTGATTGTGAGGACGTCACCAGCCTTATATGCGTAGACTTTCGCAAGGTAAATTACCTCCACATGCGGACGTTTCAATCTAAGTGTTAAAATGGGGGCTCCAATCAATAAACTAGAACCCTCCCTGAATTTCAAGGCTTCGACCTTGATGAGGATTAAGGCAAGATATTCACCTCCGTGACGTCTGTATTGCCTGAAAATAAGATATGGAAGGGGCTAGAATCATGAGACTCATGACATAATTCACATATGTGAGGTGATGGAAACTCACATATGAGAGAAGGGACAAACAGAACTCACAAATAATGATCAATATCGGGCAAACAAATAATGGGCCCATAGTCATATATGCGAATATGTACTGCAGTTCTTTCCTTTACAAAAGTCCGGAGTAATTATTTTCTTTCTGACCTGATTAAGTAAATGAACTGGAGTTGAGTGTAACTTGGGTCGGGCCTAACCCAAAGCCAATAGATCCAACCGAAATTTTATCAGAGACTGGTTAGGATCATGGTTTAAAATAGCGGCCGCTATGTAGCGTAGCGCCCGCATTATCAGCTGTAGCAGTTGAGGCCGCTACGCTATTTTAAAAAATAGCAGCGCTACGGTCTAAAACCTAGTAGAGCCAAGTAATTTTAGTTTTAAATACTATTTTTGCTATTTCTTCTCCTCAATAGCCTTTCTTAAAGTTATCTCTGTCCTTATATGGTTTCAAATCACTAAAACTACACAATCTTGGTTGCTCTACAAGATTCAAAAAACTTAGACCATTTAAGAAATTCGCACTGCTACACTGCTACGTATCGCCTGCTACGTAGTGTCTTGGTCACCAATCGCTACACCTGCCGTAACCGCTATTTTAATCCTTAATTAGGATTAGTTAGGCCTCACTTCAGTTTGTACCTGAAAATTCTTCTAACAGACTAGAGCTTTTGTTGGACTCAGGCTGGCCATCAAACAGATCAAAACTGACCCAACATGGACCAAACCTAAACAATCCAACTAGGACTGGGGAAATTGCAACTAGGGTTGGGTAAGCTGGATCATATGGCTTTGGTTGGGATGAAATTCTAGCTAATTGATAGTTTTGCAAATCTCTCTTAACCGATATTAGGGTTAGCCAAAAATGGCCTCTGTGAGGGGGGATAGTGGTGAGGTAATGATGCCTTTAAAATGAGTGCTCAAATGAATAGCTTGGATGATAGGGTCACTGGTGGGGTCAATGGACCAACCTTGATGCCCCAATCCCATGTCCTCTGCTTCTTGCATAGTGAAAAAATATTACTCAAAGAATTTAAAGGGAAATTATATGGAATTAAAATAAATTGAGTTAGGATCAATCATTTGATTGCACAGATATTGTGCCATACGCCTTCCTTCCCTTGATCATCAGCATGCATCTATCTAGCTAGCTCGACTCAAATATAAATAAATAGTTCGTAAAAACATTTAAAAAAGAGGCTCATAGTGTTCATCACGTTGGAAGTAGATGGGCATTCTATATGAGATTTCTAAAACTTTGATCCACTTAATGCAGGGATCTGACATTCAAATCACCATGGAACTACATCCCCAGAGATCTTAAACCCTTAACTTAGTGTATTAAGATCTCAGATTTATGTCAAGAAAAATAGATCTGAACATATACAATCTAGATTTACAAATAACTTGGTAGAGATCTATACCTGATGAGCTCTGTTATGCTCAAATCAAGTCTTTGATCTTTGTCTCCGCAAAACTCTTTGCAGACGCGATTTCCGAAACCTCATAGTCTTCCACACTATTTCCAATCGAGAGAACTTCTTAAAGAGAATGATGGGATCTCAACTGAGAAAAACATCAATGCACTCAAACTAGAAAACTATAGGATAGAAAAGAGGGGAAGAGAAAGCACTGTCAACGTCCAACAAGATGCCCCGGACGTCCAGGCCTATCTAGCTTTTATAATCCCACACTTCTAGTTCTCTTATGAGTTCTTATTTGAATACAACTATCTCTCTTAGGGCTAGCATGAGGATCACTAGGGATTCATTTGGATCTGATTTCAACTGATGCATCTGGACCCCACACTTAGGGCTAGCATGGGGATCACTAGGGATTCCTTGGATCTGGCTTCGACTGATGCATTTGGATCCCACATCTCATGTAAGTTCCTGACCAACAGTCAATTATAAATAACTTCACTATATAAATGTAATTGCACTCCAGTCCTAAGAATTTTACAAGACCCTAAACTTTCCAATTACAACAAGTCGACTCCTCTATCATTTATATCCATGGATCCATTGAAAATAAATATAAATTGCCTAACCAATGTAGATCCACCTCTTATTATCCTTGTGACCCAATTAATCACATTGATCATCGATACTATCTAATTAACTCTTAATCACAACGGGTACACACTTACAGACGATAAATTCGATTAATCAACGCAAGTGAATATTTCTCTTATGAGAACAGATTCCATCTTGAGAATATATGTTCTTACAGTTTCACTATAAGCTACCCAAGATACCGAGATTTGGCCTCACTCATTGGTAATTTAAAGTAAATGTATAGTAGAAACTTGAGTTCATTACTCCCTTAGAATTGAGAGCCTATTGCTTGAAAATTATGAGAGCGTTCATTAATTAAAGATGGTGTTTTGTATAAAGTGTTATTCATGGTCCTTTAGTACATTAAATGTACTAGCACAACAATCCAAAATCTTCCACTCTGATGATAAAAAACAAACTTGATTGTTGAATGTTTTAAATATAAGAATTATGATCTATGTCTCCTGCATGTGAATTATATCCATGATATTATAAATTAAAGCATGAAAATATATATGAATCAAGATAATTAATTAAGTTATTCAATTTATCCACCGAATCCAACAGTACAATGATAACAACATGCAAAATTACTAAAGTGTCTGTCATCTTGCATCGGTCCCTGGCCTAGCTCTTATGCCACAGCTCTAGAAACCCACAATCCCAAAGAAGAGCAAGAACAGAATAAAAAAAGAAAAAAAAATCCAATATTTTGACTTGCTATGAGTCGTCATTACAGTCCTCTGTCTCCTCGGCAATCGTTTCCAACCTTGGAATAGTAGATGATTTCTGGAGTGAAATGAGGAGGGCTGGTACCACCTCAATCCATGCCTGAACCGCACTTCTTGCTTCCTTAGCCATGTCCCTCATATGGGTTCTTCTCCTTTTTGGCTCTTTTGTTTTTGTAAGGGCTCTTGGTAGGACTACCTATAAAGAGTGAACAAGGAAAAAAAACAGAGAGAAAGATGTGAAGGGAGAGATGGAAATGGAGGGCTTTATGTAAGGGAGAGAGAGATTGAACATCTGATAAGAATAGAAAACAGAGTAACAAAAATTAACAGTAAAAGAGTATTTTAGGATGCTGTTGCACCAAACACATGGAAAGGAGGTGGAAACAATGCCGCTGGTTGGTTTATAGTTGGACCAATACTCTGAAACGACTAAAGGAATCTGTGGTGGAGACTAGAGAGAAGGTCCTACGAAGCTCTCCCTCTTGTCTTCATCCTCTGAACTGTAGGCACGAATCTAAAGTTGGACTTGTGGGATCATCTTAGCCGTATATATGTTGAGGACCAAAAGATGGACGGATGAAATGGTACAAAACATATGAAGTGCCTTGTCCTATATACATGCCTTTACCTAATTTTCAATCAACTGAAAACAAGTGCTCTTCATCTTTTTCTTTTTCGCACTCATCATCAAAGTTAAAGAGAAGATAAGGCAGCTGCCCTGTTCTTCAATAATAACAAGCCTAATTGCCACAATAATCATCTAAGGCCCAAAGTTGCAGTTTAAGACTTGTAGGTCCCATTGAGCCCCAAATGTTATTTTCGGGCATTGATGTGAATGTGCTATATATCTTTTTGGACATTGATGGGCTTTCATCATTGATTTTAGGCATTAATTAATGGGCTTCATCAACCTTTAGGCAGCTATTTTTTTAACACACTGTTAACTTCGATTTTATGTTAGTAGCATGTTAATAGCAACTTTAGATTGAACCTACAGAGATGATTTGATGACGCCTTGCCTACGATACCTCCGCCTATCTGATGGGCCTCATGGATTTCATTTAGGGGATTTGACATTTCAATGCCCCTTAAACACTCAATCTCTAATTTCATGACTAAAATTATGTAAATGTCACCAGAGTCTTTTGACTTTAGTATACTTCTTCTTTTTTTTTTTACTTTTTTGCCCTCGATCTCATGATATCGTGGGAGTTTAAAAATCCATAATATCGTGGGATCCAAATGTTAAAAGCTAAAAAGCTACTTGAATCGCATGAGACCATGGGTTTTTAAAAACCCATGATATCATGGGATCCAGAGCAAAAAAGTAAAAAGACAAAAAAATGTATCAAAGTCAAACGAATCTTGTGACATTTAGAGACTTTTAGTCATGAAATTGGAGATTGAGCATTTAAAAGGAATTGAAATGTCAAATCCCCTTCCATCTATCCTGTTGTGCCTTCAAGTGTTTCCTATGGGAAATGTCCCACAATTCCAACCATGGGAGGACATTCAAAACGTTCTCGTGTGCATTTTTATGATTTCTCAAATTCTTATATACAGTTACGTTGTGGGTCCATATTTGTTGATCATTAGGGTTGTAGAACCCTGTTTTGTCCTTCTGTTCCCATTCAATTTTCACATTGCACAAATTATCTTTTGGGGCCTTTTCTCTTTCCTAATGGTCTCTGAAGTAAAATAGCCCTTGTGAACTTGATCTCTGCACGTTTTCAAGTTGAGCCACAAAAGTATGGAATTCTCTGTCTTTTTTTGGCCAAGAAGTCTCCCAATTAAGAGTGGTGGAAAGTAATCCTCTTACTTTGTCACAATCACAAGTGTGAATATGAGGAATTAAGAAGGTGATTATGGATTGTCATTTTGCAAAAGTCAATTTAAATAGGATGTTATAGTCTCTCACCTAATCTCAGCATTGCCGTTTAGGAATTCAAGAGGCATTCATGTTAGCATATATATGTAGTGGCCCATATCCATTGAGCCCATGTCAAATCATTGGACCCAATTTGGATGTGTGGCCAATTTAAATCTATAGCCACATTTTGTTTTGAATTTGGAATTGGCACTACATTCTTCCCTATGGACCGTATCCAGTTATCCCATGGAATGAGGAATCAAATGAGAGATTGTCTATTTGATTTTGATTGCCAATTTCACATTTGAGACTATTTGATTAAAAAAATCCCCCATTTCAACTATAAATACCTGTCTCTAGTCCCTCTCTCTCCACTCCACATGCACACCTAGCAATATCATTTAGTTTTGTGAGATTTCTTTTAGACCATGAATTGATAACTAACTTTCCAAGACCATGAATATATATCCAAAGCAGAGACTTAATCCTTTAATTATTGATCAATCATCCATCTCGTGGCATTTAACTATTTAAGTAGCAACCTCTAGTAAATTTTTTTTAACCCTTTTTAAATTATTTAAAACCTCTTGCGTTTGATAGAAAAAATAGCGACCGGCCCTCACAAACTCTCCCATGTGTTCTATTTTAAAAAAAAGAGCACACTACAGTGTGGTGTGGAAGAAGTGGCAGATGATCTGGATACTTCTAGAGAGTCCCCATGGACAAACACAAATAGGAATTTAAGATTCTTCTGTAAAAGAATTTACATACCAAACAGGCACACACTTATCATCCCCCTCTAAGATGCTGCTTGAATTGGATTTCCATTGGAAATATGAATCTAAATAGATGAACAAATGCATATCTGTAGGCAAAAACGAGATATGGTTTGTGGATATATTAATTATAGATCACAAAAGGCATATATAATACAATATGTAGAATTCAAAGTAACAAATCTCTTTCATCTTAGATCAGTCTCTGGCCATGCTCTAATGCCACAGCTCTAGAAACCCACAATCCGAAAAGAGTGGGAGGAAAAACGACAGCACTTCTGTGACTGTGAGTCATCTTCACAGTCATCCTCCTCTGCAATGGTCTCCAACCTTGGAATACTAGATGGTTTTTGTGCGGAAATGAGAAGGGCTGGTGCCACCTCAATCCATGGCTGTACGAATCTTGCCTCCTTAGCCATGCCTCTCAATTGGGGTCTTCTCCTTTTGGGCTGTTTTGCTGTTAAAAAGGGGCTCTTGAAAGAGTCTTTTTGAGAGAGAAAAGGAGTGGAATGAGGTTGTAAAGCAACACTGGGCCCCACTATCTATCTCCTTGTTCCTTAGTCTCCATTACTATCTAGAAGCATCATGATGTTTCTTAGTTCTCTCACCCTTCTCTACTTTCCTCTTCATTTCTCTACATGCTTCTAGAAAAATCCATCCCAAGCAACTCATGGAAAGGATCCAGAAGCCTCATCCACATTATTCTAGAAGCTTGGTTACTAGAAGTTTCTCACCTCCTCTTTGTATGGTGTACAAAGTGCCAAGTGGAACACCTTCCCTCCACTCAATCTCTCCACTCATGCCTATAAATAGATGATGCTGCCTCATAAGGAAGTCATAGAGAAATCCTTGAGTGCAAGTGTGTGTAAAGTGCAAGCAAGGTGTGTGTGTGCAAGAGTGCAAGTGTCTAGTGAGTGTAGTGTGTCTACAGTACAAGTAGTGTGTTGCATAGGTGCAAGTTGTAGTGTGTAGTCCATCTAATGTGTAGTGCTGTGAATGTTTATGTCATGTACCCACATGTACGAATTGTATTAATAAATAGTTAAGGGTGTATTTTGTATAAGTGTGTTGTCTTGAGTCTTGGGTCCATCATAGTTAGAGTTGGGCTTCCCTACAAGTGGTATCAGAGCGAGGCAAGGTCAGGGACCGTCCGTCCATTGAGAGCAGCAGCTAAAGGCGAAGCGACGCTGTGAAGCCGATCAGTCGGGGACTGAGCTTCTTAGTGGTAGAGATCGACGAGAATCCCACTAATCACAATGGCGAATCTTGCGAATGCAACTGAAGGGATTGAGAAGCTGAACAACCACAACTATGATTATTGGCGTATGTGTGTGGAGGCATATCTTCAAGGCCAAGGCTTATGGGAGGTCGTTGGCAGCACTGACATTACAGCACCAACGAATGACAATACGGAAGCACTGCGCAAGTGGCGAATCAAAGCTGGGAAGGCTATGTTCGTCTTAAGGACCACAGTGCAGAAGGAGCTGTTAGAGCATATACGAGATGCTGACACTTCGAAAAAGGCATGGGATACGTTGGCTACACTGTTCTCCAAGACAAATGATGCGCGGCTTCAGTTTTTGGAGAATGAGCTTGCATCTATCACTCAAGGTACGCTGACTATTAATCAATATTTTATGAAAGTTAAGACACTTTGTCAAGAGATCTCTCAGCTTGATCCGGAATCACAGGTAAGTGAAGCTAGGATGAGACGGATAATCACACGGGGATTGAAGCCCGAATATAGCGGGTTCATGACGGCCATTCGGGGATGGCCGACTCAACCGTCTCTTGTAGAGTTAGAGAGTCTTTTGGCAAATCAGGAAGCTCTAGCCAAACAAATGGCTGGAGTAACGGTGAAAGACGAGGAACAAGCACTCTTCACTCGGAAAGGCAAATCGGCGATGAAGCCAAGAAGGAAGAAGACTGCTGAAGCTAATCAGTGGAGGGAGAGTTCCCAACCAGGGGGAGCTCCAAAAGCTAACACTGATGATCGACGACAGATAAGCTATCGCCGAAGCCTCGTGTGTTATAACTGTGGCAAGAAGGGCCACTTTGCACGTGACTGCAGACTACCGAAGAAGAAGACCCGGGAAGGGAATGTGGTGACCACAGCAAGTCACCAAAGTGAAAGTGAAGAAGAATGGGATTGCCAAGCGTCTATGGCAATCATTGAAAATATCGAACTGCCAAATTCTGATATAGCAAGTGGCAGTACCTCAATAAGCTCCAAAGATAATCGTGAGGAGACAGCGCTTATTGCAAATTCCAATCTTGAAGTCATCAATTACGATCGAGACTGGATCGTGGACTCGGGATGTTCAAATCATATGACGGGCGACAAGTCGAAGTTCTCAAGCCTAGCTGAGTACAAAGGCGGCAAAGTGGTGGTTACGGCAAATAATGCACGGCTACCAATCACTCATGTTGGAGAAGCCATTTGTGTGCCCAGATTCAACAAAGATGAGGCTCATTTGCAGCAGGTCTTCCATGTTCCAGGTATGAAAAAGAATTTATTGTCTGTATCACAATTGACCTCATCTGGTAATTTTGTAGTATTTGGGCCAAATGATGTAAATGTATACCGCAATGTAAAGCCATGTGAACAGCCGATTATGACGGGGCAAAGACTAGACTCCGTCTATGTCATGTCGGCCGAATCGGCATATGTAAGGAAAACTCGTCAAAATGATACAGCTGATCTATGGCATGCCCGACTGGGGCATGTGGGATATAATAGGCTGAAGGCTATGATGGATAAGTCCATGGTGAAGGGACTTCCACAATTAGAAGTCCATAAAGATACAGTGTGTGTAGGTTGTCAGTATGGAAAAGCTCACCGACAACCATACACTGAATCCAAGTATCAAGCTAAGAAGCCTTTGGAGATAATCCACTCAGATGTATTTGGCCCAGTGAAACCGCAATCAATCAGCGGTTTAAGATATATGGTCACCTTCATTGATGATTACTCAAGGTACGTGTGGGTGTACCTAATCAAAGAGAAGTCCGAAGTATTTCAGAAGTTTAAAGAGTTTCGGACTAAAGTAGAAGGTGAACTTAGTCAAAAGATTCGGTGCCTACGCACCGACAATGGAGGAAAATATACATCAGAAGACTTCTCAACATATTTGAAGAAGGCCGGCATCCGACGACAGCTGACCTGTCCATACACTCCACAACAAAATGGAGTGGCGGAGAGGAGAAATCGACATCTAGTAGAAACTGCGAGGAGCATGATGCATGCGAAGAATGTACCAAGCGAGTTTTGGGCAGAATGTTTGAAGACAGCAGCACATATAACCAACCGACTACCGCAGGCAAAGCTGGGATTTGTCTCACCATATCAAAAGCTATGGAGGATCAAGCCAACGGTAAGTCACTATAGAGTTTTTGGTTGCGTGTGCTATGTACTTGTTCCAGAAAAACTTCGCAGCAAATTTGAAAAGAAGACTATTCGGTGCATATTTGTCGGATATGACACCGAACGTAAAGGGTGGAGGTGTTGTGATCCTACCACCCACCGATGCTACACATCACGAGACGTGGTGTTTGATGAGGCGTCTTCATGGTGGCTACCAGCAGCCACAGTATTGCCAAGTCAGGAAGACTTGGATGATAACCATCAGCCAAAATTAAGCACTAAAGATGATGAACAAGATATTGAAGTAGAAATGCCTAGAGAAGAATCTCAGACTCCACAAGACAAGCCCGCCAGCCCATGGAAAAGTGGAGTGCATGTGACACCAGAGGAAGTTAGGCCAAGTCAACTTGAGGTTGACGAACCACCACAGCAACTACGAAGATCCACCAGAGCAAGGAAGCCAAATTCAAGATATGTAGATGCTTCCCTTGCCAAGATGGATGATGTTCGTGAGCCAGCTTCGTATGAAGAAGCATGCCAAAATAGAGAGTGGCAAATGGCTATGAATGAAGAGATTTCAGCATTGAAAGCAAACCAGACATGGGATCTGGTTCCAAAACCAGATGAGGTAAAACCCATCTCATGTAGGTGGGTATATAAGCTAAAGACTCGGGCTGATGGATCAATTGAAAGATACAAAGCAAGGTTAGTCGCACGTGGGTTCTCACAAAAATATGGGATTGACTATGATGAGACTTTCAGTCCCGTAGCAAAAATGACCACGATGCGTATACTAATAGCATTGGCTGCAAACAAATCATGGAGTCTATGGCAGATGGATGTGAAGAATGCATTTCTGCATGGAGAAGTTGACCGAGATATTTATATGGAGCAGCCAAAAGGATTTGAAAGCAAAGATCGACAAGATTATGTCTGCAAGCTTCGGAAAGCTCTCTATGGTCTAAAGCAGGCTCCAAGAGCATGGTATGGTAAGATTTCTGAATTCCTGATCCAAAGCGGATATTCAGCATCGGCTGCAGACTCAAGCTTGTTTATACGGGCTAGAAGTAGGCATTTATGCATTATCCTTATCTATGTTGATGATCTAATCATCACTGGAGATGACCTTGAGGAAATCACCCGAGTAAAGCAAAACTTATCGATCCAATTCCAGATGAAAGAACTCGGGGAGCTCAGATATTTTTTAGGACTCGAGATTGATCGAGTCAATGAAGGTCTCTTCTTATGTCAACAAAAGTATACAAGAGACCTCTTGCAGAAATTCGGGATGGTTGACTGCAAGCCAATATCAACACCGATGGACGCAAACATAAGGCTAAGTGCATATGAAGGGGATATCCTAAAAGATTCGACTATGTATAGGCAACTTGTCGGGAGCTTGATCTATTTAACACTAACCCGACCCGACATATCATATGCAGTAGGAGTGGTCAGTCGATTTATGCAAGAACCAAGGAAACCTCATTTGGAAGCAATCCGTAGAATTATGCGGTACATCAAAGATAGTGCTGACTATGGGCTTCTCTATAGAAAAGGCAAGTGTGAACTGACTGGTTACTGCGATGCTGATTATGCTGGAGACCAAACCACTCGCCGATCGACAACGGGATATTCCTTTAACCTTGGATCTACAACGGTCTCCTGGTGTAGCAAGAGACAACCAACAGTCTCTTTATCGACGACCGAAGCGGAATACAGATCCGCAGCTATGGCCGCTCAAGAATTTGCATGGTTGAAAGTCTTATTAGAAAATCTACATCAACCAATTGAAGAACCAGTGTCACTTCACTATGACAACTTATCGGCTATTAAGTTAGCCGAAAATCCAGTCTTCCACGCTAGGACCAAGCACATAGAAGTACACTATCATTTCATCCGAGAAAAGGTTCTACAAGAAGAGATAGCACTGGCACCGATTGGAACAAAGGACCAAGTCGCTGATATATTTACTAAAGAACTAAATCCTACCGCATTTACAAAACATCGAAAAGCGCTTGGTATGGTTAGAAGATTAACAATCAAAGAAGGCCAGTGTTGAGGGGGAGAAATGTAAAGCAACACTGGGCCCCACTATCTATCTCCTTATTCCTTAGTCTCCATTACTATCTAGAAGCATCATGATGTTTATTAGTTCTCTCACCCTTCTCTACTTTCCTCTTCATTTCTCTACATACTTCTAGAAAAATCCATCCCAAGCAACTCATGGAAAGGATCCAGAAGCCTCATCCACATTATTCTAGAAGCTTGGTTACTAGAAGTTTCTCACCTCCTCTTTGTATGGTGTACAAAGTGCCAAGTGGAACACCTTCCCTCCACTCAATCTCTCCACTCATGCCTATAAATAGATGATGCTGCCTCATAAGGAAGTCATAGAGAAATCCTTGAGTGCAAGTGTGTGTAAAGTGCAAGCAAGGTGTGTGTGTGCAAGAGTGCAAGTGTCTAGTGAGTGTAGTGTGTCTACAGTACAAGTAGTGTGTTGCATAGGTGCAAGTTGTAGTGTGTAGTCCATCTAATGTGTAGTGCTGTGAATGTTTATGTCATGTACCCACATGTATGAATTGTATTAATAAATAGTTAAGGGTGTATTTTGTATAAGTGTGTTGTCTTGAGTCTTGGGTCCATCATAGTTAGAGTTGGGCTTCCCTACAGAGGTGAAAAGACAAGGAGATGAGAGAGAGCTTTATAAGGGAGATATTGAGCATGTGAGGAAACCAGAAAGCAAACAAACAGAAACTGCAGGACATTAACGTTTCTGTTTTGAGCTCTGTTTTGAGCATGTTGAGGACATGCTAAAATAAAATAGTGCATGGATGGAAAGGAGGAGGAATCTACCATTGGCTTTTCTATTTTTTAAGAACCACACCTGGAAACCGGGGATAGAAACGTGTGGTGGAGAGAGAGATCCCTCTTGTCTTCTCTACTTTTGTGTACAAACTAATTGAACGGTGAAGGGTTGGAATAGGTACGAATGAAACTGGTCTTTGTTTGGGATGGGCGAGGGGTTGGGTACGCTTCGGGTTTAGGTAAATTCTGCCGACCCAGCTGACATATGATCGGCATTCACAGGAGTCCGGAATCCCAATCCTCTTTTGCATCTCCTCCAATCATATATCCTCAAGTATCAACTCAAAAAAAGTAAATTCCACCATCCAATTGAGCACCATGACGATAACGTGACTGAATTGCATCCCCTCGAATCACATATCCTCAAGTTTCAGCTTAAAGAAGTGAGTATCACCGTCCAATTGTGCACCATGATGGAAACATGACCGGATGCAATGTGGTATTATCGCATTTCAGTTACTATGCTCAATCGTACTCACTTCTTTTGAGCAAAAACTTGAGGATGCATGGTGGGAAGGGATAACAATCTTCTTGAACAGTCCGAATGATCGCTAGATTGGCCCCAACAATGGAGTTCTATAAAAGTGTTACACAGTTTCAATGTAATAGCTGCGACAGAAAATCCAATTTATAACAAGTTTATAACATTTCATACCAACCCTTGCACCTCTCTATTTCAACAATTAACTCATACATAACCATGTAATTAAGTATGGTTCAAATAAATTAAGAAGAATTTTAAAATATCCCTCCAAAAAGGACTTTGAGATTTAAAATTTTTAAAAGAGTATATATCTAAGTTTTTCACATATCTTTCAATTGGGTTATTTCCCCGCGGCTAGCTACATTCTCCCTTTTCTCTTTATAATTTTTTTTTAATTTTTATTTTTTAACACCCATCCTTTATGGTAGAATGTTCCCATTAATTAAGGGACCTTATGCTGTGCCATAGGCTCGTTGTCGTTTCATAGAAGTACAGTCGGAAAATCAGTTTTCATTAGCACCTTGGGACACTGCTTTGATTGAAGAAACTCGGAGGAGGCACATACATGGGGAAGTAAATGAACAAATGGATTTGTAGTATAAGCAAAATCAAAATATGGTCTGTCTATATTAAATCACTAAAAGCATAGTACAATGGTAACTTGCAAAATTACAATTCTCTTATCATCATGCATCAGTCACTGGCCAAGCTCTTGTGCCACAGCTCTAGAAACCCAGCATCCAGAAGAAATAGAAGAAGGGAAAAGGCCAATCCTAGAATGACTATTAGTCAACATCACAGTCGTCTCCATCTTCCTCCGCAATTGTTTCCAACCTTGGAACATTAGATGATTTTTGGAGTGAAATAAGGAGGGGTGGTGCCACCTCAATCCATGGCTGCACTGCACTTCTTGCTTCCTTGGCCGTATCTCTCAAGTGGGTTTTTCTCTTTGTTTGCTCAATCCTTGTTAAGAGGGCTGTTAGTGGAGTTTCTTTATTGAGGGAGAGACGGAAGGAGAGGTATACATAGAGGAAAGATGGGGACGTGTGATTGAAATAGAAAACAAACAAACAAACAGGAACGGTGAAATATTAAGATATGTTGGTGGTTCCAACATGATAAGGACATGTTAGAAAGGAAAGGAGGTGGAATCAACTGTTTGTTTTTTTGGTTACTCCAATACTTGGAAACAAGTAAGAAAACGTGTGGTGGTGACAGGGTCCTCCTGAAGCTCTCCTTGTCTTCGTTCTCAAAATTTTTTTTTTTTTTTTTTTTCTTCTTCTTTTTTCATGACATTAGACTGATGGGATGATCTAAATCATCTAATCCTTCTATTGGGCAACCATAAGATGGGCGGATGGGAAGGAAAGATGGGTAGTAGAGGGTATGATCAGCTCGCAAATGAAATGCTCAAGGTGCATGAATTGATGCTATTTTGGAGGAATGGAATACAAGGGGAGACTGGTTTAAAGTTGTTTGATTTCTGAAGATGTCCCCACTTGGGCAACAAAAGAAAAGTTTAGTGCCCAACAAACGAAAAGTGTAGTGCATGCATTCTTGCAGCAAGGAATTTATACTCGTGGAATGATATGATTACATATAAAATTAGCTCATGATACCTTTGAGAAAGAAAAAAACTCATGATACACTGTTGAGTTGCACACGGCCGATTGGCAGGAGAATGGGGTAAGATTTTATAATGAAGTTAAAGTCGAAAAGAGATCCACAAATATCTTTTGTGATTTTGAACATAAGATCTACCTTTAAGAGTAGTGGTAATTGGGGCCCAAGTTTTAGGAATTATACAAATGCAGACCCCACCATTTGTCCAAAAAGTTCATGATTTTGTTTTGTCCATCTTCATCTGCTCAAGCTAAAGAACACTACTAAAAAAACCACCTCTTATTGCCTTTTTTTCTCCTTACAAAAGCTCTAATCTGCGGAACAACAACCACCTGTTAGTGGAAGGAGTATAACTCTATTGTGGAGCCCACCAATTAAAGTTTAATTATTACAGTAAAAAGTTGCTCTTATTGTAAGACAGAGCATATAATTAATAATATTATTAGTGAACAAGATTAATGAGGCATAAGATTTTACTGATTATATTTTTAATTATGAGTTCAATCTTACGGTGATATCAACTCCGATTGGAGTAAATTATGGGAATATCCCTAACATTTGGGCCTTTATTTTTGAACAGCTCGGATCTTTAGTAGTTGAGCCCCAACTGTGGAATTCCGTATGTTCCACCCAAGGAAGCCTATAAGAGGATCTTGTTTTGTGATATAGGACACATTTGGGCAACATTAGAATTCTTTAATTTTTAGGCAAAAGCTCTAAAAATTAAAGAGGTGGGGTGGGTCCCATCAATAAATCAGAGCCCTCCCTTGAATTTCATGACTTTGATTGTGAGGACGTCACCAGCCTATATGCGTAGACTTTCGCAAGGTAAATTACCTCCACATGCGGACGTTTTAATCCAAGTGTTAAAAATGGGGGTTCCAATCAATAAACTAGAACCCTCCCTGAATTTCAAGGCTTCGACCTTGATGAGGATTGAGGCAAAATATTCACCTCCGTGACGTCCGTATTGGTTGAAAAAAGATATGGAAGGGGCTGAGACCACGAGTCTCATGACACAATTCACATATGTGAAGTAATGGAAACTCACATATGAAAGAAGGGACAAATAGAACTCACAAATAATGATTAATATCGGGCAAACAAATAATGGGCCCATAGTCATATATGCGAATATGTACTGCATGCAGTTCTTTCCTTTACAAAAGTCCGGAGTAATTATTTTCTTCCTGACCTGATTAGGTAAATGAACTGGAGTTGGGTGCAACTTGGGTTGGGCCTAACCCAAAGCCAACAGATCCAACCGAAATTTTATCAGAGACTGGTTAGGATCATGGTTTAAAATAGTGGCCGCTACGTAGTGTAGCGCCCGCATTATCAGCCGTAGCGGTTGAGGCCGCTACGCTATTTTGAAAATAGCGGTGCTACGGTCTAAAACCTAGTAGAGCTAAGTAATTTTAGTTTTAAATACTATTTTTGCTATTTCTTCTCCTCAATAGCCTTTGTTAAAGTTATCTCTGTCCATATATGGTTTCAAATCGCTAAAACTACACAATCTTGGTTGCTCTACAAGATTTAAAAAACTTAGATTATTTAAGAAACTCACACCGCTACACTGCTACGTATCGCCTGCTACGTAGTGTCTTGGCCACCAATCGCTACACCTGCCGCAACCGCTATTTTGATCCTTCGTTAGGATTAGTTAGGCCTCACTTGAGTTTGTACCTGAAAATTCTTCTAAAAGACTAGAGCTTTTGTTGGACTCTGGCTGGCCATCAAACAGATCAAAACTGACCCAACATGGACCAAACCTAAACAATCCAACGAGGATTGGGGAAATTGCAACTAGGGTTGGGTAAGCTGGATCATATGGCTTTGGTTGGGATGAAATTCTAGCTAATTGATAGTTTTGCAAAACTCTCTTAACCGATATTAGGGTTAGCCAAAAATGGCCTCTGTGATGGGGGATAGTGGTGAGGTAATGATGCCTTTAAAATGAGTGCTCAAATGAATAGCTTGGATGATAGGGTCACTGGTGGGGTCAATGGACCAACCTTGATGCCCCAATCCCATGTCCTCTTCTTGCATAGTGAAAAACCATTCCTCAAAGAATTTAAAGGGAAATTATATGGAATTAAAATAAATTGAATTAGGATCAATCATTTGATTGCACAGATATTGTGCCATACGCCTTCCTTTCCTTGATCATCAGCATGCATCTATCTAGCTAGCTCGACTCAAATATAAATAAATAGTTTGTAAAAACATTAAAAAAAGAGGCCCATAGTGTTCGTCATGTTGGAAGTAGGTGGGCATTCCATATGAGATTTCTAAAACTTTGATCCACTTAAATGCAGGGATCTGACATTTAAATCACCATGGAACTACATCCCCAGAGATCTTAAACCCTTAACTTAGTGTATTAAGATCTCATATTTATGTCAAGAAAAATAGATCTGAACATATACAATCTAGTTTTACAAATAACTTGGTAGAGATCTATACCTGATGAGCTCTGTTATGCTCAAATCAAGTCTTTGATCTTTGTTTCCGCAAAACTCTTTTGCATATGCGATCTCCCAAACCTTGTAGTCTTCCACGCCATTCTCAATCGAGAGAACTTCTCAAAGAGAATGATGGGATCTCAAATGAGAAGAACCTCAGTGCACTCAAACTAGAAAACTAGAGGGGAGGAGAGAGGGGAGGAGAAAAGCACTATCAACGTCCAACAAGATGCCCTGGACGTCCAACCCTCTCTAGCTTTTATAATCCCACACTTCTAGTTCTCTTATGAGTTCTTATTTGAATACAACTATCTCTTTCTTAGGGCTAGTATGGGACCCCTAGAGATTCTTTTGGATATGGCTTTAACTGATGCATCTGGACCCCACACTTTGGGCTAGCATGGAGACCATTAAGGATTCCTTTGGATCTGGCTTCAACTGATGCATCTAGACCCCACATCTCATGTAAGTTCCTGACCAACAGTCAATTATAAATAATTTCACTATATAAATATAATTGCACTTCGGTCTTAGGAATTTTACAAGACCCTTAACTTTCCAATTACAGCAAGTTGACCCCCCTCTATCATTTATATCCATGGATCCATTGAAGATAATTATAAATTGCCTAACCAACGTAGATTCACCTCTGATTATCCTTGTCACCCAATTAATCACATTGACCATCGATACCATCTGATTAACTCTTAATCAGGACGATTACGCACTAACCAACGATAAATTCGATAAATCAACAAAAGTGAGTATTTCTCTTATGAGGACAGATTTCATCTTAGGAATATATGTTCTCACGGTTTCACCACCATATATCCAAGATACCGAGGTTTGGCCTCACTCATTGGTAAGTTAAAGTAAATATTGTATAGTAGAAACTTGAGTTCATTACTCCTTCAGGATTGAGAGCCTATTGCTTGAAAATTATGAGAGCGTGCCTTAATTAAAGACGATGTTTTGTATAAAGTGTTATTTACGGTCTTTTAGCACATCGAATATACTAGCACAACAATACAGAGTCTTCCACTCTGATGATAAAATACAAATATGATTGTTGAATGTTTTAAATTTAAGAAATATGATCTATCTCTCCCGCATGTGAATCGTGTTCATGATCTTATAAATTAAAGCATGAAAATATATATGAATCAAGATAATTAATGAAGTTATTCAATTTATCCACCGAATCCAACAGTACAATGGAAACAACATGCAAAATTACTAGAGTGTCTGTCATCTTGCATCGGTCCCTGGCCAAGCTCTAATGCCACAGCTCTAGAAACCCACAATCCCAAAGAAGAACAAGAACAGAATAGAAAAGAAAAAAAAATCCAATATTTTGAATTGCTATGAGTCGTCATTACAGTCCTCTGTATCCTCCTCGGCAATCGTTTCCAACCTTGGAGTAGTAGATGATTTCTGGATTGAAATGAGGAGGGCTGGTACCACCTCAATCCATGCCTGAACCTCATTTGTTGCTTCCTTAGCCATGTCCCTCAAACGGGTTCTTCTCCTTTTGGGCTCTTTTGCTTTTGTAAGGGCTCTTGGAAGGACTACCTATAAAGAGTGAACAAGGAAAAAACTAGAGAGAAAGATATGAAGGGAGAGATGGAAATGGAGGGCTT
The DNA here is from genome assembly GCA_003546025.1 of Camphora micrantha. Classification (NCBI taxonomy): domain Eukaryota; kingdom Viridiplantae; phylum Streptophyta; class Magnoliopsida; order Laurales; family Lauraceae; genus Camphora; species Camphora micrantha. The sequence goes on along the minus strand of QPKB01000007.1, from coordinate 30,411,212 downwards.
TATATAAGGGGGAGAGAGATTGAACATCTGATAAGAATAGAAAACAGAGGAACAAACATAAACAGTAAAAGAGTATTTTAGGATGCTGTTGCACCAAACACATGGAAAGGAGGTGGAAACACTGCCGCTGGTTGCTTTATGGTTGGACCAATACTCTGAAACGAGTAAAGGAATCTGTGGTGGAGACTAGAGAGAAGGTCCTACGAAGCTCTCCCTCTTGTCTTCTTCCTCATGGTTTGTGCGCGTTGTAGTTGAAGTGGAAGCGTTTGGGAACTGTAGGCACGAATCTAAAGTTGGGACTTGTGGGATCATCTTAGCCGTATATATGTTGAGGACCAAAAGATGGACGGATGAAATGGTACAAAACATATGAAGTGCCTTGTCCTATATACATGCCCTTAACCTAATTGTCAATCAACTGAAAACAAGTGCTCTTCATCTTTTTCTTTTTCGCACTCTTCATCAAAGTTAAAGAGAAGATAAGGCAGCTGCTCTGTTCTTCAATAATAACAAGCCTAATTGGCACAATAATCATCTAAGGCCCAAAGTTGCAGTTTAAGACTTGTAGGTCCTAATGAGCCCCAAATGTTATTTTCGGGCATTGATGTGAATGTGCTATATATCTTTTTGGACATTGATGGGCTTTCATGATTGATTTTAGGCATTAATTAATGGGCTTCATCAACCTTTAGGCAGCTATTTTTTTAACACACTGTTAACTTCGATTTTATGTTAGTAGCATGTTAATATCAACTTTAGATTGAACCTACAGAGATGATTTGATGACACCTTGCCTACGATATCTCCACCTATCTGATGGGCCTCATGGATTTCATTTAGGAGATTTGACATTTTAATGCCCCTTAAACACTCAATCTCTAATTTCATGACTAAAATTATGTAAATGTCACCAGAGTCTTTTGACTTTGGTATACTTCTTTTTTTTTTTTTCTACTTTTTTGCCCTCGATCTCTTGATATCGTGGGAGTTTAAAAATCCATAATATCGTGGGATCCAAATGTTAAAAGCTAAAAAGCTACTTGAATCGCATGAGACCATGGGTTTTTAAAAACCCATGATATCATGGGATCCAGGGCAAAAGAGTAAAAAGACAAAAAAATGTGTCACAGTCAAACGAATCTTGTGACTTTTAATCATGAAATTGGAGATTAAGTATTTAAAAGGAATTGAAATGTCAAATCCCCTTCCATCTATCATGTTGTCCCTTCAAGTGTTTCCTATGGGAAATGTCCCACAATTCCAACCATGGGAGGACATTCAAAACGTCCTCGTGTGCATTTTTATGATTTCTCAAATTCTTATATACAGTTACATTGTGGGTCCATATTTGTTGATCTCGTTAGGGTTGTAGAACCCTGTTTTATCCTTCTGTTCCCATTCAATTTTCACATTGCACAAATTATCTTTTGGGGCCTTTTCTCTTTCCTATTGGTCTCTGAAGTAAAATAGCCCTTGTGAACTCGATCTCTGCACGTTTTCAAGTTGAGCCACAAAAATATGGAATTCTCTCTTTCTTTTTTTGGCCAAGAAGTTTCCCAATTAAGAGTGGTGGAAAGTAATCCTCTTACTTTGTCACAAGCACAAGTGTGAATATGAGGAATTAAGAAGGTGATTATGGATTGTCATTTTGCAAAAGTCAATTTAAATAGGATGTTATAGTCTCTCACCTAATCTCAGCATTGCCTTTTAGGAATTCAAGAGGCATTCATGTTAGCATATATGTAGTGGCCCATATCCATTGAGCCCATGTCAAATCATTGGACCCAATTTGGATGTGTGGCCAATTTAAATCTATAGCCACATTTTGTATTGAATTTGGAATTGGAACTACATGCTTCCCTATGGACCGTATCCAGTTATCCCATGGAATGAGGAATCAAATGAGAGATTGTCTATTTGATTTTGATTGCCAATTTCACATTTGAGACTATTTGATTAAAAAATCCCCCTTTTCAACTATAAATACCTGTCTCTAGTCCCTCTCTCTCCACTCCACATGCACACCTAGCAATATCATTTAGTTTTGTGAGAATTCTTTTAGACCATGAATTGATAACTAACTTTCCAAGACCATGAATATATATCCAAAGCAGAGACTTAATCCTTTAATTATTGATCAATCATCCATCTCGTGGCATTTAACTATTTAAGTAGCAACCTCTAGCAAATTTTTTTTAACCCTTTTTAAATTATTTAAAACCTCTTGCGTTTGATAGAAAAAATAGCGACCGGCCCTCACAAACTTTGTCACGTGTTCTATTTTAGAAAAAGAGCACACTGCAGTGTGGTGTGGAAGAAGTGGCAGATGATCTGGATACTTCCAGAGAGTCCCCATGGACAAACACAAACAGGAATTTAAGATTCTTCTGTAAAAAAATTTACATACCAAACAGGCACATACTTATCATCCCCCTCTAAGATGCTGCTTGAATTGGATTTCCATTGGACATATGAATCTAAATAGATGAACAAAAGCATATCTGTAGGCAAAAACAAGATATGCATGGTTTGTGGATATATTAATTATAGATCACAAAAGGCATATATAATACAATAAGTAGAATTCAAAGTCACAAATCTCTTTCATCTTGGATCAGACTCTGGCCATGCTCTAATGCCACAGCTCTAGAAACCCACAATCCGAAAAGAGTGGGAGGAAAAACGACAGCACGTCTGTGACTGTGAGTCATCTTCACAGTCATCCTCCTCTTCAATGGTCTCCAACCTTGGAATACTAGATGGTTTTTGTGGGGAAATGAGAAGGGCTGGTGTCACCTCAATCCATGGCTGTACGAATCTTGCCTCCTTAGCCATGCCTCTCAATTGGGGTCTTCTCCTTTTGGGCTGTTTTGCTGTTAAAAAGGGCTCTTGAAAGAGTCTTTTTGAGAGAGAAAAGGAGTGGGATGAGGTGAAGAGACCAGGAGATGAGAGAGAGCTTTATAAGGGAGATATTGAGCATGTGAGGAAACCAGAAAGCAAACAAACAGAAACTGCAGGACATTAACGTTTCTGTTTTTAGCTCTGTTTTGAGCATGTTAAGGACATGCTAAAATAAAATAGAGCATGGATGGAAAGGAGGAGGAATCTACCATTGGCTTTTCTCATTTTTAAGAACCACACCCGGAAACCGGGAATAGAAACGTGTGGTGGAGAGAGAGATCCCTCGTCTTCTCTACTTTTGTGTACAAACTAATTGGAATAGGCACGAATGAAACTGGTCTTTGTTTTGGATGGGCGAGGGGTTGGGTACGCTTCGGGTTTGGGTGAATTCTGCCGACCCAGCTGACATATGATCGGCCTCATAGGAGTCCGGAATCCGAATCCTCTTTTGCATCTCCTCCAATCACATATTTTCAAGTATCAACTCAAAAGGAGCAAATTCCACTATCCAGTTGAGCACCATGACGATAACGTGACTGAATTGCATCCCCTCGAATCACATATCCTCAAGTTTCAACTTAAAAGAAGTGAGTATCACCGTCCAATTATGCACCGTGATGGAAACGTGACTAGGTGCGATGTGGTATTATAGCATTTCAATTACTATGCTCAATCGTACCCACTTCTTTTGAGCAGAAACTTGAGGATGCGTGGTAGGAGGGGATAACATTATTCTTGAACGGTCTGAATGATCTTTAGATTGGCCCAACAATGGAGTTCTATAAAAGTGTTACACAGTTTTAATGTAATAGCTGCGACAGAAATAATCCAATTTATAACAAGTTTATAACATTTCATACCAACCCTTGCACCTCTCTATTTCAACAATTAACTCCTACATAACCATGTAATCAAGTATGGTTCAAATAAATTAAGAAGAATTTCAAAATATCCCTCCAAAAAGGACTTTGAGATTTAAAATTTTTAAAAGAGTATATATCTAAGTTTTTCCACATATCTTTCAATTGGGTTGTTTCCCCGCGGCTAGCTACATTCTCCCTTTTCTTTTTATAATTTTTATTTTTTAACACCCATCCTTTTTTAAATTGATTTACATACACAAGGAACATACATTCATTGCACATCCCTTTCAGAGTAGAATCTCCCTCGTTGGAATGTAGGCAGGTTCAATAATATTCCAGCCCCTAACCTAGTAATACAACGGGATAGGTCAAGTTAGTTTTAGGCCCATTAGGTTGTTTTCTTACTTGCCCCTATTGACATACAATCCATTCCAAACCTTCCTTACCCTGACAAGTTTCAGATGTTTCAATTCAAACCCACCCAGCAAACTTTCATCAAACTCCATACCGGCCCATTTGTGACCTATTTGGTCCGGTTTAGGCGCGTATCTCGGGTTGGATCAGGTTGGATAGGGTGTTTGATAATAAACTCGTAATGAAATATTCCATTGGAATTACAAAATATTAAAATACTAGTTTTATGAATTTTTAGATTTTCAAATAAGTCATAGTATTTCCACTTAAAACATGAAAAATGAAAATATTATAACATACCAACTCAAATAAACAAAGAGTTATTCTCGGTTGAGGCTAACCTAGGATTGTAAACAGGTCGGTTCCGGTCCGGTCCATGGTGGATCCGGAACCGGAACCGGAACCGTTAGGGAGAAGATGGAACTGGATCCGGACCCGAAACCATTTTGGAACCAGTTTCTTGGCTCCGGAACCGAAACCAGAACCATATATGGGACGGATCTGGATTCGGGTCCAGGTCTAGATAGAGAATGATATTAAAAAAATATAGTTTTTAAGAGAGATTTTTGAAAATTGAAGTAATATGTCGAGTCTCGGGTCCACGGATCCAAATCAAGGTGGAACCGGACCCGGACTCATTTACTTCTCGGGGCCTAAATAAAGACCCAGACCCAGTTTTTAACAGAACCTTCGGGTGATTGGAAAATCGGGGACCCATTTACATCCCTGGACTAACCTAGGTGGTTAAGGAAAGCACCACATGAAAGAAAAACCGGTAAGCACAAAGATATTTGAGAAAAGTAAAGAAAAGAAAAAAAAATGACATACATCTTTCTCTTTTATGATCCTTCAAATGTTATCTACTTCTATGAGATGCATTATATATAAGACCCAAAAGAAAGGATTATAAAATGAGAAGATTGGGATTTGGGAACGTGATGATGATGATGATGAAGCAAATATGGTCATGCCTTTGCAATATGGAAGATGAAATGGTCTTTCCCTTTTTGCATGAAAGAAAAAGGTTTTTCCTTGGAAATAAAATCCTTGATGACTTCGTTCCTAGTTTTAAGGGGTATAATTAATATTTCTAAAACCACAGTATAATTAATATTTCCTAAAATAGTGAGGGTGGACCTATAAATCCAAATCTGCCCGAACCCAATGAAACCTCTACCAAACTTACCCCTAATAGGAGCAGGTAGGGTTGTGCCCCCATTTTAACCTAACCCATTGCCAACCCTACCCTTAGGCCATAGGGATGTTTATGGGCTGGGCTTGGCTAGGTTGAGCAAGTCCAAACCTAGCCAGCATTTAAAAAACATAGGCCCATTCCGAGCCAAGCCCAACATGGGCCTTAATTGCCTGGCTTGAGCCCACCCATTTAGTCAATCAAGCTGGGCTTTCTACCATTTTTTTTAAGCTTTCTAATTGACTTTATGGGCAAGTCAATCATTAGCTACATGGATTACTTATTTGGGATGGGCTTCAGCCTTTTTAGTACTTAATCCAAGCCCATATCATAAACAGGCCAGAAAATTAAATTAAGCCCAGCGTGGACCAGCCCTTGAGCCCCGTTGGGAGGGGGGATCATTCAATAGGGTCATAAGTGTAGAGAAGAATGGAAAAATCATAGATATGATTTTAGCTTGTGACCACATGATAATAGGCACAAATAAAAAATAAAAAATCAAATTAAGTCATTTTCTTTAATGTCATAAGATGGGGATCCGTACAAAACGTTTTGAATTGCTAAGGTTGATGGAGCCTTTGGGGTTTTTATTATAAACTCAAGAAATAATTAGATCTAATTTATTCTAGATTTTAAATTAAAATTTTAAAAATTCAAAATCTAATCATGACTTAATCACCAAGCATTCAAAATGCTCTAATTGTAAGTGCCAAACTTAAAAGGTCATGCATTCTAGGCATAATAAAGGGTGAAGAAAAAGAAATAGGAAAAGAAGAGAGGAGAGAGAGAGAGGGGGGGGGGGGGGGGGGGGGGGGGGGGGGAGAGGAGTATACTATGCATATTTATTTCAGAAGGAATCAGTGAGTTGTCATGAAAACAAGAAATGAAAAAATAAGTTGAAAGTTCTATTCATTAACCAAAAGAAAATAAAAGAAGTTGAAGAGGGAGAAAAAAGTATGAAGGAGGGGCAAGGAGCATAAAAACCAAAATATACATGAGATTTTTTTTCTCCTATTTTAAAGGAAACAAAAAGTTGAGGAGGGCCAATTCTCCTTCTCAACAGCTCAACCCTATGTGGCTCCGCCACTGGACCTAAAACTACAAGCCCATTATGGGTTCGCAGAGGATCTCCTTTGTGCTCCACCAGAGCATTCAGATTTTAGACTTACAAGCATGATTAGAGGTCATGGCCCATGCCGTGCTGTGCCCAGGTTGGCCGGGGGTTTGCCTAACACGGCCTACGATACGGATTAGGTTGTGTTGCCTCTCATGGGCCAGCCCACATGCCTTTCCTAATTATTATTTTTTTAATATTTTATATAAATTAAAAGAGATTATATAGACTTTTAGGGTTCTCAATTTGAAATAAAGTTGAAACTATTAAAACAAATGCACAAATAATGATGCAAATTTACAAATGAAGAATAAAATTTTAATCATTTTAAGTTTTTTATTTGTTCATTTAAAAAATCAGCCTTTTATATGAAATGTCATGTCCGGTCATGCCTTGGCCCAGGCACCCTAGCCTAGCCATGACATGCGGTGTCAGAGCCCAGGGCTCCCTACCCTAGCACGGCCCATCCTTGGGTCCGTGCTTGTCCGGACGGGCCGATCAACATGGTCAACATGCCGTGTCTGGCCTGGGCGGCCCGGCCCAATTTACACCCCTAGGCATGATGTATGTTTCTTTGATACTTCAAATTCTTACATGTGGGTACAGAGTTGCAAAGAGACTATTAATGATTGGGACACTCATATCAATCTACTCCCATGCAATTTAGGCATTGTGTACCTTAATGAAACTTAAATCTTATGGCTTTTAATTTTTTGGGTCAGCTCTAGTGGATCATGGGATCCGCTTAAGCCCAACTTGCTTTATAGAGAGCAAATGGATTTTTTATGTCTGCATTGCATTATGCTCATACTCTTGGTTGAACCATGGAATTTTAGAATGTGCCATATTCCTTTATTTTTATTGCAACATAATGAATATTTACTAGCCCTATGATAATATCATTGATCTAAGGCTTCCCAATGGATTATAGACTAAACACATAAAACCCCAAGGAGTAGTTAAGTTGGCCTACTACCACGGTTTGCACCCGGACGTTGTAGGTTCGAAACTGCACTACCACACTAAGGCTACAGTGGAGTTTACTTGGTTTCCCTCTGGGCCCGAAGGGATTAGTTCAACCCAAAGGGTTGAGAACCCTCCAATAGCAAAAAAAAAAAAAAAAAAAGGATTAGACATAAGAAACTCGTGGACAGTTGGGATAATAACAATGGGAGACAATATCTGGATAATTCAAAATTTCTCGAGTTTATTAGTACAATGTTGAGAAAATATTTTTATAAATATAACTATTTTTAAATAAAAATATAAAAAATCAAGAAAATATATATATATATATGTATGTATGTATGTATGATGTTTTAAAAAAAAAAAAACCACCTATCTTTCCTTTTTCATTTGTTTCCATTGCAACAAAACCATAATAATATCGAGATAAATTCTTCTTTGAAGAAAATATCGCCATAAAATGAGGATAAATTCAAAGAATGGGAGATATTGTTATGGCCTTTATAGGCTGGGTTCGAACATGGACTTTGTGGGCTAGGCTAAAGAGCATCTGGGCCTTCTTGAGTTGCAAGTTCTGTTCTATCAAGGCCCGAGCCTAGACTACGAGTCAAAGCCTACCCTGAACTCGGTTTATGAAAACCAGGTTTCACCGAACCCAACCTATTTAAGAAGGAAAACCGGGTTTTAGGCCTATGCTAAACACCTGACTAAAGGCCCAAAAGGAGCTCAACTGTGGCCCAAGTTGAAACCCAATTTTATTAAAGGTAAAACTGTTAGTGAGATAAATTGTACCAGTGTGGGAGAGGATCATGACCAAGGCAAACTTCAGGCCTTTGGGCTACTCAATGTTAAGACTGGGCCTGGGCCTATAACCAGTTGGGCTTAAATATCATTCCTGGCTTGCCCAAACAGATATAAAACTTATACATCCTGACAAAGTTGCTGTGGAGCCCATAAAATGTGCTGGGATGCTGCTTCTACAGTTGATTGGAATTTTAGAAGATCCAACCATCACCAACTTTTGTTATAGAATGTTCCAAAATGTTATTTCCTCCACTAATGAAAGTGAACCTTTAAGACCCCTCAAATGTAAACATTTGAAAGTGATGGATCTAATGGGCCTTAATTTATTTGCACTTCCAGTGGGTCATTGAAGCCTAGATTTTGAAATTTTGCATGTCAGGCCTATTCAAGATCCCTAGTTTTCAAGGTAAAGGCCAGAAAAACAGGTTATATCTATTTCTATCTTTATTTCTCTCCTTTTCAATAGCCATATCTCTATTTCAACAGCTGTCATGGGGCGAGAACTAAGTGACGGCAGTTCTCACCTTAGGTACGCCACCTCTTCCCACTCGTGTGGGCTTTTTTTTTCATTTGTACGGGCTCACATGCCACTTGTGTGGACCGACTTTCTTTTCACTTGTGCGGACTCTCTCTTGAGTCCGAGCCCCCTTGATTGGATTACCAATTTAAAAAAAACAGCTATCATGGCCCCCGTTTTTCATAGGTTCAAATATACATATGGGACGCACATTGGCTTCAAAGGAAAAGGATATGTGCCGTTTTTTTCCCATTACCAATCCAAGAGACACTGGTGAAGCAAAAAGGACGAGTTTGGATCCTTGTCCACAGTTACATGGAAGTCGTATAGCTAAAGTAGTCAATTCTTTTGGTTTGGGTTAGATTTGCTTGAATTTTTCGTTCCGGTCTTTGGCTGAAAATGGAATGAGGGCACGAAAGAAAATCGGTTTGAATTTCAATCCATTCTGGAACATTCCAGTCCATTCCAATTTGTAGCACAATTTTCACAATTTTCTCTGTTTTTCTCTTAATATCCATATTAGGAAACATGCATAATTTATATTTTATTTTTCTAAAAAGTTACTCTAAAAATTTTTGCCGAAATTCTAAAATGCCGAAATATTCTATCTTGCAAGCTAGACTAAAATGATGACCGAAGCAGAATTGATAACTATGCGTATAACACATGCTGAAAACTCTATCACAAGGCCCACATAAAAATAATTTGGACCCTTTAAGATGTACGCTATCAGTCTATCACCTAAAGTGGCATATCCAAAGATTTTACTTTAATAGGTGCAGTTCCCACCATAACCATAAGATTGAAATATAAATGAAATTTAATTGGGCACTATAGTTGGGAATCATCTCAAGCGGTGTGGATTATCATCATGTAGCAGTGGGACTACAATTTGAGGATATATATTTGGGGGACATTCATGTGCATCCATCCCTCACCATAGGGTGAGAGCACTTTCCTTTTTTGCACATGAATCCCCCTTTTGTACTTCACCTTATGTACTTGAAATCCCCCTTTTTGTATTTGAAAATTTCCATTTATAGAAGCATCCTTCACCCCTATGGTGAGGGATGGATGGATGCACATGAATATACTCTTATATATATATATATATATATATATGTGTGTGTGTGTATGTGTGTGTGTATGTGTGTGTGCATATATATGTGTGAAATGCTTCTATAAGAGATACTCTCACCTTACTATGAGAGATAAGGTGATGGCCCTCACATCCATATCCAATGCCAACAACTTAAATGTAAGAGCCCCCACCCCTATCTCTCATAGTAAGGTGAGAGATACTCTCACAGGATATGTTCTCACCTTACTATGAAAGATAAGGTGGGGCCCTCACGTCCATATCCAATGCCAACAACTTAAATGTGAAAGCGCCCACACTTATCTCTCATAGTAAGGTGAAATACTCTCGCAAGAGCACCTCCCAATATATATATATATAGGCTAACTCTCCTAAGCTCAAGCTTAAAATAAGGTAAGCTCAACTATGTGGTGAGTCCCATTTGGGGACCCTCATGAGGATGGAGGGGATTTCAATGACTCCCTAAGATCCTCCTTTCTGCAAAAAATTAGCCATAATCGTGATTTCTATCATCTCCATATGGACCCAAAATTTTAATGATTAATAGTCTATTAGAATCGATACATAGTCAATCCAACGGTCCAGTAAATTCGGATCTGACCGAAAGTTGGTAAGCATGTACAATTTAGGAGGGTCATGTGTTTGGTCAATTTGAATCGACCAAAGGTGAGCCCCACAAACATGAGCTTATGAAATTTTATCATAAGCTTGAACTTAAAAGAGCCTTACTCATATATATTATCTTTTTTTGCATATGAATTCCCCTTTTGTACTTCACTCTATGTACTTAAAATCTTCATTTATGGAAGCATAACGATGGATGCACATGAATATTTTTATATAAATATATATATATATATATATATATATATATATGAGATTGAGGCATGTGAGGTACGGCCTAAGGCAGGGAATCCATACTCTATTTGCATAGGTTAAAAGAAATTGAGTCGTGGTGGGCCACGAGGCATCACATCGATGTGGAAAAGGCAAAAGGAGGTTTTCAAAACGTTTCGTATTCAGGAAAAACATCTTTCTGCTTTTGTCATGTTGTGGAAAAGAGTAGCAGAAAAGGACGTGTCTCATGTGGCCAGTGTAGGAGGTAAAGTCATCTCTCATCTTTCCTTTTCAGACCCAATCAAAGCACGTGATATTGTATGTCAAGTTCTGTTCTTCTTTTTCTTTCCTTTTTTTAGTCTTCAAGGACATGTCCCAAGTCCCAACTTTATCAGATGGTTGAAGAGAATTTTACGGACAAGTATCAATTTTTACTTTTACTTTTACTTTACTGGCGTGTTTTGGCGGCCTTGGAGGAAAATTAAAAGGGTTTCCCTTTGCTGAGCACTTTATGTTGTCGGGATCCAATTTGGAAAGGCCTTAAGAGTGAATTGAAATAGAATCATAGAATTTTTAATTTATATATTTTTAATATGAATTCTTTTTTTTTTTATCCGGTAAATAGAGGCTTTACTTCACCTTCACTTTAATAGTAAATTTCCAAATTAATAGTAATCCCTTTTACACATGTTCTAGCATTTGTGTGCTCTGTCGGTGCTTGCTAGAGGGGACCATCTCTCAATAATCATGATCAGATCGGTGTATTCTTAGTACTGTACCAACTGGGAGTTAATGCAATGGCCCACATTAGGCCTATGTCTGCTCCTCACATCTTGTGTGGAGGCATTTTCGTAATACAGAGATAAGTCATGATTTCAGTAAAAGTACCAATTAGGCTTGTCTTGATCTCGTTCTCCTGAGCTCGGTAGCATCACCACTCCACACCAGACTTGAGTTAGCTTTAGGAAAAAAACCAGCTGACCTCGTCTCATCTTATGCAGCTCGGTAATGGTACCGAGCCTGCGTAGTTCGGTAATAATGCCAAGGTGCATCTATAATAAGGCTGTATTTGACTTCAGTATCTCCGTCAACTCGGTCGACCGAGGTGAGTACTAGATGTCAATCAGCATTAATGAAATTGCGGCTACGTACTGACTGATAAGATGGGCGTTGGATATAGATAAGAGATAGTCCTTATCCGACGATCACATCAGCAATCATGCAAAAGGTCAAGGTATGGTCTGATGGGACAGTACCTCCACTGAGGATAAAATGTATGGTCCAATGGGACAATATCTCTACCTACCCCCACTAAGGGAGGGTCTGAGGTGACCAGCGCTTATATATATGCATGAGGTAAAACCAACAAAGGTATGCAAACACAACACATCCCTAGCTCTCTCTTCTTCTCTACTCTTTCACCCTTTGTTGAGTTGTTGAACTAACTTAGGCGTCGGAATGCCTTCGGCTGGCTGCAGTCAGGGCCTCTAACCTTCTTCTTTCCTTTTCAGACTTCATGAGCTACTTTCTTTCCCAAAAGCTTTACAGCCAATCTCATTTAACTAAGTCCGTAATTTTTAGGCACTTACACATCTTTTATTCAAAACTGCCCTAGATTTGTTAAAATGAAGATCCACTTGCACCAAGAATTGCACATTTGTATTCTCAAATTTCTTTTATTTGAATCTAAGGAGGATTTTTAGCTATCAGGGGACCACATAATATGGTTAATATGGCCCAGTTCATGGGGACACTTGGATGCAATCTTGCCATTGGAATAAGATAGATGAAAAGATTTTTTTATAGATAAGGTTCTTGCAAAAAACCAGCTCCATCAAATTAACCTAGCCATTGATTTTTTATTTTTTATTTTTGGTTAAAGAGTCATTGACTTAATAATATTAATTAAAGCTTAATGATCTTTTAAACACATTTTTTTATAAGATTTAATCAAGAGTATGATGAGCATCAAATTACAGATAGTGCCAAAAATTGGACGGAGAGAGTGTGAAAAGAAGTTGCACTAATCAAAGGTGTATATGCCCAAAGAGGCCTCAAAAGAACTGAATTGTACATGTAGTTCGCTCATTGGTGAAAATACTCCTTGGATATAATGATGAGAGAAGGATAAATGTTTACATAAATGTAGTCCGATCAAGCCAACCACATGTCTCCCGGAAACACGCACACACCAACCCCATTTCAATAAGTTGATATTCTAATTTCTCATGATCTCAAATACCTAATTTATAGGGATACATTTATTATAGGGCCCGCTCTTAGTACGGGTGTTTGTTACTAGTATATACACAATCAAAAATAGAAAAAAATAACCATCCTATTTCTACAAAAACTGTAATATATTTGGGCTACTTGGGTCTTCGGCCAATATCATTTAGTTTGGAATTTAGAGTTGGCCGTATGATATCCTCTAGGGGCCCTGTTTCTTTAGTGGAATTTCTGCCAGAATTCACCATGTCCAGAAATTCCTATATATGATGTGACATGCTGTCCTTGAATTCTATGTTTTTTCACAGGAATTTCTGGATTCCAGCCACATAAAATATCTCTTTTGAGCTTTGGGAATTCAGATATTCCACTCCCTTTGTATTTTGGTGAAATTCCTAGATGCTCAAGCCCAAAGAGCATTCAGGAATTTCATTATGTCTTGGAATTCTAGAATTCCACTATGCATGTAGATCCTTATAGGACAGGACCCTCGTAGTTAGACCCCCTGTGGGATCAAGGGGCATGGGCTCTTTGGCAAAAAAGCTTTTAGCAAGCATGACTCGTTGGAATTGTCTATTTTAAGGGAGATGCGAGCCTTTGATTGTTAATTAATCTAGCAAATGCAAGAGATATGTGAAAACTTCTAACCACCGCAAGTAGATTCTCAAGTGAGTGTCGGTTTCTTCCACGCCCGGGACATACACACGATAAGGATGAATGGTCAGAGATCTCATGTGCTAATGAGTCCTTTTTTTTTTTTTTTCACTCAAACTCACACTCTTACCCTTGATGAAGGAATATGGTTTAGTGTCCTAACCAACTAGCTACAACCCTGGATGTACATACAAGTTTGTTGAGTGTCATTCAACAAAAGTCTTATCTATTGGCATCTTTTAGAGGCTCAATTTAGGAGTCGTTTGATCTTTTATTCATGGGATATAAAAATGAGGTTTACACATAAATTTAAAGTATTTAAAATTTACATATGTAATACACAATACCTTATTTGTTTGCAAGCAATATTTTCACGAGTTAACGTTGAACAATATGAATTATGTATGTAAAATCTTCATATATCTCAAGATCTATGAAGGTTTAAGACATGGAACTAAATATTTTAGGGCTTAATTGATCAATAAATACGATTTTGATTAAAGTTTTGAGGCCCACTAGAGTCGTAAAAGTAAAAGGTGGTGAAGAAGTTGGTAGCGGGACCTATCTCAAATGTCCTTTTCACTAATAAGTTCTTAACCAAGACGGTGTAAAATCATTTTAATATTTTAGGAGTAAGTTTTTCTCTTAGAAAATGCTCCCATTAAAATACTATTTTCACATCTCATTTTTACATATAACGTATAAATAATTACAAACAAACATGGCATATATAATTAATGCTACACATGTGGAATATTTACAAATCTAACCAGAGGCAAACAAACAACCCCAGTCCTCTTATTGGGTGTCCTATGGGGATGATGGTAGAAAGTACACTACACATGGGAGGGCTACTATGGTCGTGTATGAATCTGTTCTTTTGTGTTGGTTAGTACAATCCTCATTTCAAAAAAATAAAAAATAAAAAATAAACTACTGAAGTTAATGATCATGAGTTGCTCATTGCTTTTTATTTAAGTCATTAAAATCCCCCCTTTGCTTAACTCAGTGGCTAACATGACAGGTAAAGTTGATTTTTATTAGGCTAAATTTTTTTGCAAAATTTGAAGAGAAGCAGGTGTTAATTTATTAGAACTTAGAATACTAGGAGGTTTGTTAAAATAATTAATTATATGTTTCATGAGTGAAGTTTCCAACACAAGCAGCATTAGTCATGTGTGAAAATGATAGTTGTTGACACTTGATACACCTTTATATTACTGTGATGATCCTCAGATCCATAAAATACTAGGAGCCGTGTATCAGGTGTAACATATATTATAAAATAAACTTTACTTGTTGACTAGCTGTGGCTCGCCATTTCACATAACCTATCTCTCTGCTTATCTTTGTGGCTCTCCTTTTTCACATGATAACTTCTTTGTGTCGCGTATCTTTGTGAAAATGTGATTTGTCCTTTTCTCTTTTCTCTTTTGAAATAAGACCCACATAAGTTGAAGGAAACTTCATAAAGGTTTTCATGCAAAAAGATTGGTAAACGTGTGCTAAAAATGATGATTGCACTTGTAATACCAAGCATGTGTTCAGCCAAGCTGCCTGGCTAAGTCCATGCCGGGTAAAAAAGATATATATATATATATATATATATATATATATATATATATATATATTCTAATCGACACAGGTCCACAAACCCATATCTCTCTCGATCTGGGTGGGTTCCTCGTGCTTCCGTACTTACATAAGATAGTCATGATCTTGTGCTAAAACTTCCTTTGATTTTCTATTGTTAAAGACTTGTTAAGGAAGTCTGGTCATTTTTATAACAATGTGCTAATTATTAAAAAAGGATAAACCTCCGTCTAGCACCGGTGCTTGTGAGAAGGTGAGTACCACGTGCCTAAATACTTAGTAGGGCCCAACATTATAATCCATCCGAGTAAACTATAAAATAAGGACATCCCATGATAGTTTTATATAGATCCTAAGTTTGACACCCATATGAACAGACTGAACCATTTGATTGACTCCCCCCTTCTCACTAGCGGGCCTCCCCCAACCCGAGTTCCTCTTAAGGTAGATGAGCTTCTTGACTTTTTTGGAATTTGATTGTTATAACAATAGGAGAGTTACCTTTGTTTCTTGAATCTTAGTCACTTTTAGAAATGCATTTCTTTAGAAACTTAATATTGTTTGAACAAACATGCCTTTAACTTGCAATAGATCACAATATAATTAATGTTTCATTTTTGCTGCACTATGGATTTTTTGTACATTTGCATTAAGATGAAAGAAAAGTTAGTCTTGAGTTGGTGCATCAGTTTCAATCCAATAATGAGATCTCCGGAACCATTCGATCGAGTTTACATGGGCTTTCTTTATTTCATTTGGCTAAATTTTCAATATTTACATTACAAGAGTAAATTTTAGAAAACCATTTAATGCTCTCATAAAACATGCTAACACCTGAGAATTGCCACTTACCTCACTGATAACTGATAGTAGTTCTCATCTGACTGTCCAAGATTCGAATCCTGAGTACCTGGATACGCCACATGTTTCCATTTGTGTGGGCTTTCTTCCTACTTGAGCAGGCTGTCTTCAGTCTTCCCGTGTGGGTTATCAAAAAAAGAAAAAAAAAAACATGCTAACACCATCAATAGATGACATATGCTTCCAAAATTATAAAAAAAAAAAAAAAAAAACATATTTTCTAGCTATATGCATATATTTGCCAGCTCACTCATTTTGTACTTCGGCTTCCACCAGTCTCAACACTTTAACTTCTTTATTTATGTTCCAACTTATATTCAAGCTTCATCTTCCTACCAATAATGACACCTAAAAGTGGCTTTGATCATCCTCCTTTTTAGTCTTTCTTTCATGAATGATGAGTGCATAAAATGTTCAGGATTTTATGTCTAGGGTAGATTTGTTGAGAGTGAGGGGGGTTAATTAGGGTGGAAAAATAGAACCGTACAGTTTTGAATTTCTTGAGTTCGGGTAAAGATTAGGAAATGGTTGGAACTGATTTTGCTAAGATTATGAATAGACGCATGATACATCTTGCACTGCCCATTTATTGTGAAATAATGGCTGAATTTAAAGCGTAGAAGGTCCAATTTGTGAAAATTGGAAGCCTCACTTTAAAGGGATTTTCAGTTTTCTTGAAAAAGAGGTGAGTATTCTTCATCCAAAGTAGGAATGGATTACAATAGATTAGGGCATGCCATTGGAGCCTTTCTTATAAATGGATAATGGTTAACTGAATTAGCTACATTTGTGGTTTTCTTATAGAGAACCAAAAACTAAATTCCAAATATTCAATTTCAAAATGCGTAAGAAAAGTCAATTTGCCATATTTTTTTGTAATGCGTTAAGAGTAATCTATAAAAATGACCTCCTTGAAGACATTTCATATATTATTAATTCGTGGAACCAAAATTTGTTTTAAAATTTAGGGCCTATTTTCTTTGCAGTAAAACGCATAGGAATTGAATACATAGGGTGTTTAAAAATGAAGATTAAATGTTGATTTCAAGAATGAATTGTCAAATAACATCTTTTAAGGAAGATAGAATCAAAAGAAAATATATGTATTTTTTTTTTTTTTTTTTGCAAGTTAAGATTTGTATATATTAAGGAGAAGACAAAAATACACAACAGTAAAACAGATTTTAGGTACCGTGAGCACAATCATCCACAACACCAAAAAACAAAACAAAGATAATTGGAATCCTACAACTGGTTAAAACAACGAACCCACATGGCCAGAGCCAACAAACCCACATCAAAATATTATTTGATGTTTATTTTTGAAAATTCTCCTTTTGATTTTTATTTTAAACCACCCTATAATTTTTTTTCTTAATATAAATAGACAAGGCTTAGAGATCTTAGATTTCAAGCTTAATGATCTAGATTGAGAGAGAAAAGGAGTGGCTATCCCCTTTATCGCATGAACTTTTCCATTCTTATCTTTTGTAATGTTGTTAATATCTTTTACTGATCTTTGAAAATCCACATGTTGGTTATTGCTTCTAGATTGTATCATTCCTCTTAGTTTTCCACACATCTGAAAAAGGATTTTTTTTTTTTTTTTTAATGGCATTGTGATTCTTTTTCAATGAATGAGTGAAGTGTTCATGGTGATGGGCAGCTGTGAAATAGTTTTTAGTAGAGCATGAAGTGTTTGGTTAAAAGCCCGATTAAGATCGAAACAATTCTTTTAGTGTTCACAGTTCGTATTCATCATATATTAATAAAAGAATGAGTGGAATTGAGCCTGCAAAGTGTTCATGGTGATGGACAGCAGATTCTGTGAACTAGTTTTTAGTAGAGCATAGAGTGTTTTGATTAAAAGTCTGATTGAGATCGAACCAATTCTTTTCGTTTTCATGGTTCATATTCATCATTTATTAATAAAGAATGAGTGGAATTGAGCCTGCAAATGCTTATGAACTACTGCAATGCAAATGTTTATAAAAATATGTCATGAGTTGCTAAGTTGCTGAATCCCACATTTAGGATCTATTTGTGCAGAACCACAGAAGAGGAAACCAAGGGTGGACCCGGGCATAGCCATGCGGGTGCAGTCGCATCCATTAAACCAAGGCGCGCTTCAAAAAATTCAATTAAAATTTTAGGCCCACCCTCAAAATCCATGGTTTGCCCCCAAAACCAAACTACCGTTCGCACCCCTTAAATGAAAATCCTTGGTCCGCCATTGGTCAGGAAACCACCCGTTTCCTCTTCCGCGGTATTTGATTTCGTGCTGGGAGGTGAGAAAATCCGGCAAAAAAAATAAAGCTTCAAAGGCACGCCGTAAAATCAGGTAGAGAAGAATCCTCTTTGCACCGAACATAACGGGGAAGAAGCCGGAAAAACCGGCGCCCTGTCGCCACCCATTTCCGCGGTTTTCATCTCTATACAAACGTACCCTTTAGATATTCATGAACGGCTCCTCTTTTTCTTTTTCTTTTTTTTCAGTGAATGAGTGCTCAAAATCCATCTTACATGAATATGAACGGTTCTCTGGTAAAATAAATTGGCAGCTTATACTTAGTCCAATTGATTATACTATATTCTAATCTACAAAAATGTCTACTATTGCCATATCTTGATTGGGATATGAGCAGTTCTCTAGTCAAATAAGTAAGGAAATGATATGTGGTCAAATTGATCGTACTAGATTTTGATTTGGGAAAAGTCTACCATTACCAAATCCAAATTGGGTGATCATAGGATTCAATATAAAACCCATCTTAGCAGTGAGTTTTATTGTTGAGGATATGCTCTCTAATGGTACAAGATTTAACCAACAAGGTACACTTTGGTTGGATATTAATAAGTTAACTATTATAGTTTAGTTTGTAGAAGCTATATTAAACTTCTCTTATTCTAATCTTAAAATTGAATGGGTAAATAAACTTATATATGTGCATATATTAACTTCTACATGTTAAACCGTGCATTGCAGGGGGGCTTACCACTAGTAAATATAATTTGTGAAAGAGCCCTTATATTTTAGCAATGCCTAGGTGCAAACTGCATCTACTTTTTTGACTTACCGCAATTTCTTTCACCTTTTGATGTAAAAAGATAAAAAAATAAAAGAAAGTTTAGTAAATTCTATAGGATAATACATCTTTAATGACATCCTCCTCCTTTTTACCTACGGTCAATTTAATTCCATCACTTATACCTATACTTTTTTGATTAGTTAGTGATTGTCTTGCACTCATGCAACCGGACAAGACCCAAATGTTGGTGAGCTTTTTCTTTCCCTGGAAAGATGTTAGGTCATGCCGTGCACCAAGAAAAAAAGGCGCAGGACTTTTTGGTGAAAATTTGAACCCATAACATAAGGAAAATGTCACTCCTTACTAACACCTACCCTAATGGCATTTCATATATAAAATCTTATTTAGTAATGTATAAAGTAAAGAGATATGGGAGGGGGCGAAGCTGGTTAGACACACTTAAAACCCAAATTTACCCTAAAATCGGCTCAGGTTAGTGTATGGAAAACCATATCCAACTTGTATACTACTCACACGCTATCTAAACCATCCCTAATATATAGGAGTGGGTCGGGATAGGACCCCATTTGAACTTGATCCATTACCATCCCTGGCAATGACATGATATTGGAAAAGATATCCCTTTGAAGAAAAAAAGTCACCATGGCATAACATGCTGCCGAGGGAGACATTTTAATAACAGTCACCTCTTGTGGATTCTTTTTTCTTCTTTTTCTTTTTCTCCCACACTGCAAGGGCCTTTCACTACAAATCCAATACCCCAACACTACTAACAGCCCATGAGTTTGTCATCATCCTACTCTTGCACTAATCTTCATTATATTCACACTTTTATTAAATTTTATGAAAAGGGCTCCCCTTCGTTGAGCATTGGCTTGTAGGGCCCACCTAGGTTGGCCCACACTCACCCACCTGTGCATAATGACGGAGGCCTAAATCATCATCCTAATCACCTAATCAACGATTGGTAAGTCTTCACCATCCAAA
Organism: Camphora micrantha; assembly: GCA_003546025.1. Lineage (NCBI taxonomy): Eukaryota > Viridiplantae > Streptophyta > Magnoliopsida > Laurales > Lauraceae > Camphora > Camphora micrantha. Next base: position 30,391,131 of record QPKB01000007.1, on the reverse strand, counting down.
ACGAGTGCAAGTCGATCCAATGGTTTAGTCCATTCAGATGGGTGCTAAACCTGAGATCGATGACTCTTAAGAAGGGTCCATATTTTATGATCCACTCGAATGGATCATAAGTTAGACTTCACTAGATGTCAACATGTGGTGCTTACCTTATTGTGAGCAAGCGGAGAGACCCTTACGAAGATTCTAACTTAAGATGCCATTAAACTTTAAATGAGACCTCCATCACACTATCCTTTCATGATTAGACTACGTGGATTTCACAATGGGCTTAGATTTCTGCCTCTCACGCTCTTACCAAATTTGATGGATATAATCATATAATTTCAAATATCAAATAATATAAAACTTTCTGATTTGAGCTATAGACTGCATAGCCCACTCAGAGAGAGATGGGGGTGGCTGTTTGAGGGAGGAGAGGGTTGATGGAAAGGTTATCTAATGAAGAGGGGTCTGTCAATAAATTCAACTCCATCAAATTATCCTATTTTTTGATTTAAAAACTTAGAATCTAATGGTGCATTAATCATATATATATATATATATATATATTATTCGATCCATCAAAGCTAGGCCATACCCCTTCAAACGACAAAATAATGAAAAAATTAATATAATGCCGCCCCTGGGTCCCACACTGGACAAAAATGTGAAACATGATGTTACCACTGAGGGAAATGTCGTGGGCACAAACAAACAAAACTCTTTAATGGATGGGGCCATTACATCCCAATCACTATCACAAATCTACGTCTTTTCTTTTCAATTTCTCAAAATATTAGTAAAATTGAAAATATGAGATGGGTAAGTCTAATTTAAATAGAGTAGAGAATATGTCTGAAAATCAGACAGTGGGTGGTGAGTCCCACTCGTCCGGATCTTCTCTTGCAGCTATTACATGGGATGATAGGAGCAGCTTAATAAGTTCCTCGAAATCAATGGAGGGGCTGATTGAGAGATAATTAATATAGTTCAAGATAAATCACATCCCTCTATATTTAGATACTCAAGTTTCAGTTCAAAAGTTCAAAAAGGAGAGTCCCATCATGCAATTGATCACATGAAGAAAATTGTGATGAGCACCACATCAGCAGCGATGCTAGGTCAGCGCCTAGTCGAGTTTATGTTGAATCGGGACCTTTTGAGTGGGTCTATGCTACGCACGGTGACCGTGAGCGGACCAATTGGGGTCTGCAACGTCACCACGGGCAGCCTATATCCGAATGCATAGCAAACTACCCACGTGCATGGCTAGCTGCTCGCAGTGACGTAGCGGACCGTGAATGGTCCACTTACAATCACCATCGGGTTTTACATCACCAAATCCAGACTCGTTTATGTCATGTGTTGACGGTGGGACCCACTCTTTTTAATAGAAACGTAAGGATCCAAATATAAAGGGATGTAATTTATCTTGAACGGTTCATATTGTCTCCGTGCATGCCCCACGATGGAGTTTCACGGATTTATTATATGGTTTCATGTAATAACTACAACCCGAACTCGGGATATTATTTTCGGAGTCTGGTGTGATCTCTCTTCGAATTTAAACCACAGCTATCAATTTCATTTCATTTCAAATTTGAAGCCGATATGAAATGCATGACATAACTTTTCGGTTTTATGACTTTGGTCAATTTTGGCTGGCCGAAATATCCAAGGTTTTGGAAATATTTTGGGGAATATTTCCAAACTTCAATTATAAAGGTTTTTAACTTTTATGGTTATAAAAATTGTGTTTACACTTTATTATGGTAAAAATGTGCTTAAATCTTATACTTATATATTATACTGTTATTTTGTCTTAATGAATTAAATATATACATTATTTTTTTATATTTTAATCTTTATTTTTTCTAAAACACACACATGTATATATATATATATATATTGATTTTATTTATTTTTACAAAACATAACTCTGAAATGTTTCACAGAAATCTCAAATTGGTACAAACATTTCATTTTAAAGGTTAGACCGAAATGAGCTCGGAAGAGCTGGCTGAAACGAAATTAGCAACTATGATCTACACAGATGACAATAACTTCTGCTTGTCCTTTTACCCAAAAAAGACTCTGCTTGTCAATGAAGTTGGGCATATTTTAGTCATTTTCCCATTTGAAATATTCCATCTTAAGTTTTTAGAAAAAAAAATGACACTTTTGCCAATCTCTTTATCTATAAATATATAAGTTCAAAAGCTTGAGTTTATTTTTCTTTATAGCTTGTAACATTAACAATTACTATTATGTATGGAAACAGGGCGGGTTGGGATAAACCCAAACCCAAACCCGCCTTGTCTCAAGTCTGTCTCATCCATACCCACCCCATCCCGTGATGGGTGAGTTGCATGTGATACCAAACCTAACTGTTTTTTACAATGGTTGGGTTAAATTTAAAGCTTAAGAGTTTTAAATATATAAATGCATGGAAAATAGTGTGGTAGAATTTGAACACACAAGCTTATTTTTAAACATGTTCTAAGTTAATACCCCAACACCACTTGTACCGTATGAGTTTTTTTTTATACTTTTAGTAATAAATAAAGGGAGATGCTCTTATGAATGAGAGATAGGGGTGGGGGCCCTCACATTTAAGTTGTTGGCATTGGATATGGATGTGAGGGCTCCCACATAATCTCTCATTTAATGTGAGAGATATCTCTCATAGGAGCATCTCCCATAAATAAATATGTATCATATATATGAGGCAGGACGGGTTACATAAGAAAATATCAAGCCCGCCTCGTTTCAAGAAAATCAAGAACAAAGCCCCCCCTATTAGGAGTGAGATGGGTCGGGTTGGGTCTTTATTTAAATCCGACTCATTGTCATCCCTAATTACTATAGTACATTTAGTGGGAGAGAGCAATCCTACATAAATCCATTTTTATCAATACGGGGCCCATTTCATTAAATCTAAATTGATCACAATGACAATCAACACTTGTTTTTAAAATTTGTTATAATTGACTCAATCCATGTCCAACTCTATTAGATTGATGAGAGTCTCAAATAAATTATTAGGCTTTATGTACATGGGAGAATTTGAAAGAGACAATTGGGACGTGAGAAAAAATAATAATATATATTTTTATAAATAATGACATATTTATCTTTATTTAATGATTTTAAGGGCAAAATTGTCATTTTTATTAAAAAAAATCAACACAAATCTTTTGGTGGCCGCCTTTTCTCATTATGAGTAGTGATTTGGGGACATGGAAGGTATTAAAATGAAAAGGCAAGGGATATATACAAATACTGAAACCACACTTGCCTATTTAGAAATTCTATAAACCCTACGGGGTATATATAAAAAAAAAAACTCTAATATTTACCATCAAGTGGGACCCACCCATCACATCTAGCGCTCGATTGGGTTGGCCTCGCATGGGCATTCCAACGAAAATTTCTCAACTTCAAAATTCTTCCTAAACTATCACATTCTAACTGTGGATACGAAGGCACCACAATGTGGAAATACTTAAAAATGGAAGATCTTTTAAGTTGATGATTCTAGCCATCTAGTTAAATAAGCTTACTATATTTGCAGCTTTCCTTTGATTGAGAGGTGTATAAATTTCAGTTAACATAGCCGCCAAACTCTGGCCTCTGTTTAATGGTATCACTCCAGATTAGGTATGTTGTGAATTGTGATTTTTACAGAAATATAAAAATTAGATTGTCCTTGTGATACTCTATTGATGGAGGATTTATTACCCAATGTTGAAAATTTCTAAACTGAGTTGTTACCTCCACATTGTAAAAATCTATGTTAGTAGTAAAAGATTTTTAAAAGTATATAATTAATGGAGGAGTTTGCTTCCAATGTTGTACCAATGTAAGCAACCAGCTGGTCTCATTTTGTTGAACCATATCCATTACTTCTTGTGGTTTGGTAAATCACTTATTCTTAGTTGCGGTGTCATGTGTGCGTAGGGTTGTAAACGGGTTGGTTCCGGTCCGTGTCCACGATGGACCCAGAACCATTAAGGAGAATGTGAAACTGGATCTGGACCCGAAACCGTTTTGGAACCGGTTTCTTGGATCCAGAACCGGAATCAAAACCATAAATGAGACGGGTCTGGAACCGGGTCCTGATTCAGGTAGATAATGATATTAAAAAAAATAATTTATAAGAGAAATTTCCGAAAACTAAGGCGATATGTCAGGTCTAGGGTTTACGGGTCCGAACCAAGGTGGAATAGGACCCGGAACCATTTAATTATCATGGCCTAAATAAAGACTCAGACCCGATTTTTAACGGGTCGGAACTTCCTGAAAATCGGAGAATTGGGGACCCATTTACATCGCTATGTGTGCGCCTTGGAGAATAGTCATATAAGATAAAAATACCCCAGCCCGTATGAAAATTCAATTGGGATGGGAATTTGAGGTCTTTGACTTGGGCTAGGATATTGAAGCTTAACCGGGCTTGGCCCGCGTGCACTCGAAAATTTTCTAACTCATACGCATACATGATATTCAATTTTAGACTTTTAATAAAAATGCAAGATCATTTCTTCCTAAGGAATAGTCCAATTTGTGGGGCCCACTTAAGCATGAACGATCTTCAATTACGTATCTATATGAAAGTACTAATTTATAAGCAAATGTCTAAATCACAGCTGTTAGATAAGTAAGATGGGTGATAATATCAGCATTGACGAATTGGTGAGCCCACACAAATTGAATGTGTCAATTGTCAAATTCGTTCACCAGATGGAGGAGAGACATACATGCCCATGTGTGTATATATATAAATCTTGGAGGGGACCCAATATACAAAAATGAAAATTTTTTTTATAACTTTTGGGGGTTTTAAGTTTTTTTTTTTGGGTTGGAGGGACGTAAAAAAACTTGAATTTTTCATAACTAATGGGGAGTCCTTAAAAAATTTTAGGTGGCCATGGCCACCCCCCCAGTCCATGTGTGTGATTTTTGAGTTAATAAGTGTATAATCTGTGTGAGAAATCACACATAAATTAATAGTAAATTCTATGTATTTCATACCATGGCAAATGGGTTGTTTTTATTTCTAGCTTGAAGCTTTTTACTACATATGGGAGATATGTACAAATCTTTTACTGATATATCCCATATGTATTATAAACTCGGGCTTACTATTGGATTGAATCTCAAAAGAAAATCTAAGCTTAAGACATAGCCTAAGATTTCAATTCAGAATTGGGATTCTATGAGTGGGTTTCTCCATGGTGATGTGACAGACCGTGGTTATTCCACTCACGATCACCGTGGAGTAAAACCTCACCAGATCTGAACTCTTCAAATCAATAAAAGTGAATCCCACCATTTAATCGAGCACATAACTGAGATTGTGTTCATCTTGGCACCTTTAATCCAAGAAAGCTACTATAGCATTGGAGCAAGCAATCATGCCTCAAGGAAATTCCAAAATTTGCTAACATGGCTGCCCTTGTTGAAACTACAAGGAGACCTACTCGACCAGCAATCCATCCGTGGGCCGTTATCAAAATTTCACACGTGTTGTAAATTTTAAGATCATTCTTAGGGATTTTTCCCCATCCAAGTTTAGGAATGATCATGTACCTGACCAGATTTTATATGATTCCTCGGATTGGATTAGGGCCTTCATCACAAGTTGTTTTTTTTTTTCATTTGCCACTCATCTCGCCTTATGTCATATCCTAGGCCAAGATATCGCACTATTATTATAAAAATTTATCTGCGAGAAACATTTAAATTTGACGGAAAATTCAAATTTAAGTACTTATGATGTTCAGTTATATTGCAGCTAACTTTAAAGGGTAGCTCAGTTGGTTCAAGACCACGGTTTGTATCCGGAGATTATAGGGGGTCTACAAGGGAGTTTACCCAGTCCCGGCTTCCATATCGACTCGGAGGAATTAGTCCAGCTCAAAAAATTAAAAACCTAAAACAGAAGTTATATGTTTACATCTTATTGATATTACATCTAATTAATGCACTGTTAACCCAGTGGCATAGGCACCCTAGTTTCTTTAGGAGTGGTCCAACTCTGCGCCCCCTAGGTCTAAGACCTAGTTCCCTACATGTGAGGCAGTCGGGAAAAAATAATAATAATAATAATAATAATAATAATAATATTACGTCTTAATTTTAGTGGGGCCCGTCTAAAAGGTGGACGTCTTAATTTTAGTGGGGGCCGTCTAAAAAGTGGACATGCACTGCACACGCCAAATGCTCACAATGCGGACCACCAAACTAAATGATCCAGATGAGTACTGCTGCTAATCCTTTTTTTAATGCAAAATTTTCGTTCGAGGCTCGTGTCATATATATCCGCCGCTATTTAACACTCGGATTCTCAATCTGCGTGTACGATTACCGTTATACCCTCATCAATTTTAAAAACCTTCAACTCTACCCCTCAAACGTCTATAAAAACAAACCTGATGGCATGAAAACTAAACGTAAGTACTCTTCTCTCATTCATCTTCTCTTCTGCAATTTTGTGAAAAAGATTCAATCTTTCCGGCAAAACTAGACTGTTTCCGGCCAAATTCGCCGTTTCCCGGCTATAATTTCGCCCCCATTTTGATCTTTCCACCCTCTTGAATCTCTGCTACACGCATGAAACTAGACTGTTTCCGGCCAAATTCGCCGTTTTCCGGCGATAATTCCGCCCCCATTTTGATCTTTCCAACCTCTTGAATCTCTGCTACACGCATGAGCTGGTTGATCAATCTGGGGTTTTCTTCTTCAAACTCGAACCATTTCATCACCTGTCTTTTAGTCTTCACCCTCTATCATTCCCCGCAGTTACCTCCTTCCCTATTTAATTACGAGAGAATATCGAACGGCGAGGATCGCCCCACGACGTCAAAATGGAGTCTGGAAATGGAATCGACAAGAGAGGTATGAAAAAGAACTGTACTTTGTTTGGTGTTTTCCCCCTTCTTTTGATGGATGTTGCTGTGAAAAAGTCAGATCTCTGCCTCTGTTTGTTTTGGTGGTTTTGATGTAATCATTAGGATTTGTGAATGTGGGTAAGGTTGGGGTTAGGCTTATTCAAATACTACACAAGGAATCAATATCCCACTATTTCTGCTATCCTACTCTCATTTATCGCTGTCTGTTAGTCTCCCATAACTCCTCACTGTAATTTTTTTTTCCTCTCTCTCTCTCTCACATAGTGAGGAAGTTGTGGGATTATATGCAATTTTCCCTTGTTTTGTTTTTCCTTGGATTCTAATTACTCACTTGTACACAAAGTGGCTTTTCTTTCTTTCTCATTTCTGAAGACCCCTTCATCTTCCTGCATAGAAAATGGCTTCTTATCGTGTGAAATCTCTCTTGTTAATAAGGGTTTAGGGTTTATGATGGCATTCATCAATCTGATAGGTTGATCTGATAACATATAAAACTGGGGTATTATGGAATTATTATGCTTAGAATCTTAGATGCGTCGGTTTATTATTGTTTTTCTTTCTCATATCATGAGTAAACAAAGCTTTGTGATTTTATGTATAAGCTGAATATTGATTGAATGAATGTTAATGGTTTAGTTTTAGTTTAGTGCTATCATTAGTTTATGGGATGATATGGGGGTAATCATGCATCTGGGTCCAGTTGGGTCTCTCCTTTTTTTTTTTTTTACCCCCTTCTTTTGCATAATAGCTTCTTGAAGTAAATTTTTTTTTTTTTTTTTGGGTCAGTGGTAATTTTCATTTTTTTTAGAAGAATTCCACAGTAATTTTTTTATCTGTTTTTGCCTTTTGGTTCTTGCCAATCACATTTAGGGCTTCTAATGAAAATTTCTCAAATTCAAAAAAACTTCCTAAACTATGACATTCTAAACGTGGATAAGAAGGCTCCACATTGGGAAAATACTTAAAAATGGAATATCTTTTAAATTGATGATTCTAGCCATCTAGTTAAATTAGCTTTACTATATTTTTGTAGCTTTCTGAGGGGTGTATAAATCTCAGTTACTATGGCCTCTCCTTTTTGGTGTCACTCCAGATCAGGAATGTTGTGATTGTTATAGAAATATAAAAAATAGATTCTCCTTGTGATACTTAGTTGAATGAATCCAAATATTGATGGAGGAGTCATTACACATCATAAGAAGTTGTCACTTAAACATCATAAAAAGTTGCCAATCAAGCCTGAGCCTGCATGCCCCATCACGTATGAAAACCCAATTTGTGTTTTAATTTTAGTGGGACCCATCTTAAAAGTGGGACATGCATGTGCCACTGCCCACAATGCGGACCACCAAAGTAAATGATCCAGATGAGTACTGTTGCTCAGTCTCTGCTTTTATGATTACCATTATACCCTCATCAATTTCAAAAAACTACTGCTCTACCCCCAACACAGCAATCGTTTATAAAAACTAGCGTTGAGGCATGAAAACCAGACGTAACTAGCTGCAAGAAGGGAAGCGTTCCTGTCTCTTTATCTCTTCTCTTCTCTCCTTTCATTCATTCATCAGAAAGGCCTTCGATTTCTCTTCTTCTCTCTGTAATTTCATTGAAAAGATTCGATCTTTCCTTCGAAACTCGACGACTTCCGGCCGAATTCGCCTTTTTCCGGCGATAATTTCGCCCCCCTTTTGATCTTTCCGTCCTCTTTGACTCTCTGCTATACGCATGAGCTGGTCGGTCAATCTGGGGTTTTCTTCTTCTAACTCGAACCATTTCATCACCTGTCTTTTGATCTTCGTCCTTCATTATTCCCCTCAGTTGCCGCTTTCCCTCTTTAATTACGACACACTATCGAACGGTCAGAATCGCTTTTCAACGTCAATATGGAGTCTGGAAACGGAAACAATCGTCAGTTGAAAAGAGGTATGCAAAAAAAAAAATCTAAGATTTTTACACTTTTTGGCGAATGTTTCGTAGAATCGTTCGAATTCCGCTTCTGATTTTGATGATTATGATTGAAATCGGCTTCGATCGCTCGCAAACATTGATGATTAGGGGTTTTTTCAGTGAAAGTTGAAATCTTTATGTATTCTTTGAGAATTTCTGCAATTTTCATCTGTTCTAGGTTGTATTTTTGCGTATGCTACTTGCAATTGCTTGTTTTGTTTTCCCCTCATTTCCCCCCTTTCTAGCGTTCTTATCGTTCGCATCTTTTGGGTGTTTGTGACTTGTATGGTGGATATTTTATGGAGTTTTCCAGAACTTTAATGGTCAAAGCACTAGTAAATTTGCATGCATTCATTCATTCATTCATTGGTATTCATGTATCTGCTTGCAGATTATTGTGCATGCATGCGTACATATAGACGGAACAATTATAATACTTGTGTCGTCATGAATGTAGTTGGTATGAATACTCAGACTCGGATGATTCAGGTTCTGACTCAGTCGTTTATGGGTCACTCCGAGTTGTGTGGGCTAGAATGGGAGTTGATAATGTTAAAAATTCTCAGTTCTACTGGGTTTCTTGGAGGATTTTGTTGTCTTTTTTTTTTTTCTCTGTTTGGTGATATGAAATTGAATTGATAATGTGATTAACTGGCAGTGCTAATGGGTTTGAACTTTGGATTGCATCTTATTAGGTATGATATTGCAGTTATAAATTTTATGAGCTTACCACACTCAGAAGATTTCACAGTTACTCAGTTGAGTCGTAGAAGTTAGAACCATGGTTGGAAAACTCTCCGAGTTTACTCGACTCTACCTTGTCATCTTGCTTTGATGCAGGGCCGAGTAAAAAATAGGAGAGACTCCCGAGTCATCTCCTTTTAGTAAGTTGTTGGCATTCAGACTTATTTAATAGGCAGTTCTAATTTTAAACAATTAAAATTTATTTATAAGTAATTATGCATGAGGTTTGGAGTTAGTAATTTAAAAATGATGACTAGAATGTACTTTGAAATGTATATTTGATTTTTTTTTTTTTTTTTTTGACATTCGGTATTTGGACTAACAAATTGTGTGTAACTTGCAATCTTTTTCTTTTGTTTTCCTTATTGTAGCACTTTTCTTGCATATACAACTTTATTATTTTGAATTGGTTATTATGAATGCAGGTAAATAAATGTGTTTTTATATTTTGTAAGTAATGAATTTATTTTTAAAATTTTTTAAAAAACATGACTCTCCTGAGTCTCCGCATTGACTATATCCGACTCAGTTTTTTTTGCATTGGACGTGTCGAGTCCAAGACATGAGTTTTCCAACCTTGCTTAGAACTATGTTTAGAACATTGTACGTTAGTGTGGGCTCTATTGTGGAAGTTTTTTTCAATTTGTTGCATGATATTCTTGGGTATTAACATTGTAGGTAAAATTGCAATACAAAAAAGTTGAGTCAAAGCCCAATCTGGAGTTGAAATCTCCACTGTGGACTATTTTTGTGGACATATTTCTACTTTTCAGCATATGGTTAGGACTTAAGAATTAGTTATTGATATGAGTGGACTGGATATTATAAGCACAAAGCCCATATGTGAATAATGTTGCCATTTACACCTTAGAAGATGAGCAAGATTTACTTGCTAAAATTTATAATGTGAAAGAAGAAGATAAATTGAAAATTGGTTTTCTTGTTTTCAGGCCCTGGCCCTCTCCCTGGCCCACAAGGGTAGGGTAAGGGCCTTGGTACTGCAGGCCATTCATGGGCTTTGCCCCGCCCCGGCCTGCATATATTGAGGGCAGTGCAAGGACAACATTGGTTCCAGACCTGCCCGGCCCTTAGACAGCCCTACCTAAATTGTAGGTCCACGGATGAAAATGGGCTTTGCTTAAACCAAGCCAGAGCCAAATTGTATGTTGGTATTGGTAAAACCAAACCGTCCTGGTATAAAATATGCCGCAGCCCAACCCAAACCCAAACAATCCCAACCCAAAATTCGCATTCTGTTGGGTCAGGCCATGAGAGTTTAGATATGTCCCAACTCAAGTTGCTCCCCTGTTCTGGACTTTGATGAGTCAGAATTGGGCTCAGATCATGCTCAGTTGTTTCTGAGTCATGTGAGCAGTTGAGCATCTGGTAAGTAGTGATTTTTGCCATTGGATTGAATTATTCCTTTGGACATTATTAATGAGTTATATTCAGTTCTATTCAGATCATTTAGATGGCTGGCCGCCTTTGCCATTAGCCTGACTACAATCAAAAGGTGTGTTGGAGAAAATTGTTAAGTGTTTTCTATCAGTATCATAATTTAGATGCTTCCCACTCCCATTTCTTTCATCCTTTTCTACATCTGTTTCTTGTTTTGCTGCCATTCACCTATTTCTTCAAAAAAGGGTGATCAATGCATGCAGGTATAGGCATTTGTCTATGTATTTCTTTTGTTATTGAATGAGCTTCCATGCATCCTTGTGTGCTTTACGAGTGACTTCAATGACTTTGTACTACTCTTCTCAAGAGATAAGCCAACCTATGTGTGAACCATGACTAATGAACTGAAAAAAATAAAAAATAAAAAAAAAGATGAAGATTTGGTTTTCTAAAGGGTTGCTAAGCCGAGTAACTAATATAAATAGATGGAAATAAATTCGAGCTGTGCAACCGTTATGTTAAATTGCTGCATGCAATCAGGCACAGGAATGCTTGCTAACATGGCTTACATAATCAGTAACTTAAACAAATTCATGTAATTTGGTTTTAAACAAAAAAACTGAACGTGTCACTATCGATGATTACCTGATGATTGTAGAATTAATAAGGTGATAAAAAACTGGTAAAGTTTGAAAATATTTTGTTATCAATATAGTTGATTGCCTCTGTGGACATGTTGCTGAATTCCCTTTGCCTGATTCGTCTTGTCTGAGCATGGTTCAAAATCGCAGTTAACGGTCATCACGTCGTGGTTGGCGGTCATCGCGGTCCATCGCGGAGAGAATTTTTATTTGACCCAAGAAAAATCCAAAAAAGTATCCAAAAAGTCCATGATATTATAAAATGATAGAAAACAATGTTTTTTTTTTCCATTAGTGTACACCTTAAAGAAAAATAACGGTCCCCTCAAGTTATAACATCATGTATCATGGCTATATCTCTGTATATACTGAAATAAGCTGAAATATCATAAATTTTACCTAATTCAACCATAATTTTGGGCAAACTACTAGTGTTAAACATTTAACGTCTATAATCTAGCAATAATACTAATAGAGTTAGTGCACGTGTAGTACTCAACTCAATAACTCAATCATCAAGGTCTACTCACCTTCAAGTTTCTAGTTTAAAGTAACATTCACTACATCAAAATGAATTAACTTGCTAAATTAAAGTAGTGGAGTTTGGACAATTGTAACTTCCCTTGGCTTGAGTTTTAGGACAATAAAAGTATGTAACTCAATAAAAGACTTAGATAGATGTATTTTATACAAACTTTTAAACAAGCAAAAATTCGGATTTAAATAAATAAATTAAAAAAAAAAATACCAAAAGTGCTAAAATCTACAATATGGTGCTCCAAAACTCTATGTAACGGTAACGGCTGTTATTTTGAACCATGTGTCTGAGGCTATTACATGAGACATTCCATTTGCCCGGTTCTGATATATCTTCTTGTACACATTAAATGTATCCAAAACTATGAAATAGTGAATATCAGTGCAGTCTTTATCATTTCATATGCATGTAAATGTGCATTACATTCTCTTTGTTATCATGAACAAATGCACGTGCACTTCCATGCATAGATATTATCTTATGTCAGTATTATAGATGCATAGATATTTCCTGATAGCCTAAGTAACTCGATGCTTCCACTTGTTGCAGCTAGCTATTCCGAGAGTGAACAATTCCACTCTCCTTCTGTCATTGTCATAGGCGGTGGTTTTGCTGGCATTTCTGCCGCGCGTGCACTTTGTGATGCCTCCTTTAAGGTGATAAGGGTGACAAGGAATTTTGCAGTTCATCATTTTGTATAGCATTATAGCATTCATCTTTGGTGTGACCTAGCATGCTATCATGTGCTGCGCATGTTAGAATGTTGTTGGACCTGATATAATCTGTTATTCTCAGGTTGTTCTTTTGGAATCTCGTGATCGAATTGGCGGCCGCGTGTACACTGACTACTCGTTTGGTTTTCCTGTTGACATGGGTGCATCATGGTACACTTCTTTCGTGTGACTCTATTTATCATTCTGTAACCAATTTAGAAAACTGTAGCTTCTCAAAGCAGGTCTGAATAGATGTGTTCTATGTTGTCGATCATGATTCAGGTTGCATGGGGTCTGCAGAGAAAATCCCTTGGCACCATTAATTGGAAGACTGGGACTGCCACTTTACAGAACTTGTGGTGACAATTCTGTGCTGTTTGACCATGACTTGGAGAGGTTGTTTTCAGCTTCTCTTTTTTAAGTACCTATTTATTGTTTGATTATGTAATCTTTCAAGCTTTAAGTTCTATGACCCTCTCTCTCTCTCTCTCTCTCAACATGATATTGTTTCTTCTGCAGCTATGCACTCTTTGATGCTGATGGGGGTCAAGTTCCTGAAGAACTTGTCACAAAAATTGGCAAGATATTTGAAAGCATCCTAAAGGAGGCAAGCTTTTTTATTTTACAATGGAATGATTCTCATCAAAGTTTCAAGTTTATTTCCTTGGGCTATTGCTAAATTAGTTGTAATTTTGTCATCCAGACCGGGAAATTGAGGGACGAGAATGGTGAAGAAGACATGTCTATGCTTCGAGCCTTCTCTATTGCTCTTGAGAGGCGCCCGGATTTAAGGTTTCTTGTTGATTCTTAACATGAGCTCTATTACTTCCATTGATATGATTTCTCATTATATTAAGAATTTGAGTTGTTGCAGGCAAGAAGGACTTGCCTCTAAGGTATTGCAGTGGTACCTATGTAGAATGGAAGGTTGGTTTGCTACAGATGCAGATACCATCTCTCTTAAATATTGGGACAAGGCAAGTACTTCTTCATTTTTTTTCTTTAAAGTCTTTATTAACTCTTGGAATGCTGATTGATTAATCACTCTTCATGTATAATTATTCATACTGATTTTGTTACAACTCCCTTTACTTTTTTTCCTATTTTTTTTTCGTGTACATATCTTACATGTATTTTCCAACCATTATTTATCATCTTATGCATTAGTCACTATGTTTTATAGGTTTGATGCTGACAATTTAAGTCATGTCTAAACTTTTTTCTTCTAAACCACAGTATGAGCTGGCAAAGCTTTGCTGCCTGAATGTTGTACTCAGCAATAGCATGTATAATCTATTCTTATAATGTTTGTGCCCCAAAGATATAATTAAGGGCTTGATATTGGTATTGATTGTAAATTGGTCTTCAATTCAGCTTATCAGTACCGAATCTTTAGCATCAATGTGGTTGAGAAACTATAGGAAGCTAAATTACATGTTGTGGAGATATATATGCTGAGAGGGATTGGTATTTGGAGTTGGAAGAAATGATGGAATTAGGAGTGAGTACATAAGAGGAAATTTATGGGTGGCCCCAACAGAAAAGAAAAATCAAGGACATGCATTTTAGATGGTTTTGCACATACACTAAAGTTAGGACATAAGAAACTTGTCTCAAAAGCATCAAGTTAAATGTTTTCTAAAACTATTTTCAATGTACTTTTAACTGAAAGTTTTTATGTGACGATGTGGTTATAACTGAGAGAAGTGCGGAGGTCCTGGAATGTATTACCATCAAGTGCCCATGAATAGAATATGTGTAGGTACACCAATATACCCTTAGAGATCGTTTGCCTTTTATGCTCGAGATATGAAAATTACTTTTCATACATAAATGTTACATATGCAAAATGTTCCATAGGTGACACACATTACCATGTTTGTCAAAATCACCATTTTCACACAAGTATTGAGATGTGTTTGGATGTTGTTCACAAATTTCTCATAATTCATGGATATTTAAGACATGAAACTAAAAGTCTTGATGCTTATTATTAGTAGGAGAATATGAATGAATGAGATCATGAATTGTGGGGGCCCACAAAAAGTGCAGAGAATTAAATCTTGTAGGTGGGGACTTTTTCACAAATTTCTCAAAATATTTGAAGATTTAAGATAATCAGCCTTGAGGTTTTGGGGTTTATTAGTCAAAATCTATGAAGATTTAAAAATATATGAATGGTTTGGATTATAGATATGGGGGCCCACAAGAATGCATCACCGTGTGAGAGATTGTATTGTAAACTCTGCAAGCGGTTTAGGTTTGGAAATTTTTGGTGTTTAATTGGCCTTATTTACATATTATTTTCACACCTCATTTACGCATCGCATGTGGAAATGAGTGCAAACAAATGTGATGATGCATAACCATTATGTTTGTAAACAACTGCAAACAAATGACCCCTTCAAGTGCTGCTTAGTCTTTGTTCACACATGGGGCTTGTTGCCTTCTTTTGGATGAATCTAGAGCCCTTCTTTTGCTGCATCAGCAATATCATGATTTACATCCTGCATCTCTCTCTCTCTCTCACACACACACACACACACTAAATTGCTCTATGAAAAAATGCAGGAGGAACTGCTCCCTGGTGGTCATGCCCTTATGGTCCGTGGTTATCGACCTGTTATAAACACCCTAGCCAAGGGGCTTGATATCCGCTTAAATCACAGGTATTAAGAAATTAGTTAATAGTTTTACAACTTGTTCTTGGTTTTGCATGTCCTAGGATAGTGGTTCTAATTTGGATCATGGACTTCAGGGTAACAAAGGTTGCGCGGCGCTATAATGGAGTTAAAGTCACAGTTGAGGATGGGAAGACATTTGTAGCAGATGCTGCTGTAGTTGCAGTCCCCATTGGGGTTCTAAAAGCAAATTCCATAAAATTCGAGCCAAGACTGCCTGACTGGAAAGAAGATGCAATTGCCAACCTTGGAGTTGGAACTGAGAACAAGATTGCATTGCACTTTGACAAGGTCTTCTGGCCCAATGTTGAGTTCTTGGGTGTTGTTGCTTCTACTCCTTACGGATGCAGCTATTTCCTTAATCTTCACAAGGCCACTGGTCATCCAGTTCTGATCTACATGCCAGCAGGCCGGCTTGCCCATGACATTGAGAAGATGTCTGATGAAGCTGCAGCTAATTTTGCTTTTTTGCAACTCAGACGGATTCTACCTGATGCTTTTGAGCCGGTACATAATTTTTTTTCCTTCATTTTGCGTTCTTTCTCTGCTTAATGATTTCAGATTAGTTCCAAATATCAGTTGAATTAGTGCGACAGGTTTTGAATCCGTGTTTGTATTTTCTATGGTGATACTGTCATCCATGCATGCAACCAATAGATATAGGTTTTCATTACTGAGAAATTATAGTGTTGCAGTTTTGTTATCTGAAACAGCATTGATTAACTAATGGCAGAGTCTACTGTCAAAGTAGTTTTCAATGCACATCTTTAAAAGTTGGGTTTTTCTTGAAAGTATATATAAATATAGATAATATGATTATGACTAGCTTTTTTCCTAAAAATTAGATAATGGAATTTTACTTTAATTTTTATTTTGACTTCGTTTGCTCTGTAATGTGAGGACAATGGATATCAGTTCCATGTCTTCTCTCTACAAGGACAGTACCAGGTGTCTTTCCGAATAATAATGGAGTTGAACAACAAACTACTACTAATTTTGTCCCGATGCAGTCTTTTTACCCTTCATTGCGGGATATCAACTGGTTAATAGTTAGATTCTAATTTCATATCTATATATATCCAAAGAGATACCAATTTATATCCACACTTTAGACAACAGTTATTAAATGTACTTGTATATAGCTTTTCTAAAAAAAACTTTTTTTGGTATATAGTAATTCCAGCATGTCCGTCTGACTGTTCCTTCTTAAATGTCAGCATTTTGAATGGTTTTAGGTAAACTCCATGAAAATATTGTGGTATTGTCAAAGTACTGCACTGTTTGTTACAATGCCCAACAACATTAATGCAGGTGTTTGGTTTTTCTATCCAGCTTGGTGATCTGTGAGAGCAGTGCCAATGACAAAAAAAAAAATCCTCCAAACTGTTTGATAGCCTTAGGTTCAATGATTTGTTATCCAGCTTGTTCATCGAACTATTCACTTATTGAGGCTTTGGAACCTATTGTTCCTCATTTGTATTCCGTGTTAGCTTGAGGACCATCTTCATATATTTCCTTGTAATACTTTGCTTTTTTTTTTTTTTTTTTTAAAGTCTCATTGCACTTTTTCTTTGTCATTTTGCAGATTCAATATCTTGTCTCTCACTGGGGCACGGACATAAATTCACTTGGATCCTACAGCTTCGATGCAGTAGGAAAACCCCATGAGATGTATGAAAAGCTTCGGATCCCTGTTGATAATCTTTTCTTTGCAGGAGAGGCAACAAGCGCAAGGTTCCCTGGAATGGTGCACGGTGCCTTCTCAACTGGTCTTATGGCTGCTGAGGATTGTAGAATGCGCGTGCTGGATCGGTATGGGGAGTTGGATCTGCTTCACCCAGCCAGTGGGGAAGAGTTTGGCTCCCTATCTGTTCCCCTTCTTATCTCTCGAATGTAAATTGCCTCCTGTTATGATCTTATGTTTAACAGAGTTAGCACTTACACAATGATCCCATAGATTTTCAAGTGCCCAAAGAACGTTGGGAATTTTCAGTTTCCTTTTATTCTTGGGCATTTGGTTGTGTAAGTTTTCTACCTGGGTAACATAGATTTGAACAGGGGACAAGACATGAATTCGAGAGGATTGGGTGCTAGCATCAGGATCAGGAGGTTTTCAGCTGTCCTTAAATTATATTTGAAGACTAGATTAATGTTAAACGGTTCATATCGAGTCATTAGTATTATGGAGGACAATATGCTTTAAATAAATGGTGTGGGTTTTATAGTATGCCGGTCTTTTATATTTATTTGACAACATTGACAAAGTATATATCATTTTGACATGGATGTCAAAAAACATGCAATTCCTTTTGTGCGCTTTTATCTATTTATTTTCTACCAACAGGATATTAGGTTGTGGTTGGTAGGTCTGCATCTTCTCTTGCTCTGCATCAATGATTTCTAAATTCCCAGTGCCCATAAACTGAAAGAAGTACTCAAATGCCATAATTTGCTTGCTTGGTTGGCAACCCTGCATGGCACCTGCTTGCCCAAGAATTCCATTTCTCTTTGCCGCCTATACTAATTAATATTTTTTAGAAAAATTTTCAAATAGGGCCTTAGGTTTTTGCCTTATTTCAAAAAAGGACACAAGTTTTAAAACTTTTGAAATTAGTCCCTAAGTTTTTCAATAAAACTTCAATTAAGTCCATGTGGTCATATGAAGGTTTTTTTTTTATGGTATTTTCTCTCAATTTTTTAAAAATACTTAGAGTACCTTCATTTAAAGCCATGTCTAACAGTGAAAAAAATGAAAAAAAATATAGAGGAAGTGAATGGGGGTTTTATTTTATTGAAGGATAATTTGGGCAGTTTAAAAAAATTGAAGAAAAAAGTTGCCGGAAAATATCTTTAAATGGATTGATGTCCTTAATTGAAAACTTTATGAAAAACTAAGGGACTAATTTGAAAAGTTTTAAAACTTGTGTCCTCTTTTGAAATAAAACAAAAACTTAAGGACTAATTTGAAGTTTTCCCTAATTTTTATATGTGTTTTTGGAAATTATACCTGTGTTTTCCACTGCAAGATTGTGTAATCAGTTGAGGTCAGATCTGAAAGTATACATCTGGAATCTTGTGTTTTTCATTGCATAATTGTTGTCTAATCTGATTTCCCCTTGCTTCATTTGGATGATCAGTTGAGCCCAGTTCTCTTGTGTGTTTTGCATGGTTGCCAGATCTGAAATTCTGTATTTTTTATTGGACCATTGTGCAATCTGTTTTTACCCAGTTTTCTATTTTGGATGCAAAACCCGTTTTCTTTTTCTTTATTTAATGATTCTTGGTTGCAAAGCATAAACTTTCGAGTTTCGACCTATTACCCATCTCCTTCAATATATGGAAAACATGTTTTTGCTTTTGTAATTCGATTGCTAACTAGGACCAAGATATCTCTTTGCAGAAAAAATTGTCCTCAATACAAAGTCTTTAATCTAACGTCTAACTAAGATTTTAATCTAAGGTCTAAATAAGTTTCTTCTTTAGTTTGGCTTTGTCTTTTTAAACGTCCACAAATACCGTTCACATAAGCTAGAAGAGCCTCAATATCTGTAGGGTGCAAACGGAACAGTTCCGGAACCATAGTGGACCTGGATCCGGACCCGTTTCTAAATAACGGTTTCGGATCCAGTTTTGTTGGTTTCAAACCTAATTTTGTTAGGAAAACCCGGATCTGGTTCAGGAATCGGGTCCACTTAGAGGACTGGAATGTAGTTCCAAAATTGATTTTAATTTCTCTTTATTCTTCATTTTTCTTAAAATAAGCATATCATTAAGCTTATAATAGTGCATCAAGTCTACTACCTCTAATATTATATATATAAATGTCCTAAAAAAAAATTTTATTTTGAGGTACAATTTGCAATAACAAAGGCTCATAAGCCGGGTCCACAGATCGGAACCTATATCGACCTGGAACCGAACCCGTTTATAAATGAAACCTAAATTAGGTTTCGGACCTGGACCCGGACCCATTTATGAATTAGAACCTAAAATAGGTTCCGGACCCAGTTTTTTTACTGGTCGGAACTTTCGGGTAATCAGAGAATTAGATACCCACTTGCAACCCTAAATATCTGCCTAGAGATTTTCTCTTAATAGTAGTGAGAAAGGATTACTGAGAGCACATCAAGGAGAAGGCAGGATATTTCAGTAGAAAGCTTTCTTGTATTACATGAAATGATATTCTCAGCCCAAGAATTATTGCTATTCCTTACAACTTATATGAGTACAATAAATACTCTTAATATGGGGATAAAAGGGACATAGTCCAAGATATACTGAAGCAAAATACTGTCTATTCCAAGTACATACTTTTGTTTTCATTGATGAACCTACGAAGGAAATGGTTTAATTACCAATAATTCAGACATGTGAATGAAATAGGTGTACGTAATTAGGAACTGGAAGATCACTGCACTGTAAAATTATCTGCCTTTCGTTAGTATAAGATTGGATGTCATTGATTTTATATGGGAATGATGGAGAAATTGAATTCTTAAAATGACCTCTTCTGATGTGCTTAGTTAGTTGATCTTCTTCAAAATAATTCAATGAGATCATCTCTCTTTCTTTCAGTAGGTGGATGCCCACTTGAGATGAGTTACGATTAGAATTAAAATTCCTCTCTTGTGATATTAATTTGTCTAGAATAGGCCTCTCTACCTTTCTATTTAATATACATAATGAGATAATAACAAAGCTCTCCCTTTTTTCTATAATCTTCTTTCTCTCAACCTCTCTCCTTATTACAACATTTTTAAGCTAATGGAGTGAATTTTTAGAAGGTGATCAGTTGATTTAAAATGGGGAATGGGGCCAAGAGATTTCCCATTTGCAATTTTCAATTTACCTGATTTTATTTTGTAAACTATCCATGATGGTAGGTGGAAGTGGAAAAAACCTTTCTTCACTACTTTGAAGTAGAGTCTTCAGGCTAAGAACTGATGTTTGTGAAAGCACTACTGCAGACTGTACTGTTTGGTGAAGGTTGGAGTTTTGGGTGCAAGCCTAACAAGCTTCTAATGGCATACTTGGGTCCTCCATTGGGAGAATATCAAGTTTTCAGAATATGCAGGCTAGGTCTCTTACTATTAATTTCTTATTGTTATTATAATTTATTTGTTCGTAGTATTCGATCTTCCTCATCACGTCATGTAAACACCTCTCAATTATAAGTGGTTACTATTTTTGCAAGATATATTTTAATCTTCTCCACTACATGGCAATAGAAAATTTCAGTTGGCCTAGGACTACAGTTTGCACTCGAACGTTGTGGGTTCGAAACTGCACTATTACACTGGGGTCACAAGAGAATTTTATCTGGCTTTCTCTCCGGTGCTCGTAGGGATTATTCTGGCCCAAAGAGCTGGAAACCTGCATTATCATAAAAAAAAAAAAAAAAGAGAGAGAGAGAGAGAGAGAGAGAAAAAAGAAAAAAAAGAAGAAGGCAATAGAAAATCACTTCAAAGGGAATGCCAATTTCTGAAATTTCTTCCCTTTTTGTATTACTCATTGATGTTGGTTTGAGGGTGGGAAGGGCACATCAACAACATTCAGCCTATTTGTTTTCCAATTCATGTGCTTTTCAATATGAGAATAGATTGGATAGCCTCTTCTACCCAAGCATTCACTTCTAAAAGTTTAAACGTTGCACATTTCTTCACTTGTTTCATTTATTAATTGTGATCCGTATCATATTTGCAGCCACTTCTAGAGAGTGGTGATAAGAATAATTATCTTTCCAAATGCACCCTTAATCAATCTCACTAGCAAAGCATATATGCGCTAAGCCCGGGCTCATAAATAAAAACACGTCCAATTTATGGCTATTTTATGAGATATTAATTAATGAGAAAATAAATATAAAATAAAAAATGAAAATAAATATAAAATAAACAAATATACCATCTATTATGGTTCGAAGTATGGCCTAGCCCGACATTTATACAAAGTAAATATTAGTTGACTTTTTAATCACCTATCCATAATAGATATATGTTAAAATTTGAATTCACATAAAGAAACTTAACAAAAGTGGACTTTGAATTGATTGATAGAACGTATCTCTTGAAATTAATTTGAAGTCCAATTTCTCAAATTGATTTGAGATTAGAGTTCAATTTTGCAATCGATCGCGAAGTCGGACTCTAATTTCGAAATCGATTCCTACGTCTATAATATATAATAATTGCTTTAGTCATTGTCTAAGATACTTTTAAGTTTTAAGTTAAAATGTTGCATATTTCTTTACTTCTTCCCCATATTAATTGTCATTCCTTTCATATTTACAACCACATTGAGAGCAGGATGCAAACATGCATACAATAATTCTAAAATTAATAAAAATAATATGAGATAGGCTTGTTTTGATTGAAATGCTTACATATATATTTCCCAAGTAGGGTGTACAATGTACAAAGAATTGCAAAAGAGTGAGATAACCAGCTCCATCTCACTTGGGCATCTTTAGGAAGAAATTCAACCAAGGGGGAGCTAGCCCTTAAAGACATCAGAACTAGCAAGAAGAAACTAAGCCCATAAGCCTGGCCAGAATAAAATATCACCAAAAATATCCCACAGCCTGGGAAAGGCAACTCTGCAAGAGGGGTATTATATAGGTGAAAAAAGTCTTAGTACTAAGAAAATAGAAATAAAGAGGAAAGGGCATTCACAACTAAATCTAGAGGCCCTTGAAGTAGAAATGTGTTGAAATGGACCTCTGATAAGCTTAACATCTGATTAGTATATGATGATAATTGGGCTTTCTCTATGTTGGGACAATGTTATAATAGGCAAGAGATTGTCTTAGGTGGTTTTGAGCTTAACTAACTGTTTAGGTTGGTTTTATTCTTTATCAGTCTTGAAAACATGTATCAAAACAGTTTGGGCACACTATGTAATCATCTTAAATGTAATAGTCCTCTAGCGACTGATGAAACGATGACCAACATGGACTCATGTCTCTTAAATTGTTTTTCTTCTCTATTTTTACTCTTTCATTTTTTTTTTTTTTATTTCCCTAGTGGAACAAGGCCCTACCCACCCCCAAGTTTCATAGAATCCCTCAATTAGGGTTGCAAATGGAACGGTTTCGAGTCAAAACCATACTTGACCTGGACCTGTTTCTAAATAACGGTTTATGTTTTTACTCGAAAGCTGTTTTGTTAGTTCCATATCTGGTTTCGATAGAAAAGCCCGGATCCGGTTCTGAAACTGGATCCACCTAGAGGACTTGATCTAGTTTCGAAATTGGTTCTAACTTCTCTTCTTCTTCTTCTTCTTTCTTAAAATAAGTATATCATTCAACTTATAACAGTGTATCAAGTCTACTACCTCTAGTATTGTACATAAAAATGTAAAACAAATATATTTTGAGGTACAATTTACAACACCAAAGACTTATATGCCGGGTCTTATGTATACAGGTGGGAACCTATATGGACCTAGACCCGGACCCGTTTATCAATCGGAACCTAAATTGGGTTCCAGACCCGGACCCATTTAATAATCGGAACCTAAAATAGATTCCAAATCCGATTTTTTTTTTGGTCGGAACTTTCGGGTAACTCCGGATACCCGTTTGCAAACCCTACCCTCAATACTGTTGAGAGTTTCAGCTGTTATTACATTGGTCCCCGAGAATATTTTTTCCATAGTGGTATGGGAAGGCATATCTTCTGGTTCTGCCATTGCTTTGACATTATAAGGAAATATTGGACCCACAAATTAAAAAAATATGTGCTCATTTAGATGCCCACCAAAAACAGGTGTCATTTAAAGCTCTTTACCATCTGATTGGAGACTTTGAATTTGATGATCAATATAAAATCACCCAATGGCTCATAGTTATCATCTTAGATTTTTTTGATAACCAATAATTACCACCTCAGATGGTGATCAGATGAAACCAGTTTTTGAAAAGTGGCTTATTCATAATCACTCGTTATATTTTGTAAGGCCTTGTTTTCTTACAGTCTTACAGGCAAGTCACATTCTTTAGTCAGGATCCCGTGTTTCGTTGAATCAGAGAGATAACTGGGAGATATTGTTTCATTTGATTTTATACAACTGGCATATCTTGATTGAAAGAAACAATATCTCCCAGTTTCAACAAAACATGGATCTGGATTCCACATTTTTGTTGACACAGCAAGTTACAAGTTTGAGTTCAATGTGAGTTTAAAATGGACAGTGGAGACATCAAATTCTCGCGGTGACTTTCATAAATATATTTATTCTTGCATTACAAATTTCAATAGCTACTTAATAACCAAGGTTACATATGGATTTTTGCTAATGGAAAACATTGTGGGAGCTTCTATTGGCACACAAAAAATCACTCTTCACACACAAAATAAAAAAATAAAAAAAGAATTCCTAAATTACCCCTCCTCCCCCCCACCCCCACTCCCCCCGGTCGCCGGTTGGGAAGGAGACTAGCCGGCAGCCCCAGCCGGCCTCCCTCCGCCCCCTCTCTCTCTTCCTCCCTCCCTCTCTCCCTCCCACAACAATGCCTAGGTCGACCAGATCGAATTTTTTTGTGAGGATTTGGTTCTTCGTGTTTGGTGCTACAGTCAATTGACACCGGACTTGGAGAGGGTGTGCTACTGCACGCCTTTGACCGAAGTCGAAGTAGATTGCCGGAGAAGGAGGCGATTTACAAAAGGCTCAAACCTGGGCTTCATGGTTGCAACGAAACAGAGGATCCGGGGCTGCTGGATTTGCACCATCTCTGGAGGAAGAGGGATGTTGACATTCTCTTGTATTTCATTGCGTCCTTCCGTCACTGAAAATCAAACGGAGGGAGGTTCTGGTTCCTATTGCAGAAGCCCAAAGAGGGGGAGAGAGTGAATAGAGAGGGAGGGAGGAAGAAGAAGAAAAGAGAAAAAGGAAGGTGGAGGAGGGAGGAAGAGAGAGTGGGGGGCGGAGGGAGGCCTGTTGAGGTTGCCGCCGGGGCCTTCCAGCCGGTCTCCTTCCCAGTCGGAGACTGGGAGGAGGAAGAGGAGGGTGGAGGGGTAATTTAAGAATTCTTTAATTTTTTTTTTTTTTTATCTTTTTTCTATGTGTGAAGTACACCAGAAGAACATCCCAAACATTATTTCTGCTTCAATCTAAAAAATTCAACCTTTGGTGCAAATTTTTTGCAACATAAAAATATAAAAAGTAACGTGATATGAGGATTTTGAATTTCAACCTCCCTCCATTGGAAACATGTTTTAGTGGCACTACACAAACATGTCCAAAGGGCTTCTTTACGCAAAGAGAGTCCTCTTACACCAAATGATGAAAAAAAAATAGGGCACAACATACATAATGCAAATCTGCTGCTTTTCCTAAAGTTGCCCCTAAAAAAATGCCCAAAAGTTTGAATACAAATGAATTCATTATCAAATAGCTCCAACTAATAATTATGAGGAAACTATGGAAAAAATCCCCTTAGGACCTCATAGGATCAATGAGGATCCAAAAGCATGTTGAAGACGAGAGGGGCCTTTTGTACGTTGGTCAATATCAACCATTCTGTAGTGTTCACGATGATCTGTTTATTCCAGTGATTGCACCTTCATAGGATTAGGACCTGCTCCCATCTATAACCAAATACCTCTCTCTCTCTCTCTCTCTCTCTCTCTCTCTCTCTCTCTCAATCAAGTGAAACTAATCAACATGAACTGAATGAAAAGGAATAAAAAATGGCTAATAAGTTTGAATCCATCGACATTGAAGGACAGCAACAGACTGAAATATGGGTACACCATTCTGGAAGTGATGTTTTTCAAACTTGGGAGCACAGGAAGATGAAGGGCAGACACCCCGAAACACAAATCTACAAAGAGCAAAATAATTCCATGGACAGCCTTGGATTAGTAGCATCTGGGTCTTACCACAATGACAGCACCACAGATGATGAAAACCAAGAGGGAAAGAGGTTGCATCCAGTTGCAACAAGAAGTTCAGATCAATGTTTAATAGAAGCCTTAGAAATGAGAGTCCTAAGAAGAAAGGAAAATGTTGTTCCCGCACCACGGGGTTCCCAAATTACTTCAGAATCTAAAGTAATAAATGAAAACCCTTCTTTCCATACAGCATAATCAGCCCCAAGACCTCCAAGCTTGAGTACTCTCAACCACTCCCTGATCAAATATCTCATTTCCTCAAAACACCCAAGTATCATCAAAATGATACCAAAAGGAAGAACTCCAAAATGACTCTTTTTTCACAAATCATAGTCGACAACATCAAACACCCACAAAAGCATAAACCCCAATCACCCTTAAAACCTCTCCAAATCAGCCTTAAAACCCCAAAAACTGAAGAACTGTCAAAGACCCAGAGGGGGAAAAAAAGAAAGCAACCCACCTCCAAATTTAACGTAGTAAAACGGACGATTGAAGTTCTCTTTGCCCCCATTATCTCTCTCTCTCTCTCTCTCTCTCTCTCTCTCTCTCGTCTTTCGCTCTTGGTATTCTCGATCATTTTGTCGAACATCTCACACACGTTCTTCTCGTTGGGCTGCGGGAGAGATAGAGTGTTTTTTTTTTCTTCTTGGCTCTAATGGTCGATATCGACCATCACTACTTAGCTTTAATGGTCGATATCTACCAGTTAAATTTTCTCCAACTTATAACTGTCTTATTTGTTGAACACGACAAAATTGTAACGCCCCACCCCTTCGGATCCACGGATCGGATTGACCATCGGGTGGCCCACCTGGGTCCCGGCCTCAGCACAAGAGATCAAACCCTCACCGTTCCATTCCCATGAACGTATTACAACTGTAACAACATGCTACTGTTACTGTTACAAGTAATTTCCCTTACTGTGATGGGTACATTTAGTGGAATTTCACTCCAACAATCTATCACATCCACTATTGACCCATTAACCTTCCAATTAAGCAACAAATCCATCCATTAATGACCAAAAACCATAAAATCAAGCTCAAAAGGTAGATCTACTCATTTCTAGCATAATTGAAATGGAAATATATAATCAATAATAGAAATCATGTATTCTATGCTAGGTGAGTATATTGTACTTGCCTCAAATCCGGATTGCAAGGGAAAATAGCAATAAGACTCAATCCAAGCTATCCAAACCTTGAGTTGTAGAAGAAGAAGAGATTGGTAAGAGAGAAGAAGAATTAGGGTTTTGGGGAATTAGGGTTTTAGCTAAGGTTTTGTGAAATGAAATCGGGGGTTTGAGTGTTATCTTTTTTTTGGGTTGAGTGTCTTTTGTGGTGAGCAGAGAGTTAGTCTGATATGTTTTTAAACATGTTCTTAATTATACTTTGAGATTTAAGCTGGACTTCAGCCCTGCTACACTTGATATATCCCTATGATACCTTATGCTTCCGCTTTACTTTTTATACTTCCGCAAATTTTTAACATTGATTATATTTCGGTCAAAAAGTTTTAAATTGGACCTCACTGCGGACCTACGATCTTGGAAGTTCCCGGATTCTTCGGGAAGTAGCGCGCCAAATTCGGGTACCTTGACGGTTTTCTCGGTATTCGAAATTGGGGCGTTACAAAATGGTCGATATCGACCATTATTACTTCCTCCTAATGATCGATATCGACCAATCTATCAGTCAAATTTGTTCCAACATGTAACTGTATTATTTGCTGAATAATACAAAATGTCGATATCGACCATATCGCAAAATGATAAGAAAAAAAAAAGAACTGAAAAGGAGCTTAAGGACCCCTCCCGTTTTCAACATGCTACTGGGTCCTCGTAGATCCTATGAGGTCCTATGGAGATTTTTCCTGTAGTTTCCTCTATTTTATTGTTAACGAAAAACTATGTGCACCATAAACAGGTTAATGTGATCAAAGTAAGAAAACATGATTCAAATCATGTACTTTTGGATGTTTTAATCTTTATAGTGGGCATAAATCCCATTGAAGATATTTTTTTTAATAATAAAATTAGCTAATATGACATTTTAGTTACTAAGAGAAACTACTAGAAAGGACTTGTTTGAAAGAACTATGGAATACTCTTATTCTGTTTTGAAATATTCAATTTTTAACGTACTTTTTCTAAATAAATGAGCCACAAATTTATACCTTTTTGAAAATTCTCAAAAAGACATGAACCCTCTTTCTATGCTTCTTTATAAGAGTGTTTTTATCATTTTTAAAGAAAAACCGACGATGACAGAGAAAAACCACTGAAAGGACTTGATTGAAAGAACTATGGAAAAACTTTTATATTATTTTGAAATATTTAATTTTTTAAAAAAAGAGTTAAAAATCTTGTACTTTTCTAAAATATTTCCTTATATAAATAAATGATCTGGACTTTCTAAGAGTTGAATATCTAGATTGTTGGCTGGCTGTTGGATTCATTTCATTAATCAAAAGATTAGTTGATGGGTCTTTTTTGAATGTTTGATCTCCTTCCTTTTCAGCCAGAAATAAAAAGTCAATACTACAGAATTCAATCACAACCCCAAATGCTCCCAACCCAACCATCAATTCTCATCACACTGTCCCCATTAGCATTCCCAACAAATCACCAACCCCACCATGGATGATGGATTCATGTCTATTCTCAATCAAACTCGCTAAAAAAAAAATGGGGTCGGGCCGGGTGACCCGTTTAACCCGACCCATTCCCATCCTTAAATTTTAGTATTTCACCGATCACGAAACAATACGCGGCAATATCTCGCATTCTCAAAATATCGCAGTATCTTGCATCAACGAAAAATCCTCGGTCGTCTCGCGGCGCATTTTAGAAGAATACCGAAGAAAACACTTAACGTGCGCAGACTGTATATTTGGCAACTAGGGTCATGTGGGGGTTTTAGAGTGGGTTTTATCCTCACTGTCTCTCTCTGTTATTGACATCTGAAGGTGGAGAGAGCAAACAGGAATGGAGGCAATCCAATCCCATTCTCTGCTTTCCTTCTCCTCTAATCTAAGGTTGTTTGTTCTGCAATCCCTACATGGGTTTCTATACAAGATTATTATTATTATTATAATTATTATTATTATTATTTTGTTGAGAAATCTAGCTGGTTTTTCTTGTTCCCATTTGATTCAATTCAAGAAATGCTCTTTTTGCAATTTCTTTATTATCTGTCATCTGGGTTTTTTATATTTCAATCCATGGATGCTTGAAGCCTTGAACTTCATGAATCTTTTAGGTTTTTTGTGATGGGTTTCATTCTTTTCATTGTTTTCAGCAATTCTGTACAGATATATCTTTATTTGTTTTTATGTACCCAGAAGTTTTCTTTTAGGAAATCTTCTTCTGTTTTATGTGTGGTTGAATTCTATTTGTTGTTGTATGGAAGATTTGATGGATTTGAAATGGGGTTTTTTGGTTTTTTTTTTTTTTTTTTTTAGCTTCTATCATTTCATTTTTAGGCAATTTACTTTGAATGTTGTGAGAATCCACATGAGCTTCAATTCTATTATGTACCGCAATTTACTTGCGGTCCGAGTATTTGAAAGATTTGGAGTGGAGTTTTCTTTCTCCTCTCAGCAAATTTACAGATATTTAGGTTAAGGAAAGCTCTGCTAGTAACTGTCCGCAAGTCTATAAGTTTTGAAGCCTTCTGTAGGTCCCACCTTGATGTGTAACCATCCATTTTGAACTTACTGTAGTTTAATGGTCTGTTTAGAGCCCATGTAACCGTCTTAAATTGATGGATTGTTCTGGTTCCATATTCAACTTTACTCTGAGTATTGAGATTTTAAAACCATCATAATCCCGTGATTGGAATGCGTCATGGCGGCCCCCACAGAGGGGTTTCCAGCTCCAAATTTGCAGACTGTTCACAGCCTAATTTTCTCTACCAGTTTGATCAGAATTTCATTATCTGTGAGAATAATGGAATACAAATAAGAAGAAAAGGGCGTGCACCTTAATGCACAAAATGTTCCTTATACTATTTTTTTTTTTCTTTTGATAGGCTTAATTAAGTTATATTTCAATAAATAACAAGCTATCAGAACATAGAATGGCATTCTGTTAGAAAGAGAACATATCTGTGGCAGCGTTATTCGACACTACCAGAAATTGATGATCGATAATTGATACACATGCACACTGCTACCGGACATGTGATGTGCTAAATGTGTAGGCCAATTCAAACTTTCCAAATAGAAGGTATGACCTTAGATGGTAAATAATCTAAAATCCAGTTCATTGGAATTGGATTGTTCTAATATCCAATTAATGGATTTTAATTGGTCAAATTAGACCTTTTATCCTTGACTGATTTCTATTTTCAATCTTCCTTTGGCGGCCACTTATGGTGGAGGTAGTATTATTTGTTCATTGAACATTTTAGTTACTAGAAATCTACAATAATGCTTATGATTTGTATGTTTGGATTGAAGTTAATGTATGCCATGTGCTGTGAAGCTATTTTCATGGGTATGGATAATTGTACTCATGCAAAATATTAAGTCAGTCCTCTTTTTTGGATACTGTTCAAGTACTAAACAACTTTGTATTTTATTTATTTGTTTTTTCTTTTCTGATATTTACTTTTGAAAACTATGTAAATTTTGAAATTTTGTCTATTTTTTTGTTTGCTTTTATCTCCATGTATTTGGGAGATTCTTGATAAATTTTGCTGTTTTGCATAGCTTCCATTTGTGCATGTGCAATTTTCTTTCAGGTTCGTTAGATATATATCTTTAGTTCTCTACTTCTTTGATGTAGTTCTTTTTTCTTTTTGTATTGTTTCTTCATTATTCATCATTCGGCATTCTACTCATAAACATGTTTTTTTTTTTTCATTGTTTTATTCTTTTTATGCGATTTAGTTTGTAAGTTTTTGAAAGATTAACGATGACTTCGCTTCTTTTGCAGCAATACATTTTGAGATGTAAGAATGGCTTTGCTTCTTTATCAGGAATACGTTTTGAGATATTACTATTCTCACCAGTCATATAAACTTTTTTTTTTTCTTTCTGTTTTGACCTGCAAGTACCAAGTTGTAATCATTTTGAGAATTGAATATACAATTTTGTGAGGTTTCTTTTGTGGTTTCTCAGTATGTTCCTTTGTAAAAGAAATTATTTTGCACTGATTAAAAATAACCCCTGATTTTCCCCTCTTTATAGTTTTGATTTTGTATTGATGTCTTTAGTTTGATTTAATCTGGTATTTACTTTCTCAACAAGCTCATTTATTTAATGGTTTCTTCTTGAAAGTCTCTTGGAATTTCTCAACTACTTAGCAGATATGTAGGGACTTTGTATGCTTACATAGTAATTTGTTTTCTTTGAGTGTTTCCAGTAAAACAAAGGTATTTGGAACTCCATCCTTCCCCAAGATTAAATTCAATGGAAGAATAGATATAGTTTCTCGTGGTATGTTGGTCCCTAGGAAGTTCATGCAGAGGAGAAAGAAAGTGGAAGTGTTTAAGGATGCAGCTGATGAAGCAGACCAGAAGAACTGGAAGAGATTAATGAAGGAAATTGAAGAATCGGGATCGGTAGTTTCGACCCTTAGAGCCCAAAGGACCAAAGGGCAGGCCCTTCCTAAAGATATTGTTCTGCGTACTCTTATGAAATTCAAGAAACTAAAGAAATGGAACATTGTCAGTGAGGTATTGGAAGCTCTAGCTCTAGCTCTGTGCGTGTGTTATGCTTGTTTTTTGCTTTCTCCTTGAAGGAAAGAAGTTTCTATGTAACCGAGTTAAATAACAATGTGTTTACACTTGTTTGGTGGAAGGTATGCTTCTGAGTTTGTGATACCATCATAAACAAGAGATTTTCATTTGCTTTCTTTACTTAAATACTTATTTTAGTTATCAGTCCGTATCTTTTACTTCTAATAGTTATTGGTCTGCATCATGATGATGAAAGATATAGACCAATTACGTTGGGGGAGGGGATATAGAAGCCATTTCTAAGGGCACGTTTGTGTAGCCCATTTCCGCAGAATAGGATGTGGTTTTCTGCGGAAAACTCCTTTTTCGCCATCAGTTTTTTCCTTCCTAGGCATAGAAATAGACTTCCTATTTCGGGGGGGGGGGGGGGGGGGGGTTGGGGGGGGGTTTGTTTCATCCATTTCCACAGAAAATTGACCCCCCATTTCCTCACTCCCACACCCAGCCACCCTCTTTCTTCTCCCGCCCCTCCCAACTCCACCCACCTACCCCATGCACATACCGACCCACCCACCCAGTAGTTTTCACTAAAGAAATCCACAGTTGTACCAAACAACATTAGCACCAATTCATCAAGGAAAAACTTTTTGCACCAAACATGAATTTCTAACTTCCTCAGAAAACCTTTTCAGAGGTATTTAAAAACCATAGAATTTGTTGATGTGGCAA
Source organism: Camphora micrantha (assembly GCA_003546025.1). Taxonomy (NCBI): domain Eukaryota; kingdom Viridiplantae; phylum Streptophyta; class Magnoliopsida; order Laurales; family Lauraceae; genus Camphora; species Camphora micrantha. Next base: position 30,359,267 of record QPKB01000007.1, on the reverse strand, counting down.
TTTCATCTTTCCATGAAAGTTGCCTCTACACAAACGTGCCCTAAGAGGTTGCAACCCCTCCCTCCCTCCCCACTCCAAAAGAAAAAAAAAGGACCATTCTTGTGATCCCATTTCCCTTGTACCCTACCCATGACCCTTCCCTGCAATTGTCTGAGTTTCCTTCTCGTCCATGCATTATTAGATCCTTGCAGGGATAGAATTTTAAAAATTTTAGTGTCATCATCCAACCCCTAGAGGAGCAAGCCCGTCTGCAACTCCAAAAAAACTCCTTTGCCTTTTCAATTATTGTGAGAAGTCCCTGTTTTGGACATGTTAAATTGAGTGTTTGTTTCAATGAAGCTGAAATCAACCATTATGATGAATTATTAGAACTACATAATAAATGTTGGTATTACATAATATCTATTAACTTATCTTTCATCTGCTAGATTCTCGAATGGCTCAGGTGTCAGCATTGGTGGGACTTCAATGAGTTGGACTTTCTACTGCTCATTACAGCTTATGGAAAGCTAGGAGATTTCATTAGGGCAGAGAGAGTTCTCAAGTATATGAACAAACATGGTTATCCACCAAGTGTGATCTCCCACACAGCCCTCATGGAAGCGTACGGGACAGGAGGCCAGTATAACCAGGCAGAATCAATATTCCGAAGGATGCAATCTTCTGGTCCTGAACCCTCACCCTTGACATATCACATAATGCTCAAGATTTGTGTGAAGGTAAACCGTCTCCACGTTGATTGTGATGATATGCTATTTACAATCTATCTGAACAGATAAATCCAAGGCATTCCATGTTTTAGAAAATATGACATCATGTACATAGTAATGTTGTGATAAAATAAAATCCTTTAAATAATTTGCGGTATGTTTTAACTTTTGTGTTATATTGATTTCTTACTGAGTTGAGGTGTTTCTGCTTGTCTGAAAACTTTTTATGTTGTTTTACTTCTACCACCCTACTTCGATGTGTGTTGCACTATTGAGAACAGATGCGAGTGGTCTGATATGGTGAACCTGGGAACTGATGTGCCAGCTGGTGGTGATTCAGTTCAGGTAGATTCGGATCCAAATCTGTTGCAATACGATCAATTGCAGAGATTCACTTGCACTGAATTTAAGCACTTGGATTCAGTCAGGTAGACTCAGATCCAAATCTGCTGCAGTATGACCAATTCCAGTAATTCACTTGCATTGAATTTAAGCACTTGGATAGAATGATCCAATATTGCACACTAAACAACTTCCAGATCAAGCCTCTAAGATGTTGGCATAAACATCAGCAATAAAACAGAGAATACTCGGAGCTTGCACACTGTGATGGATTTATGGTTTGAGTAGATACACATGAATGGCTTCCTGGCATAGCTCCGGATCTGCGATCAAAGAATAGACCAATCTCCCGAAGGATTAATCGAATCCAATAATGGATTCCAACCCATAAAACATTGACAACCATAAAACACACCATAACTGAAGACTCAGGAAATCTTTAATTAATTGGAATAAGTATGATCAACTACGATGAAGGACTCAACTAGATATAGAGTATTATTTCGTAGCCACTAAGACTTCTAAATAAATTAGGAAGCTTCTAATCCTAATGAAACAATAAAATTAGAAATAGTTCTCTAATTGAACAAGGAAATAGAAATAGGATAAAAATAGAATGCCACAGTAACTCTCTGTCAGTTGGGCCTCTGGACTGAACCTAATGGGCCGGGTTGACATTTGGTTCAATCACATGGGCCCAGTGGCTTTCTTGGGCCTAGTTCATATTGCATCAGCTCTCCTTGGCTTGGAAGAACTCGACTTTGGTGAGTTAATAACTCAATAATGTTCATAAAGATCCAGATATAGGCGCTAGAAGTCAATAGCAGTAATTCATGTGGCATCGGAGATTGGACGGTTTTGTCAATGGACAAGGCACTTCTAGAATCCTCCTTGACGACTAGAAACAATCTGATCATATAGAACATCAATGATTTGATCCATTGGTGGAGGAGCAACTAGTAAGGTATTGGCTTGTTCTTCAGAATCTTTCTCATTGTCATGCCCATGGTAGAGTGTGAGATTTGCAACATTGAATGTGGGACCGATACCAAGATCGGATGGTTACTCTAAAGTATAGGCATTGGAGCTAAGCTTCTTCAAAACTTTCAATGGACCTGCATTACATGGATGCAACTTCTTATTGGCTCCCAGTGGTAACCTTTTTGGATGGATATGTACCATAACCATGTCTCCTTAAAAAAACTCAAGGAAACGACAACGCTTGTCCGCATGAGCCTTGTAACTGTCGTTGCTAGCGACGATATGGCGTTGAACTTTATGTATCTATTGCATGTGTTTGATGAAGTTATCTGCTTCAGCACTAGGGCACGCTTCAAGACGTAAGGGGACAAGATCAATGGGCAAGGCCATAACACCCATTTGGTTCATAAAACGCCTGAATGTACTAGGAGCATTAGTAAGACCAAAAGGCATAACCAAACCATTCATAAAGACCATCTTTAGTTTTAAAAGTTGTTTTCCATTCATCACCTGGCCTAATTCTGATTTGACGTAGCCACTGTGAAGATTAATTTTGGAAAAGACAGAAGCACTAGTCATAAGATCAAGCATATCATCAAGTCTAAGGATAGGGAAGCAATACTTTACAGTGATTTTGTTGATGGCACGTCTATCCATGCACATACGCCGGCTTTCATCCTTATTTAGTGTGAGGAGATCGGGTACTGCACATGCACTAAGGCTTTCCCAAATATATCCCTAGTGCAAAAGATCATCAACTTGTTTTTTGAGTTTAGCATGTTCGGATGGACTCATCTGATAACCATGGAGTTAAATCTATTGCATGTTGTATGTCTTGCATTGGTGGCAATTCATTTGGAAGTTCTTCAAGAATTACATTAGAAAAACCATTGAGCAATGGTTGTACCTTCAGGGTGGATAGATGGCTTTGAGTGTTCTTTTGATCCGATCACTTGCTTGGTAACCAAAGCATACATAACACCTTGTTTTTTTGCTTTCAACTTCAAATTTGCACATGGTGATGTGTGAGGAGATGCATAAGGAGAAGCTTGCGGTGATAAGAATGGATTCTCCATGAGCTTCAATTGAATTCGACATCCATTCGATTTAAAAGTGTAGGTGTTATCCGTATGATCGGTGATGACCGTCAAACGTTTTAGCCGAGGCTGACCAAATGAGATGTGGGAGATATTCATCAGAATAACATCACACCTAACATGATCTTCATATGAGCCAAGCTTTAAAGGAACAATGCACTTTCGGTTGACGGAAATATAGTAATTAATCATCGACCCATGCAACTCTATAAGGCCTTGGGTGCTTTGTAGTTAGCAATTGAAGTTTATCAAGTATCAACTGCTTCCTTGGATATGACATTCATTGCACTTCCTCCATCAATTATGACATTGCAACCTCTACCTTTACAACCGAATCTTGTTTGGAAAATTGGAGCTTGATTGTCATTGTCTTCCTCAATACGATCTACCACTAAAAGATGCCGGTGAAGGATAAGCAATGGGCTTTCCTCATCAGCGGCTGTAACCTCAAGTGGTGGGTCTGGCTCCGGTGGAGGTCCTACATCAGGTTGCTTCATTTCGATTTCCTCATCATAATGTTCATTATCATAAGGCTCACCTTCACAATGCAAATTTCTGTATGGACATTCCTTAGCATATGGCCTCATTGCTTGTAAGAATGACATACAATAAATCGCCTATCTGTTCTTCCTGGGCCTCTAACGTTATTCTGATTTGTTTACCATCTCTGATTTTGCTTTAGATTTTGCTGACCCCGTGGCGGAGCTTGTTGTTCAGTGTTATGAAATTCAGTTCGGAGCCATTCCTCTAAATGAAATGTTTCGGCCAATTCGGGGATTTCAGTGAAATATTTAGGAAAAAAAATATTATATATATATATATTAAAATGAAACAAAATATATGTGATACATTTAATATATTGTACTAAATGAATGCAATATGTCGATTTATATTTGATGGGATGTTTCGTATTAGAGTGAAACTTGACTAGCTTATTCATAATAAAATATTTTTATTGGAATAAAATATGATTAGGGTGATAGGGCCCATATAGTTATTTAATTTTAATTGATGGGTGGCTCCACAGAGCCCACTAATTCTCTACCCAAAAGGCCAAAAAGGTAATTTTACTTTTAATTAAGTTAAAAAAAAAATATGTTTAGCCTCTTCAGTTTTAATTTTTTATAGTTTAAAGGTAACCTAAATACTGGGATGAATAATTGGACGAATCGGATGAATTGGACGAAATCATAAAATTGGACCGAATCGGACGAATTCGAACGAATTCTGGGATGAATAGTTACAGGGTCCCGTTCGTTTCAGTAGAGTGAACGAACCAAAATTATTAGGACATTTCGGCCGAAATGAACCGAATTTTGTACCAGTGTTGTTGCTGCCTTTGAATTTGGTTCTGTGGTTATTAGCCTAGAGGTGGTCGGAACCCTTGCTGTGGGGTCCGATTGAAAGTTAAATCTGAACCGTTCTTATAAAAAGACTCCCCGACTTGGGTACTGTAGCATCGTCCAGTTTGCTGACGCAACTCTTGCTCAACGCATCGTGCTTTGCAAGAGATTTTATCAACATTGGTGAAGTCAAATATATATATATATATATATATTTTGAATGATTACTTTCATTAAAGGCAAGCGGTACAAGAGATGTATACCGACAAGCTAAAACAGGAACATAGGAATATAGGAAATAAAAAAGGCCCCTAAGGCCAAATTGCATGGGCTCTACAAAAGAGAATGCTAGCTCCTTCCAATGCTGCGTTATCTGATCTATAGAGTAACTTTTGAAGGATGGGCTAATGGACGCCCAATGAGCAACTAAAAACTTAGTTTTCTCCACCAAACACCTTTCACTGGATCTCACCCCTTCAAAGCATTTGGAATTCCTTTTCTTTTAGATTGTCAAGAGGACTGCAAGAAAGGACAATCTCCACAATTCCTTTCCTTTAGGAGCCCCAATTATAGCCTTCCAAGCCTGGAAAAGACCTAGGAGGGACTTTGGAAAGACCCAGCAGCAGTCGAACCGCTCAACCACCGATCTGTAGATAAACTGAGCTGTTTTACAATTTAGCAAGAGGTGGTCTACTTATTCCTCATCTTTTAAACACATGGGCCAACCATTAACCACTATTCTCCCCCTCCCGCTTTATGTCAGGGCGCAATCTTTCCCAATAACGGGTGACCATCATGCGATCCGTCTCATTAGTTTTGCATCGGATACAAAGCTCATGGAATTTTTGAGTCTACTCATCTATGGTCATGGGGCCTTGCTGAAAGATTGATGAGCTTTCTTTGGAATGAGTCAATGTTGTTAGATGGAAAATATTTTCCTTCAAATCTTTCTTTCATAACTTCCCAACGGGTGACAGGAGGGCAGCCCATATTTACATTGTGGTCATGAATATTTTCCACCAGGAGGACCTTTTAGCTTCATCTTGATGAAAGTTACTAGTTGAGGATCTTCTCTGTGTTACGAAGTGAAATAATCCTCAATCAAAGTAAGCCAGTCAAGGAAGGATTCACGGGGACCTGTATCCAACCGACGTTTTTGAGGTTGTTGGACAGAAGTGCTGGAAGATTGGCTGTTAGGATTTGGTGGTAGCCTTACTGAGTTCATCCATTGTGTTTTCTATGGCTTGCACCCATGCATATAAATCTGATATGCAGTTGTTGCACTGAATATCGGTGAGTCTACGGCAAAAAAATTTGGTCAGTGCGGGTAGCCATGGGTGAGTTTTTTTTTTTTTTTTTCTTTTTTCTTTTTATTTTTGTTGTTGTGTTGGTTCGGGTTTTGTTTGAACCCAAACTCAAGTAGGCCAGTCACGTGTGAAGGGGACATGTGCGGGATGTTTTTATTTGCCTTGTGTTGGACTTTGTGCCAAGAATAAAATAAAGGGTGGCTTCGGACTCTTACCTTTGATTTGAGGCGAGAAAACGAAGACGATGGTGATCTTGGTGCTAGCCAAGGAACGACCTTGGCGATGATGTAGCGAGAATCGATGGTTTTTTGCCGATTGCGAACCTCTCTTTTCATTGTTGGTACATAAAGAGAAATAGAAGAAGGGAGGTCGACTTCTCACGTGCTTATGGGACTGCAACGATGCTGGCAGGAGTGCGATGGTGAATTGGTGCTAGGTACTCTCTTAGATCTTTGCTCATTTTCTCTGTCTCTCTTTGTTTCTCTCCCTCTCTTTTTTTTCTGTTGGTTTTGTGGATTGGAGAGATTAGGTCTTGGGATGGATGGAATTGAGTTCGACGGAGGAGGGTAGGGATTGGGTTGGGTTCTGGAGGTTGGAGATGGGTTTCGGGTTTTGGGAGATGGAGAGACGGCGATTCGGTGAGGGGGGCCGGGGCTGTTTGTTTTGGTGAAGAGGGATGGGTTTTGGGGGGGTGGGTGGATGGGGGGATGTTTGGGGTTCAAAGTGGCTGGTCTTGGTGAAGGGGTTTGGGTTTGAAGAGCACCGGTTTTGGATGGTAGGGATTTAGTGGCTACAAGGGTTTCGGGTTGGGTGTGGAGGATGGATTTGGGTGACGATGGATTAAGATGGAATAGGAATTCAGGAAGGATAGGGTCTTTTCGGCGACTATAATTCAGCTCTGATACCAAATTGGCGTAGACTTGAATCTGTGATCGACGAATAGACCAAACTTCTGAAGGATTGATCGAATCCAATGATGGATTCCATCCCTAATTAACTAGAATAAGCATGACCAACTACAATGAAGGACTCAACTATATAGAGAGTATCATTTATTAGCCACTAAGACTTTTTGAATAAATTAGGAAGCTTCTAATCCTAATCAAATAATTAAATTATAAATAGTTCCCTAATTGAACAAGGAAATAGAAGTAGGATAGAAATAGAATGCCATAGTAACTCTCAGTCAGTTGGGCCTGTGGATTGAGCCCAATGGACCGGGTTGACATCTGGATCAATCACGTGGGCCCAGTGGCTTTCTTGGGCCTGATCCGTACTTCATCACTTCCAACTTATCATCATGGTTGCAGTAGCTTCATTGATGGAAATGCAAAGGCAGTCTTAGTTCAGATATCATATTTCCAAGTTCGTCAAGTGAGCTTCACAATCATGTCTTGATCAAAGAAGCAAACGACTTGTCCTGTGTTATATTCTTAAAGGGATAAAGTATCCACTGAATTTTACGGTCACACAAATAGATGACCATGTTGTTCTATTTTGATATATATATATATTTTCTTTTAATTATTATTTTGTACACATTTTTGAACAAGAACTTTATAATATATATGAGTTGCGCTCTCCAATGGATGGTTCAAATGGAGCTTGGTGTGGACGGCCTTGTGCGGTCTACCTTAGGCTCCATCAATCATGGGGGTGGTGGGGGATTTGAAGATTTGGATGTGATCTACCTATGTGTAAAATTGTAAATCCATTAGATCATCTTAACCGGTTTTATATGAAAATTTTTTTTGACCCCTTGATCCAATGGTCTAGTCCATTCAATCGGTGCAAATCCAATGGATCTGGGTTAAATAGGGGTTGGGTTTTGATGGTCCATTCGGATTAGTGCTCCAGTGGGCCCCACATGGTTGGCCCCAGGTAGACTCTCCATACGAAAGTATTCAACCCCACCCCACCCCCCCCGGGTGGCCCTGTGTATGGTGATGGGGGCTCGGATCATCATCCTAACTACTTAACCAACTACCCATAAGTTTTCACCATCCAAATGAGTGCACAGTCAATCCAATGGTCTGGTCCATTCGGAGGGATGCTGAACTTGGGATCAATGACTATTAGGTGGGGCTCCCTGTTTTATGGTCCACTTAGATGGATCATAAGGTGGGCCCACTAGGTGCGGTGCTCGCAATAATGTGAGCCCTGGTGCTCGACGGAGGTTATATATATTATATAGAAAATGTGTTTACATGAATGAAGTACTCTAGACATGTCTAGAAATGTTTTGTTTGCATGATCTTGGTATGGTATAGAAGATTCCCACTCAGAAAGAAATAAGAATCAAGGATATAGGTGAGTTGATGTGACTTTCTGGTCACAAGTCATGCTGAATGAAACAATTGATTTTAGAAAATGGACATCATTGCTACATTTGCCTAGTTTGCTTGAATAATGTTGTCAATATTATAGTGTTAAGAGTAAGAGGTGTTTGGATAATGTAACGCCCCGAAACTTGGAGCTCTTCAGATTCCGGAAATGTTACTAGAAATAATTCAGGATCACAATATAAGTCAAAATTTTGAAAGAATTAGGCAATTCCTCTATTATTTAAATATCATTTAAAGTCAAATGATAAAGGATAACAAATCAAATATCAAATGAGTCCTGAGCATAAGGAAATTCAAAGTTCAGCTTTATTCGAAGAAAGAAGTTCATCTCTAGATTCTAATTTCTCTGGCTAAGATTGTGGACGCTCTCCCATCAGCCATGTAGGTTGAAATCCAAGGGCTGATCTTCCTCATCACCATGCTCCCCCATGCGGCCCGTTGTGAGCAATATTTTTAAATTGATAAATCAAATTAATAAAACATAATTAATAATTGCAATGACAAGAAGAAACCCGTGAGTTGATATGAGACGAGAAGAGGTGTCTTATGGAATCTTTTATGATCTTATAATTTTTCTAATATGGAGTTTCATAACCGCATCATAGCACTGGTCAAGTTCAATATTCCCAAGACTCTCTCGTAAAAGAGGTTCGGTGGTTCAGTCTCTTCGTGGAAGGAAGTCATTTTCATAAGTCAATCAGAATGGTTCAGTAGTCATCAATCGATTCAGTTCCTGTCCAACCTTATCACTCCACACCCACAAGGGGTTTATTATTCAAAGTCAATATTTAGAGTAATTGTCATCATTGATGATCCAAATATGGTATCATTATCCCATACAGTGCTTACGGTAAAATGTTCAAGTTCACTATTCTTCATAACGTAGGGGGAGTAGTTCATTAATTCATCTATGCCCACCATAGTAGTTCAACGAGTAACAATGGAAATGTGCAATGCCGTTCATTGTGATATATGGTCAGTCCTGCATAAACCGGGGTTCATCAATGCCCCACTCTGATTCGAAATTGGTACCCGTCTAGGTGGCATTAACCATATATTAGTAAAAATTCTAATTTTTTGGGATATTTAATTCCCTTATGTAATTATAAGGGAACTAATCCTCTGGGGTGATTTCCATTATAATTCATTGAGTCGATTGTAACATATCGCACTACCCACTTAATCAATGAGGAAGTGTGTTCCATAATCCCTTAGGTTCTAAATTTCATATTCCAAGTAGTGAGTTTAAGATAGATTCCCATTCCTGGTACCACAACTTCATATTACATGTCAGGCCATTCAAATATCACATTTGGCTCCAAACACCCCCCTAAAGAAACAGTACATACACCCACTGTACAAATAATTTGGGGTTTAACAGAAATAATAATAAAGAAAGAGAATTATGAATTATGCGGTTCTTTAGGGTGCTAACTGCAAAAATTTGGAAATTCACACTGACATGAGACCATTAATTGTAGTTCACTGCCATCCCTAGCCAAGCAGTGTGCACACCTACTTGATAAATCGAGCTTTTGTTTCTTATTATAAACCATAGGAGGGCTTTTATTGGAATTACAGAATTACCCTAGACTTGGCACTTAGGAAAAGAGAACGACACAGTGCATTTGCACTGTTCGTCTCTTACAAAAAGGGGGTCTCACGCCCATATCATTTTAGGGAATAGGATGGTGGGCCCCCAACGGCCTGAACCACCTAGGACCAGACCCAACCTGGTCTCCCATCAGGGCCCAGTCAGATGACTGGCCCTGATCATTGATCAGGTGGGCCAGTGGGTCCCACAAGACTGATCGTCCTTGTGGTGTTTCAAGCACAGAAATTTCCTGAAAATCCATTCCCTCTCCTGCCTGTTCCTTTCTCTGACATATATTTCATGAGAAGGATTTCCAAAGATTTAGGAATGGAACATCTATACCATAACCCATCTTAGAAGAGAAGGAAGAAGAAATGTTTAACAGTGCATGCCACTGTCAAAGAGAGAGCAAAACAGAGGCTCACGCCCCTAATAATCAGTGCCCTGGATGGTGGGCCCCTAATGGTCTGACCCACTTGGGACCTGGCCCACCTTGGTTGCCCTCAGGGCCCTGATCATTGATCAGGTGGGCCCCTGGGTCCCACAAGGTCTGTCGACCTTTAGGTGTGGTTGATGCTGGGAACTGGAAAATCCCTGTTTTCCATTTGTTTCTTCCCCCAGACTTTGGTTCTGGCATGGATTTCACAACATGATGAGTTAAACTTCATTAGGAAAGAAATCCAATCAAGATTAGACCCAGAAATTGGAATCTCCAGCCTTATCTTGCAATCCAGATTGCCCCCATACTTTACTCTCACGTGCAGAAATTTCAGAACAGAAACTGTGGGCCCCAGATGTTCTGTCCCACTGGGGAGACGGACCCACCCCGGGTCGCCCATGGGTCCTCCAGATCTATGGATCTGATCCTTGATCGGTGGGGCATGCGGCCCATCCTCCTTGTCGACGGTGCCATGTATCCATTGAGTGAGATAAAAATTCAGATCTAAATGGGGATTTCTCCACCGCTTGAAGACCTAAGCACTACTGGATTCCCATACATGTACAGGAATGCGCCACACAAGATTTCCGGTGTCCATTTTCCATCTCTTCTTCCTGAGGAAGTTCTGGGTCTGGATTCGAGGTATGTCAGGGTCCTACCCCAAACCCTAGAATTTTCTCAGAAAATCGAGTTTCCAAATTTCTCTCCCAAACACAAATCCACACGCTTATCTATTAACCTAGCAGTTCTACATCCAATAAGAAATCAATTCAGAAATATCACTCACCTTCTTGTGTAGCTGATCGTGGCTCGTTCAATGTGAGGTCTTGAATAGTGCATACACTAAGCTCTCCGAAGTTGGTCTTCTTGTCTTCCTTGCGATTCCTGTTGGTCTCTGCTGATCCCAAGGGAAAACTTCTAGTCTACACTCTTTCTCCTCTCTTAATCTCAACAGAGACCATCGGTAACAAATTAGGGAAGTAACTAAAGAGGAAACTTCTCTGGGGATAAAACCAGATTTCCTCGTTGGAAACTCCCCTGGGTATACGAATGAAATCCCCCTCCCAAAAAGGGACGTCGTTCGTAACAGCTTCCTACCTGACTCTCTTTTGAATTCAAACAAGTGGGTCGAAATTGGGTTGCTAAGAAGCCTTAAACATTAAAATAAAACTAATACAACCCAGCCCAACCCACTATCTCATGGGTTGGAAGAATCTGGGCTGGGTATTACACTCCCCCCACCGCGGAAATTTGGTGGTCCAAATTTAACTCATACCTGGTGGAAAAAGGTGGGGGTACTTTTGCTTGACCTCGTCCGCTGTCTCCCATGTGGACTCTATCAGATTGTAGTGTTCCCACAAAACTAGATCAGTTTCAATATCCTGTTCTGCAAGGCTCTTTCTTTTGTTTCTAGAATTGCCACGGGTCTCTCCTCATAAGATAAGTTTGGGCTGCATCTGAATCGATTCATAATCTTTCACATGAGAAGGGCCGGGCTGATATTTCTTAACTATAGATACGTGAAACACATTATGCACTCCAGCTAATTGTAGTGGTAGTTCGAGTGCATAAGTGTTACCATCGCTGACGCGCCCAGTGATTTCAAATGGTCCAACATTCCTTGGGCTCAATTTCCCCTTCTTGCCAAACCTCACGACTCCCTTAGTTGGAGAAACTTTGAGAAATACATAATCACCCACAACAAATTCCGGTTCTCTCCGGCGATTGTCCGCACAGCTTTTCTGCCTACTTTGAGTTGCGTTCATCCTATCCCTGATTTTCTTGATATTATCCATCGAAGTCTGTAGTCTGTACCTAATCGAGGCCAAGTATCCTCCCGTCACCTACCTCTTCCCAGCACATATGAGATCGACAGTTTCGGCCATATAATGCTTGGAAAGGTGCCATCTTGATACTTGAATGGTGGCTGTTATTGTATGCGAACTCAACTAGTGGAAACTGCTCGTCCCAACTGTCCTTGAAGTCCAATGCACAGGCTCTTGACATATCTTCAAGGGTCTGGTTTGTTCTCTCCGTTTGACCAACGTACGTCTCTTGCAACAGAAACAGCCTCTATATTATCATATCTGCCAAAACGAAGTCTTTGCATTTTTTTTGTTATTTCGAAACAGATCGTTTGGTTTAAACATTTCATGGTTTTTACCATTCAAAAAAAAAAAAAAAAAACATTTCATGGTTTTTCTGGCTTTTGCTTTAGCAACCCATGTCTGTTTCTTCTCTTTTGTTGTTCATTAATCATTATTAATACTTTGTTGCTGCTAATGAGTTTACTTAGACCATTATTTTTTCTGCTCGATTCTATTTTTGAGCATTTACATGAGAAACTTATCTATTGGGGAATATGGCCAGGGAAACAGATATAAAGAAGCTGAGGAAATATTTGAGACTTTATTGAATGATGAGATGTCGTGCTTTAAGCCAGACCAACAAATGTTCAATTTGATGATATACATGTATGGGAAAGCAGGAAGCTATGATCAAGCCCGAAAAATATTTGGAAAGATGGCTGAAAGAGGAATACCCAGATCTGCACGCACTTTTAATAGCCTAATGTCATTTGAAACAAATTACAAGGAGGTTTCGAGTATCTATGACCAGGTATTGTGTAAAATGGCTTCATTTGTTGTGTTGGTTTCTTAAACACTTGTGCGAAAATAAAACTGCAGAGCACCATGTGACTGAAGAACTACTGGTTGCTCTTCTAGCAGGACCACAGTATAATACATCATGCAGATGTGTATTTTATCTCTTTTTTTTTTTTTTTTTTTTTTTTTTTTTTTTTTTTGTGTACAATATATTTAGTAATGCTTTGTATCTAGAGATGTATGTTAGGAAAACTTTGGTAGGTTATAATTAGACTCAATCAAGGGTTACCATCCTGTACGAATGATTGTATAAAGAAAGTACCTCATGAATACTCATTTATGTGTTTTGATGCAACCAAGGGTCAGTTGATTCAATCACAAGTCTGTGCGTTTCTTTTTGGGTTTCATAACCTAGCAGTAATAGTCATTTTTTCCTCAGCTAGTAGTTGTCATGGTAATAGAGCTGATTAACAGTCAGAAGAATCAAGATCCTCTGAGTGGGTAAATGCACGGTGACTGTGAGTGGACCAACCTTGGTCCGCCACGTCACCGCTGCCCGCGTGCATGGCAGGCTGCCTCATGGTGACATGGCGGACAGTGGTTGGTCCACTCAGGGTCACCGTGAGGTTTTACCTCACCAAATCTGAACTCCAGTCAGAATGCTAGATGTTTGTTTTTGATTAGCTGATGAATTAGATTTCAATATGATAGAAAATGGTATGGACTCGCTACATAGGAGCCAAAAAAGCTTAGAAGTAAAGGCTAAGCAAGGGTATAATAAGATCATTATCCTGGACTACTATTGGATCAAACAAAACTAAGACTTCAATGAAGGACCGGAATAGTAATCATCCCTATCCACCCTTTGCTTAGCCGACATATACCACATCATTAGCTTCCCTTACATGCCGGGGACAAAAAACACTTGAAGAGATGAACACAATAACTTGATCTTCATTGAAATAGAATTGGAATTTCCATGGACACCAGTTAAACAAGAGAGCATAGTTCTATGTTTAATTTTGGACCCTGTTTCGTTTTGGCTCGAAACTGAACTGTCTCGGCTGATTTGAAATTTCAATGATACATTTTGGAGTTTTTTCATCAGAGAAATATAAAAAAAATAAAAAATAGATAAATGTAAAAAAAAAAAAAAATTTATAATTTTAAAAATAATAGATAAATTATGTACATTTAGTTTATTCTACTAAATCAGTAATGCAGTATGTTCTCCTGCCAAATTATTATTCATAAGTTGTTTACGGGACAATGTGAAATTAAACATGGACTCTTGAATCTCAACTCGTAATATGACATGCAATTATTTTATAGTTTGCATACAGTTGGGGGCTTTGTGTATATTTTATAAATAAATAACAAAACTACTCCTCTTTAGCCTTCTTTAAATAAAAATAAAAATGTCATCCTAAATGGATTGAAATCTGGACCGAAGTTTTTTGCATGGGTTGTTCGGTTTGGCTAGTGGTCCGAACCGAAATTGACAACTTTGGGAGAGACGACCCAAGAACACCTGAATCCTTATATTTTTACTTGTAAATCAGATTCATTGTATAAATGAGATTGCTTGCTGCAGTATGCTATACAATTTGTCATTTTTGTGTCTATGATTGTAGGGTTTAATAGTGGTTGGCGTCATTATCCCATTGGTTGTTTGGTGAGATTTTGTAGCTATGGATTTACACTGCTGCTTATTTAATCAAGTTAATATCCGGGCTAGTCTAGTATATGGTAAGTTTTGAGCTGAATCATACTGGGCATGAGCCAGAACTGGGTTACCTGAATTTTGTCTGGACTGAACCAATTTTGTCTTTGAAACCATCTTCAATTGTTTTAACCCTTTTTGTTGACAATGGAAACATGAAGTATAATTTCCTGTACAGATGCAAAGAGCTGATATTCAACCTGATGTTGTGAGCTATACCTTTCTCATAAGAGCTTATGCTAAAGCTAGAAGGGAAGAAGAAGCACTGGCAGTTTTTGAGGAGATGCTGGACGCCAGCGTCAGGTGCGTTGATGCAGCGATTTTTTTTTTCTGGGTTTTTCTATATTTATGATAAATTGTCAGGAATTGTACTGCTAAGAAGTTGGGAACAAGAATCTAGTTTTATAATAAAAAAATTGACTAGAGAATCCATGTGGATATGTGTCACTCACACTTTGAATTAGAAAGCGTTCTCTTTATCTCTGTTTAGTTTAGCAGTGAATAAAAAGTTGTTTTTTTCACCTTGCTTTATATTCTGTTTTGAGTTAGTTTCCTGTCTCCATGCACAGGAAATCAAATTAGACACCTTGTCCTCTGCTTAATCTGGAAGTTCATGTGAAGTTCGTTTGATAGATGGAATAAAATAAGGCTTCGATGATGATAAATGCGAAATTTGTTGTTATTTCACAAAAGTTGGTCAAACTTAAAATATTTCGGTTCAGGTTCTGCATCAGTTAATGAGTTTTGACATCTAACTAAAAATGCTAATGTAATTTTGGGACAGTGTGTGTACTGCAG
Source organism: Camphora micrantha (assembly GCA_003546025.1). Classification (NCBI taxonomy): domain Eukaryota; kingdom Viridiplantae; phylum Streptophyta; class Magnoliopsida; order Laurales; family Lauraceae; genus Camphora; species Camphora micrantha. The sequence continues at coordinate 30,343,982 of QPKB01000007.1, read as the reverse complement.
ATATGTGCATTGGTAAATGCTAGAGGGGATCTGATATATGCATCTGTGTTTATTTAAGGATATCATCCATGCTCTCTACTGGTGTACGGTTTTGTAAATTAGAAAGATTGGGTGAATCTCCTGCAAATTTAACAATTGGTAAATCTATAGGAGATCTGATATATATGCACCTGTGTTTTATTGACAAATAACATCCATTCTCTCTACTGGTGTACAGTTATGTACATTAGGAGGCATGGGTGAATCTTAAAATTGAGAGACCATGGGTATAGTTAGTAAATTTGTATTTCTTCAATATTTGAATAAGAATGCAAGATCTGTTTTCTTCTTGCTCATAAATTTGGTGCTGCAGATTGGGGTATTTCTTATTCTGTGTTATGGCCCGAGCATGGGATTATTCTTCAGAATAATGATATCTGTAAATAGATCTCTGTTTATACCAATTCTTTGCTGCATCTGGCAAAGATAAAAAATTTCATCATTGGCCTATTTGTTATTCTGTGTTGTGGCCCCAACATGCGATTATTGTGCAGCATAATGATATCTGTAAATAGATCTCTGTTTATACCAATTCTTTGCAGTATCTGGAGAAGATAAAAAGAATTCATAGTTCTATTCATCTTCTTAGGCCAACTCTTGATGCTTATAACACTTTGCTCGATGCATTTGCGATATCTGGAATGGTGGAGCAAGCCCGGACCGTGTTAAAGAGCATGAGAAGAGACAGGTATAATATATCTTTTCACTTTAATTCATTTACTTACAGTATCATGACTCATTTGTATGCCATTATAGACTGCATGCAGTTCCCTCAATCCAAACCATTCCAAACATGGGCCCCATTGTGAACGAGGTTTCCCCAGAAACCAACACCAAGTGAATGATCTTATGTGCGATATACTTATTGGGTCCTCAATGTATTCCTTTCTATTTTTGCATGCCACTAGATCATCATTCTTCTGGTAGAGAATCAATGTCTTTATCATTTCATTTCAGCGTGCCATGTGTACATCTTTCTTAGTGTCACTGCTTCTCTCTCTCGCTTTTTTTAACAGGTGCACTCCTAACCTTCACTCTTATACCATGATGTTATCTGCTTTTGTCAATGCATCTGACATGGATGGGGCTGAAAAATTCTTTCGACAAATAAAGCAAGATGGCTTTAAACCAAATGTTGTGACGTATGGAACACTGATGAAAGGGTATGGTAAGGTTAATAATCTCGAGAAGATGATGAGTGTGTATGAAGAGATGCGGATGCAAGGAATCAAACCCAACGAAATCATATTCACGACTATCATGGATGCCCATGGAAAGAATGAGGATTTTGGCAGTGCTGTTGTATGGTTCAAAGAAATGCAAACATCTGAATTTCCACCTGATCAGAAGGCGAAGAACGTACTTCTGTCCTTGGCAAAAAGTGCTGAGGAAAAGAAGGAAGCCGATGAGCTTGTGGGTAATGCTATTCAGGATCTCAGAGAAGAAGAGGTCTGTGATTTTTCTGAATTTAATGATGCTGACAGAGATGATGCAGTGCAGAATTTTGGTCCTTTCGAGGAACAACAAGATGGGTTAGTGTTGACAAACAATGATCACAGCTCAACTGCAGAGATTACAGAAAGTACAGAATTCGACGACGATGATGAAGACGACGACTACAGCCTGCTAGATTTTGTTTCTTTCAAAGATTCTGTACTCGGTTCTTGAAGGTATAGAATCACTAGATTCTAATTATTTTATGCATTAAAGGTGTTCATGTATTATGAAATCATATGTTTCTTATATTACTCTTGCAATTAAGTGAAAATTGATCAAGAAATTACCTTTAGCCATAGTTTTATTTTGCTGAAGATACTGTTCCATCAATACTCAATGAAACCGAGTCTCGACTCTGGCCGAGTTCATAGTGCAGTTTGGTTTTATGTTTACTTGGTTGTGCCATGAACGCAATAGTATCAGATCTCTTCTCTCAAGTTTAATCCGTTTTCTGCCAAGGTCTCTTTTATAGCATTGTGTTGTTTTTTTAGGTTGAGAGCCAATGGCTCAGTAATTCAGACTTGATAAATATAACACCAGAACCTGATAAAGCTCAACGCCCTACGTGTGTATGAATGCCAGAAAAAAAAAAAAAAAAAAAAAAAAAAAAAAAAAAAAAAAAAAAAAAAAAAAAAACACTCTGGGATTATTTGAAATCTTTTGACAATGGCCATAAGATGTGTGTGGGTGTTAGAGAGTGATGCTACATTTTTAGATTATCTAAATATCAATATTTAAAAAATCTATTTAAAATGGTTTGTTCTGATAAAAAAGATAAGTGAAGAGAATACCAAGAGAAACTGGCTGGGTACATTTAGCCTTTTTTTTTTAATAGAAGAATTAGTATATGAATGTGGACCATAGTAATCCACCCAAGTGAACCCTCCACCAATGCCTAATCATACAATAATAAGTACAGCCAGTTAAATAGAGAATCTTGACTAATGGGTTCTAAGAAGTCAGGCTAGGATTTTATCAAGGAGCATTGCAGACAAAATGTGCAGTGCACTAGTTAATAACCTCCTCTATGGCTCATCTGGATCTTTGTAACCCAATGTTACAATTCCAGATAACTTTGTTAAACACAAATGAAGGTTCATGCATTTGGATAGCCTGAGCTACCTTGAGCAACAGTGGTTCTGTTCTATCCGATGACTGGGTTACATGTAATTAGATTTACAAGTGACCTAAATGCAGGCAAGTGAGTTCCAAGGGTCCAATCAAGGCTCTAAGAAAGCAGGTTTCAGGATTGAGTTTGTGAGGACTATGTAGTGATTTTGTTTGTGTCCAAACCAGTTACAGGAGTGGGATTAGTTTTTGGAAGGTGGGAATAATAGAATGTTATCATCCCATCTAATTGGCAAGTTCTGTAACAAGGACTGTAATGTTCAGCAGAAAAGTTATGATGGGCAGGTCCTCTTTTTGCTGGACATTTTAACAGATATTCTAAATCAGCATAGGAGTCTATATAATATATATTAGTTAAATGATCTTTTAAGCTTATACCATGCCAAAAATGTATAAAAAGAATGATAAAAATCATATCTATGATATTTAGCATTTTTATACTAATCTTCAATACCAGTGTTGTTTTTTTTTTTTTTTTTTTTTTTTTTTTTTTTTTTTTTTTGTGGTGTTCTGGTATGATATCTTTTAGGTAATGACAAATGCTTGCATTTGTACTCTTAGGAATTGTATTATTTTATTGTGGCGTCAGTGACTATTCAAATTGAAGTTTCTCTATATGGGAAGAGATTTTACAAATTCACTATTTTCTTGAAAATCTTCTATTGTTACCTAATTCTCTTTAATAGAAAGATTTTAAAAAAGAGGGGTTGTGAAACACTCTTTGCAGTTTTCTTTGTAATTGGTTTTGCATTTGCTTCGAATAGTCTATGGTTTTCTTCTCATTTCATATTTGGGTTGTAATAAGATTTTACGTTGGCTATCAACTTGCATAACTTCGCCCTCCTTCCTTTGCGCTTGGGACTGACAGAAAAAACTGACTCGGTTTGATTTTCTTCTCGTCTATTGGGAAAATTAATTAATAAGATATTCTCAAATTGAAAAACCCTTCTGGGATGTCCATTGTTTAATTGTGCTCCTCATATAAACTTCATTTTGCTCAAAGAAGGAAAGAAAGGACAAAAAATAGAGCATTAGCTCCATTTTGCTCAAAGAAAGAAAGAAAAAAAAAAAAAAAAAAAAAAAAAAAAGGAGAAAGATGGCGTTAGTTCTCTCTCTCTCTCTCTCTCTCCAATTTCCATGAAAGGTCTAATGTGGCTGTCTGTCTCCAACTGGAAATGCTACTCCAGTTGAATTTTCTTTCTTTCTTGTTTTGATTAAACTACTCCAGTTGAAGTTGTGACACCCAAAAAAAAAAAAAAGAAGAAAGAGTAACATCTGTTCATGGAACTGGCAACAACCAAAGACAATCTCCATTAGCCAGGAGCAAGTAAAATCAAATACAACATTAATCCCTCTCTAATAACTCAACATCGACGAGATGTTTCTACCCAAAAGTAAAAACTCTAATAACTCACTAATCTCATGCATGTCGTAGTTAGACTGCTAACCATTTATTAATATTAATCATCAAAACTCCATGGACTAAACCCCCTCAAACTCCCCTACTTTTGTGCACTTATGTGCACTGGTAGGTCTGCCTATATATCCTCATTGTCCTTTGTGCTTCGAAGAAGCATAATGTGGAAGATGAGAAGGATGGTGCTGAAATTGGCGATGTTGGCGGCGGCGGTGGTGATGGCATTGGAGATGGATGTGGATCCCTGATAAATTCTGGACCATCTTCTTCCATGATGGTGTCGAGCGTCACATGAACGCTGCGCCTGTAGACACTAACAAAGCGAGGCGGGGCAACCTCAGAAAATGGAGCCTTGGGCGGTCGCGAGGGAACCGTTGGCAGGGTGAAGACAATGGAGGTTAGCTGAGTCCCCGCCATTGATTTTTCTCCTCGATCTTTTATGGAGGTAGAGTAGAAGCCTTTGTAACAAGGAAGAAAAGGCTTGTGGTTGTGGAATTCTTTGAGCTCAGCATGGACTTATATAGAGGATGCCTTTGGTAAAACACCTTCATCACTCCAAAAACTTTCAAACAATGCCACATACTGTAAAACTGTAAGACAACGCTGTGAATGTTGCATGAGACCAGTTCCTCTGAGTGGTCCTGTGAGTGGGATGTGTGGAGCTCCGGGCCTACTCTTGATAATTCGGACTATTCAAAATGAATGTCATATCCTTTAATTACATTTTCCTCAAACTTCTAAAGTACAATTAGAGGATATGTAACCGAAGGAGATGACATCATTTTAAAGTGTCCGGATTTTCAAATAAGTGGGCCCCACATTGGAGTTCCACACATCGCACTCATGGGAAGTGTGTATGAATAGTTTTCTACTATATATAGTTAGGCAAGAAGGCATGGGCATGTGTGAAAAAAAAAAAAAAAAAAAAACCTATAAACTAAAGAAAATTAGTTTACTTAGCTAAAAATGAATGCAATTTGGCCGAGCCTAACTTAGTCCAACCTACTCAACTAAAAGTCTAAGTTGGTTGGAATTGATCGTGCTTGTGGCTGAAATTCTTGGACACTAAAGTACTAAACTATAGCATAGTTGTCCGACAAACGTATGTGGGAAGTAAAGTGAGAATTAAATGCATGAATCAACTGGATTTGGACATTTTTTTTGTATTGTGTTTATGTATGTAGAATCAAGAAACTTAAGCATTTATTTTTGGGCAAACGCAGTTCGATTGTGTTAACTATGAACATGACTGGTGTCTGGACATGTGATCGGGTCACATTTGAGTCTTCAGATTGAGCCTTCTAGAATTTGGCTTGGCTTGGCTTGGGTTGGATTGGCCTAAGTTCGTGGAAAAGTGTAGGAGGGGGGCGAGCCGAGTTTTGGCAGTTGAACAGACCACAATCTATCTGAGGACCTCTTTTTTTAGCTGGAATTCCAGTATGGGGAATTCCTGAATTCCCAAAGATTGTGGAATTCTTGAATGCTGCTTGAGCATTTTAGAATTCCACCAAAATGCACAGGGAGTGGAATTTCTAGATTCCCAAAGGTCAAGAGAAATATTTTATGTGGCTGGAATCTAGAAATTCCTATGAAAAAATATGGAATTCAGAGATTCAAGGGAACAACATGTCACATTATGTCCAGGAGGTAAATTCCGGTAGAAATTTCACTAAAGAAACAAGGCCTGAGACTCGCTCAGTTGGATTAGAAGGGTTTAGTCTAGTAACACAGCCTATTACATTTTCAGCAAAATGGGCCAATTTTATTTTATTTTTATATTTTTATTGCTATATTAGGGATTCAAGCTTATACACTCTGTTCGCACACCAATGCTCTTAATCAGCTGATTACTTTTGAGGAACTTAGCAAGACTAATTTGAGTTAAGAACCTTGCAATTAAGTCAAGTAACTTAAAGACAAGTTTATCACTTTCCCTTTCTTTATTTTTCCTTCCTACTATGAAACAGACCGCTGAATGTGTTCACTGTTGAACATGTTGTAATTACTCATATTCAAGGGTGTACTGTACCCAAATCCAAGGTTATGGGGGCAGTTGCCCCCGTTGGACTTAAGTCTGCCAACTAAACATGTATGAAAATCTTGGGTCTGCATCTAAAATCCACATGAAAATTCTGGGGCCATCCTAAAACTCACATAAAAAATCGTGTGTTTGCTCAGAAAATCTAACTATATGTTAGGGTCCACCCCGATTGAATGAGAATCCTATATCCGCCACTGCTCCTACTGTCCTACACTTTCTCTGAGCCCTAATTTACGGACAGGACATAGAAGCAAAGAGTAGTGAGTGGTGTTTTCGTGAATCTAATATGAGCTAGAGGGGGTGGTAAGGTATTTAGACATGGAAGGGCCAAAGAACCAAGCCATTGCCGTGTGGTGCAGCCCATTCATCTTTTCTTTTTGAATTGATTAATGCACTTTCGAACAGTCTCTTTCTCTATACGGAAATACGGCCTCAGGAAGAAGATACATCCCCTTACGCGGCAACTTTTTTTCTCATTTTGCCTATCAATGAAAGGGGCTCCCCTTCCACACTGTACATGGTCCCTGACTCTGATGATTCCGTATATTTGGTGCCCACATGGTTCAATGTCACATTGACAATAGGGTAAATAGTTTGTGGATGCTTATGTAGGAGTGGATCCAAGCACAAGGGTTTCGAGGCCACCCAAAGTCTAAAATCCTAAATCTTAAATCCAATATCATTCATTTAACTTGATACAAGAACTTTCTTTTTTCTTTTTTTCTTTATGAAGAATCCCTCCTTAATTAAGTTCTACACCCAACAATAATCTTAGTCTTTCTTCGCATCATTTTCTTTTCACGTCCAATTTAAAGCATCGTGATGATTCTTCTTCCCAAGATCACAAATAAGGAAAATGGTTTGCGTGCATGCATGCATGTATTGAACAGTACTAAACATTAGCAGACCAGGATTGTCTTGATGTGAGGGAGGAGGGTGCTTCAACTTTGATTACAAAGTAATTAGGTTTGCATGCCAATGCAATGCATATGTATTGGTGATGCGCATGGAAGTGATGGGTGTGAGTGAATGCAACATGTGAGAGGAATGGGTTGCAGAAAAAGCTAGAATGGAGACAAATTAGACCTTTCAAGGACTGATATGACTGATGAGCAACGATGCTCATCAAAGCTATATGTGGGCCACCTTAAAATGAGGGAGAGAGGATGATAGCCTCACAGGTCGTCTTTTTTGGGTCTTGGGCGGCAGGGTGGTTTGGATGAGCCATAAGGGAATGAACGTGACATCGTCATTATCCTCGTTGTCCTGTGGATGTCCTTACCATCAAGGAAATTGGTGGGGTCCGCCTATTTACAGTTGTAAATTGGATCCAATTCCATGAGGCTTTTACCATAGAGAAATCTTGTGTTAAAAAGGAGTGTAACTCCACCCACCAGGGGCCAATGTATTGAAATCCAAAATGTTCAAAATTGACATCTCGGGATATATATGGCATATCCTCATATGTTAGGCCAATCCGAGTTTGTTCCGCTGTTGGATTGACTGCTTGATGAAAAAATATAATTTCAACTATGGTACAAACTTGTATGGAAGAGTGGTAAGAGGTATTTGTTCTTATTTGCTTTACCTGCTTTCCTAAGATTCGAATCCGTGGAAAGATATTTTTCCTCACCCGACGCTATGCTACCTCAGTAGAGGTCGACTTCCCTTTCCAGAGGAATACCCCGCCTCACCCGAGGTGTACCCCCGTAACCCGAGGGCTCCCTCTCTGGAGGACTAGGGGCCCTAGTCCCCCTAAGCTGGGATAAATTTTTTTTTTTTTTTTGGATAACCCATATAATTAACTGGAGGCAATTTTATTTTAACAATTTGAATTTCATTAGGTGGGATCCACAATGGAATTCCACTCCTATTACCCAAGATTTCTCTATGTCAAAGCCTCTGAGGATCCAGTTTATCTGAAGTGCTATATCCTCATCAAATCTTAATCTTGCTAGAGATAGCCCATCCTGTATAAATGTGAGAATTTTGTTTTATAATATTGTATGAGATTGAGCACATGGAATAGAACTGGACTTGACTCTATATAAACCCCTAAATTACTCTACAAATATCCAAAATAACAAAAATTAATAGACCATTACACATGATGCTCATGGACCGGGCCATATTTGGACCCAGTCTGCTTTGGGCCGGGCTTTATATATATAGATTGGCCCAGTTAATAATTGGACGTACCAGGCTTCAATTAAATGATAGGAAGTCCAAAAAAAAAATCTGGCCAGAACAAGGACCTACCAGGCTTGGTGGAGGAATGTTATAAAAATCCACTTGAATGCATGCTAATTATGGGGCAGATAAAAAGGATACGTAGTTGTGGATTATCAATTCAAAAAAATCTATATATCACTTCAATCAAATAATCTTAAATCACAGCTTTTAGGTCTCAAACTTAATTTTACATAAAAATGGTCAAATTGGTGTCAAGTTTCTCTAAATGAAGGCTATGAGTGGAATTAGTCCAACTAAGTATGATAAAATTTCTCAATTAATTAAAATCAATTCAAGTGCTGATCAATAATGTCTTGTGAAGATGAAGGGTGAATCAATTTGTAAAACTCACTTTAAATTTCAGAAAATATTAATGTGGAATCAATTTGTAAAACTAACTTTAAATTTCAGAAAATATTAATGTGGGTTAAGTTATCAGTATGATAAAAATCACAATATGACATATACCAAAGACCAAAGACTCGAAGACTATGGCATATTTGTGCAAAGTTTGCATAGGACACACTAGGAGATTTATTTTTTTATTTTGGGTTGAGCCCACCATTAGAATTGATTTCTTGGAAAACTCATGATTAGAATATACAAAAGGGAGCAAGAATAATAAATAGTAAAATAGCACCTTTCAATGGAGCCTACTTTTTAAAATCTAAGCTATTTAAAATTATCTTTCTTCACTAAGGCAATTCAACTTTCAATATGTGGTTAAAAAAAAAAAAAAAAAAAAATGATCCAATAGATTCTTTAGAACATAGATTATAATAGAGGCCTAGATATTAGTCTAAGGTACATCCAACCACAAGCCTAAAAGTGGACGATACATCAATTTTCAGGAAAAAGGTTCATCAATTAGATACCTACAAGTCAATAAATAGAATTAAGTTCTCCATTTTTCAGAAATCAAAGGTTGAGTCCACTAGTGCTACCACCTTGGGGCCACAGGGGTGTTTACTCGGCTTCCCTCTTGCCCAGATAGATTAGTCCAGCCCAAAGGGTTGGGAACCCTTCGATAGCAAAAAAAAAAAAAAAAAAAAAAAAAAAAAAGGTCCTAACAGGGCTTGGTATGTATTTGTATTTAATGATCCGGGTTAGGTTTGGATTTTGATAAAAAAAAAAAAAAAATCGAAGATAGTGGAGTCGGCTCCGAGTGTTATTTTCTAGCCCCACATCGTTTATAATTGCTTTAAATCTTTTAAGTGAGTTTTAATGAAAACATTTTATGTGTCTAGAGTGGACGTCTAAAGATAAAAATGAGAATAAGGGATTGCTTAGTTAGTTGGCCACCTCGCCCCTACGTATTTGGGCTCTCTCTTCCTATACGTGTATTCCATATGATATGAAATGTGTACTCTATTGAAAGGCAAAATTGAAGAAGCCATCAAATTTGACATTTCAGATGATCAAACCATTAGCTTTAATTGGTGAGATGAAAAATTGATGTGTATGAATCATATTGATGGCATGTATATATCATGCAAGTGTGATTTCATTTTAACTAAAATAAATTAAATAGATGTTTTATATTACTATCATAGCTTTACATTTGCCAAATCTATGATATTTACACATCAACATAATCAGGAATACAAGTGTAAATCAGGTATCACATTTTCTGAGTTATGTCTTGAGTGATCCAAAGGGCCCACCCTAGATGTGAAGTGGTGGATCCTATCATTTGGACCGTTCAGATCACCGTCCAAATATGAAAATGGGACCCACATCAATGCCTCAGGGAAAGAGTGCAGATTCCAAGGCTCAGGACCTCATCTTCTCACTGTTTTTTTATCCACATCGCAGTCGCTCCCATGCAAATACAATACGAGGATGCACTCAAACGCCCGGCATTGGGCAACACCAGAAGCCGCAATCACGTGCGTTCACGTGTTGGCATTATTGCTAGTCGCGACATAGCGCACGTGCCCTTTCTTTTTCAAAGATCTATAGGTCATATCTATTCCAAACCAAAGATTGCTATTGATTCAATAATAAAGTTTCAGTAGTATTTTTTTTTTTTTAAATTTATACCTTGTTAGAAAAGATCCTAAAGAAAAAAAAGATGTCTTTACTATAGTGCACTTTATGGTGATTAATAAAAACATTAATAGTAATGTACATAATCTAGTGAGGGGGAGGCTGTGTACAGGCTCTGATGCTTATATTAGTAATTATGCTTTATCTTTCTCCAATGATTAATGAATAGAATGCCATCTTCCCCACATAAAAAAATAAAAAATAAAATAAAATATCGGTCGCAAATCCATGTTATCTACTTCGGAAAATTACATGCAACGACATGCGAGGTTGACAAATGACAATTATAATTGCCACCACCCCTTTCTCTATTGTCACATTGTAATTTACCTGTGGTCGTATAAAAATCTCAATTACCATGTGAATATTTTCTAGTGGGGGCAAGATATAGTTGACTAATAGCTGCGAAGCCTTAATCTATTTTAGAGCGGATCAATAAAATTTTATATTTTTCTTTACTAATAATCTAAAGAAGATTTTTTATTATTATTTTTTTTTTTTTGCATAGATTTTTTACTCATCGAATTTGAAAATTCTAAATTTGAGAATATTTTAATATTTTTAAAGATAATTTCTCAAAACTTTTTATGGACAGTTAAAATATAAATATAATAGAGCACAGCATAATGAATTCAAACTACTAAAAATAATTATTTACTCCTTATTTTAGGATTAAGAGTTAGTATCTCACTCGAATAAAGTAGGGCTTATATCAGATTTATTACATCTAAATAATTTCACTTATAATTAATTGATGATTATCTATAGATGAGAAAAAAATATAATAAATGAAAATATGTAGGTTGGTTATTTGTGGCTATTTAATGGGCCATGATGCCTATGATATAAATGGATGGCTGAAAATACATCATATGGTTGTTTCTAATCAATTGATATGCCACTGTTGAGTTCACGAATTTGCACATTTACGTATCATTTTAGGATGAATTAGGGATTTAATTAGGTGAATTGCATCATTATTCATATAATTTCATCATTTCATACATTTTCACCTACGACCCTGAATTTTCATACTTTTTGTACATTTTTGCATTAACTTAGAATGTTTTGTAAATTTTCTCCAAAGAGTCCCAGTTGGAGTAGAACTCTATCCAGGATGGGTCCCGCTTCAATATGGGCTCTTCAGTATTTGATGTGTTGAATTAGAATGTGCAGAAAATCAAAATTGTAGGCATGTCACGGAACCCACTTCAAGCACACATTGTCATCCTGGGCCCTGCATTGCTGAATTAAAGTAAATTGAAGAATTCACCATGTGGACCCCACACACAAGCCATATGCAAATTAATCAAAGGAGGGATCCACTCATCATGTCAGTTGAAGAATCATAACTATAGTAGAAGACTTCTCATAGGGCTCATTGTTCAAGCAGATGAAATGTCCCACATGGAAGGGTCCACAGTAGTTGCAAATTTGAAATTATTGATGGATAATTCAAAAAGTACAATTCTGATTGGAACGAAAGAAGAAGAGTTTGAATCATCCACATTTGATGTCCTTTCAAAATTGAAAGTTGTGCAGAGATAGAATCCATTGCAAATCAAATTTTAGAAGTTAATCTCATTTTTCTCAGAACAACTCATCTTCAAATGGACCATAACTTTCAATCCGACCGTCGGATCTATAAAATTTACCTACCGTTGGAAAGCTTATTCAGAATAGATGTTCGTGGAGCCCAAGAACGTGCAAATTAGAGCTGTATTGACAAGGTTATGGACCCAGAGATTTTCATGTTTATTTTTAGACAGGATTGCAATTAAATCCACACCGTTGATAATCAATTGCTGCACATCCCTTGTGGGACCCAATTTGAAGATTAGCCAAGCCACCCAGAGGTTTTCAGAAGTTTCCACCTCATTCAAATTCAAAAAGGATAAGACATATACCTTATCAATGAAAATAAATCAAATCTGTAGAGAATGTGTCTAGATTCAATGTATCTGATAGATAACCGGAGAAATAAAAGGAATCAACAAGTAGCATACATGACAACTCTCTCCCCTTGGACGTCCATAATATTCTCTCCTCTTTCTCTTCTTTCCCTAATTAATAGAATTTAAGAGTTATTGGGTATTCTGGAGCCCTGTTCTAGAAATTTTAGAAGAGAGATTTTTGAGAGACCATTGTACAAGGAGATGCTATCAATGAAATTACTTATGGAGTTCTTTTCAATGGCTGGCTAGATTTCTGGATTGGAGCACACAGATGAAACTAAGTAAATCTTTAATTTAATCTATGTGATTTTTCTATTACTTTCTTGTCTCTTTCAAAATGAATGCTTTATTAGAATAATAGATCTGTCTTCATGCCTTAGGCAGCCTCTATTTTGATTTCTAGTGAAAATAGTTTGATGATTTATACTCATTTTGATAGATTATGCTTAGGGCTGACATCCTTTGATAATTTATGCTTAATTTGATTAATCATGCTTATGATTTTTCATTCTTTTATGAGGTGAGTGAGGTCTTGGGTTGTGACCTTATTCTTTTTATTAAAAATTGATTTTTGCGAAAGACAAATCATCCGGATCCAAAACATTGATCTGTTTCCGATCTGAGTTATTTTGGGGACAAATAGTAGAATAATTGCATGGATGGATTAATTATCTTGCTTAGTGGATTTTGGATGCTCTGATCTGTTTTATATATTTGATTAGTTTGTGTTTCTGAATTTTTTCTAGTTTCTTTTCTTGGATCTCAATTATTTATTAATCTTTGATAAAAAAAAAATCAGATTTTGAATTTTTACTTAGTAATGCTCCTTATGGGATTCGACCTGTACTTGCCACTGTCTCAAAAAGACAAATGTGCACTTACAGTATTAAAAGATTGAATTTAAATTCACATCAGCCACTATGTCTATCGTATGCATGGATGGTTGAAAGAGCATTACTTAGAGTCCGGATCCGTTGTTTCGTAGAAACATGTAGCAGGCATAAGATTTTGTATAGATGGTGAAGTATCTCTTTGTTTCTACGAAACAGGGATCCAGACTCTTACCACTTATAGCTATTAAATAACGAATTCTAAAAAAAGATAAAGAGCCATGGTATAATATCCATGTTACCTATAATAAACGGCCTCTTCTTAAGCAGACTTTTCCAAAATTTTACTTTGATAGAGGTTGGTCCCACCATAAGATTGAACACATCATATTTTAAATGTATGCTCAAATATGATGGGACCAACTCTATTTGAATCTAAAAGGATAGTCAAGATGCTCAAATCCAATTAGTTACGCAGAAAGGCCTTACTCTTACAACTCTCCTTTAAATTCTACTTAAAATTAGGAGACTGATTTACCTAATCTTTTCGAACCAAGCCAAAGACAAAAACAACCTTGAAACTTTTTAAAGTCTTTTCCTTTTTAAGAAATGAAAAAGTAGATGAGGAGGGGCAAAACTGGCAGAATGACCAAAAAAATCTTAAAATTTATAAACTTATCACATTGTTTTCAGGAACGAAAAAATTTTGAGGGGCACACCGGCACCCATTGAACACAATGGCGGACCCAAAATTTTCATTTGTATAGTATGGTATATGGTCAGTGAAGAAGTTAAATAATAAAATTGGATATTTCAATATCTTATCTAATCAGTTTCTAGAATCACATGGATGCAACCGCACCCGCGTGGTAACACTTAGATCCGCCTCTGATTGAACACTTTTCAATTGTTTAAAAAGAGGCATGTTTGGCAACGAGTGAGGAATGAAGAATCCATGAGGAATTTACATATTTGAGGTTTCTTTCTCTGTGAACTAGGATGAACCCTAAGATTTCGGCATGTTCCAAGCAACAAGAGAATCAAAACCACGTCAAGTGTGGCCCATCTTCCTTTTAGTACTGATTGAGATCATTCATCACGTCCTGGGTACCATGGACAGAAAATAGAACAAACCTTTAACTGCCCCAGTTATCAGATGGTCACTTTTGCAGTTGAATATGGACCACTGGATGGGGATTTGTGTCATGATGGTCCATCCAGTGTCAGCTGTCAGGATACTGAAAAGTGGATCCACCTTTACAGATTTCTAGCCCTGCATGGAACTATTGAATTGCCCTCTTTTTATTGACTCTGAAAGAACACAAAGGACAAGCCATGTGGGTGGCACACTTCTGGAACCACATAACAATTGGATAGCCTTGCTGGTGTGGGTCATTACACAATCAATTGGCGCTGTCGTGCCACGTATTCTAATTATCCACATGATGCTTGATCACAATCATGTAGTAAAGAATGGTATTACTATAATGGTAGGTAAGGTTACAAATAGCCATATGTTTTTCCTTCAGGTTTACAAATGACTACCTTAATATCACAAACTTACTATATATAACCTTGATTTTTCTACATTTTTTTCAATCAAGACTCAGTCACTTCTTTGAGTTGACTAGACTCAATGTCCATTTGAAATCTTCTGGTTTCTAAACAATACTCACCAAACCCAACCCTCACCCAAGCAATGTTTTTGTGTAACAAAGAGAATTTCCCAATGCTTCCTTACTTCATGGTAATTTTATTTAAAATACCATAGCATTTCCAAAGAAGACAAAGCAGATACAACAAATGCTATCTTAACTAGCTATCAGTCCATTCACAGACTACCACGTTGCCCCATCAAGATAAGACACGTGTCGACATAACTTTACAGCTTTAAAAAAAAAGCCAATTCAAGCATTTAATACAAAAAAAAGTGAGAGAAAGCTGCACTGTTGAATGTTTTGTTCTCCTTGATCAAGACATCTTTGACTTCACATGGAATCATATGGTTATAAATTTCAAAGACTATGAACTAGTTATCTGCAAGCTTCTCTCATCTCCCTCTGCCTTCTGAGGGTGGATTCCTGCCTCTTCTCTGCAGTCTTATCTCCAACTTTGGTAATCTTTGCCCCTCATCTGCTTTTGGTTCTTCAGCTACCTACTTTTGTAGCTTATTTCAACTTTTCAAGCATCTCTCTTTCTGGGTTGTTGCTACTCTTACTTTTTTGGTCATCCCCTGATTTAGTACATGAACCAACCTTATTCATTTGCATCCTTTCCCTCTTGTTGCGTTTCTCAAATTTCTTGGTATTTTCATCTCCTGTATAGTGTTCATACATCTCTCTCCTTTGTAATATTCTTCCCTTGTTAGGCCTTTGCCGTTCCCCCTTCCATAACTATAGTTGGGTCAGGGTGTCCTCAGTTTTGTTTTAACCTTTATACTTTGAGAGTATGGCTAGTTCTTGCATTTCAAGGTTCATCACTGAAGTTGCCCCGCCACAGATTGTCTGTGTTGTGCGGCGTAGAGTATCAAAAATCTTGGATACAATTGCAGAAGAAGATAGAGATGCCGGCGAAGCTAAGCCTTCATCTTCAAAGGGTGTTTCATGTTTTCCACGAGAGAGGCCATTCTCGATCTATGGCCAAGGCTGGACTTCTGCAAAATAATGGATTTTTGCTAGAGAGAGGTCAAGCTATTGCAAAGTTGATCAGTGCCTGCCGCCTCTGATACTTTTTTTGAGTAGTAGTTCTGATACTTCTTAGGGAGAGCAATGGGAAGATGTGAGAGCTCTCTGCCTGCTGGTTATGTAATCAACATCTTTGTTTTGTAAATTTCAGTCATCGTTTTACATGTTAGATTAAAATGAGCAATGCTTCAATCAAAATCTCACTCCATAATCACCATGTAATCAACACAATCACTAACCCAAAAGAGAGAGCCATCTGGCAGAGCTTTCATCATCCAAAAATTCTATACATCCAACAGAGTATTATTGATACTAGGGCAGGCAAGAAAATTCCACACCTTGAACATCAAGATCATGGTCTCAAGAGAAGATTTCAAATACATCCAAGACCAACACGTATCAGTCCATTCATCAGTTTAAAACAAAGAACCAGCCCCGCTAAATTTTGTAAAAAGACATGGGGAAAAAAACACAATTCTAAGCCTGGTTATATTGTATCACATAAAAATGGCAAAAATGGAGTTACAATAAATTTCAGGACTGGTGCCATTAAATTGCATCAGTGTTAGGCAAATCTGAATTTATCAGGCCCAAGTTGGTTTCACCCGGCTTCTAAATCCATAATCTGATGCGAGCATCTAATAAAAATCAGGTCACACTGCGCAGGGCAAAATGTTGCTGGCATCTCTACCAGATCCATAGCACTCATTGTGCAGCTAATATTATGTACATATATATATATATATATATTCTGGCACAAAAATCATGTTGATTGACCCCACATGTAAAGAACACTCAGAGAGTTTAACAATCCGACATTTCATTTAAACACAACAAGCATTCATATAAAATAATTTATAGAAATGATCTGGTGTTTGCTGGAGGACACTGTAATAACAGTAAGCCCTTGAAATCTAATGTGAGAAGCCTATATTTCATAAATTCCAAACTGTTGGATCACATCCTCCACTATAAATTGGGATAGGGTGCCGCAACATTCACTGTTCAACTCCTAGTAAAGAACCTGATAGTGAATAGCACCTTCTACATATGTTCAACACGAGCAAATCATTTTGAGCCTGCCAAATGCCAATTCATGGGGAAGGATTTGATTGAGCAGTTTGAATTTCCAAAATGTGGGCCACACACTGCAATTATCAAGGATTAATAATGTAAGTTGCAATATTTCCAGCAGTGATGCCTTTTATTATTTTTTTCTCCCAGATGCAAATCTTATTAGTCATACTAATTGAATGCTTAAAGAGATACAGAGATCGATCAGGCACAATTTTGTCATCCATAACATCTAAAGGTTTTTCCTAGTCTTGGTGCCCACCATGGTTAAAGGATCAAAGACCTAAAATTAAAAACTACGTTTGGCAAACATTGGTGCATTTGAGTAATTAAAGTCCTGTGAAAGACAGCTTATGGAAATTAACACCTTTCTTGCTAGAAATACTTCAATACCATAACGAATCAAGTACAGAAATGTCAAACCAAGACAAATAAATAATTAAGTGACTTAGTTATCCATTGTGTACTTTAGTCAAAAACCATTGGGATGCATCTCCACGGAAATCCTGATTTGACTGATACCAGGGATATGCTTCAGCCATTTTCTATCAATCAATCCAAGTTAAACAGCTTACCTCAAACAGCTTACCAGCAAGCCGCCTTAGGGGATTGTCATCGTCTGTCTTGAAACTTCCTTGCAGCTTCTACCATGGCCAAAATATCACTTTCCTGGGTTGAGCCCATTGGGCGCTGACATCCAAGTCATTCTCATCATCTGCTTTATCTGTAGAAGCAAGGAGAAAATCAATTGACCTATGGAAGTACGCAATCCAAGGAAGTAATGTGGGCATGTTTGTTACAGCACTGGGTGTGTGTAAGCCACAGATTTGTTAGGGCACAGATGTTTGTTTTTGCGAAACTGACATTGCCTTCCCTCGAAGATGGGAAACCCATGCAGCCACAGGTTGGAGAATGATATCCAGGATCTCATGGAAGCCAAGTGTTCACCAATCCACTTACACCATCTTGGCTTCTAGGGTTAAACTTTCTTAAAAGATAAAAGATAAAACATAAACAACTATGCTTATTCCTAATGTAACAGCATGGCAAAACACAACTACTGAGACCCATTTCCTCTAGTCATTATTCAGTCAAAATATACGAAATATACAATCTCAGATGCTGGCAGTAGGATTAAGATCTTGCATAGGTGTCTGGTAAGGGATAACCCATATTTATGAAATTTTTTTTCCAGTCACATGGTGAAACTCATTTTTATCAAATATCAAGATTTCAGAACAATCCATTGATATCAATTATACACATATCTATTCATATAAGTTTAACTTCATGTAGAGATCAAATGCATGCGTGAACTCTCCTTTTTTTATTTTTACTAATCTTTTTTTCAATTAGTTCCCTCTTTCCTCTATTTTCTAATTTGGATCATGGTCCAAAATAGCAGCCGCTATTATCAGCCGTTATCGGTTGATGCCACTATGCTAATTTGAAAATAGTGGCGCTACGGTTTAAAACTTAGTAAAGTCAAGTAATTTTAATTTGAAACATTGCTTTTCCTTTTTCTTCTCCTCAATAGCCTTTCCTAAAGTTATCTCTACCCTTATATGGTTCTAAATCACTAAAAGAACAAAAGATTGGTCGCTACACAAGATTCGAATTTTTTACCACTTAAAAAATTCACACCGCTACACTACTACGTAGCGTTTTGGCTATGGGCAGCTATGCCAGCCACAACCATTACTTTGATCCCTGCTCAGGATTTCTTAGTCTCTGTTTTTCACCATTACTGTTCCAACAAGCATTTCTAACAGTAGTCCTGTTCTGATGCGTACGGATGTATCAGTGAGGTGACCCGTCCCTTCTCAGTTTGGGATGAATGTCTGGAATATAGAATTAGGATGTACCTAAAATACAAAAGATCAGGGAAAAAAGTGTTTGGAATACTAATTTTGACATGTTTTTGTTTTTGAAAAAAATAAAATAAAGCACATTAAGTGTAAGTTACAAGAGTGAATAAATCACAAATCAGTAGCATCAGGAGAAAGATCCAATGAAGATTGGCTCAACTGAAGCCCTTAGAAATGGTCATCCTCAGAAGTGGTCATTGAGGACTTGTTACAATGGGAAGATTGCCTGGAGACAGCAGCTAATAAGGGCTATCTGGCAGGCGATGAGGACGAGATCTAACCCTTCTTCCACAGTACAACTCCACTGCACAAAAGTTTTTGTTTGTAAGGAAAAAATCATAATTATATATATAGGGAGATGCTCCTGTGAGAGCATCTCTCACCTAACTATGAGAGATAAGGAAGGGGCCCTCACATTTATGTTGTTGGCATTGGATATGGATGTGAGGACCTCTACCTTATCTTTCATAGTAAGGTGAGAGCATCCCATAGGAGCATCTCCTATATCTATATATATCCCCCTCAACTGAGCACTCGTGCTCGCAATAAGTTGAGCACACTTTCTTGCATGGAGGTGGGACCCCCCCCACCCACCCCACACCCATAAAACCAAAACACCAAAACACCTACGTATGTATGGTGACAAAGGCTCCAATTATCTTTCAAACCACTTGATCAACGGCCAACAAGATTTTACCGTCCAAAAGACAGCACCGTTGATCCAACCATTGGATGGGTGCCAAACTAGAGAGAGGGATTTGTTTTATGGTCTCGGATGGATCATAAGGTGGGGCCCACTAGGTGTTTTATGCGCGCGGTGCTCACTTTATCATGCGCACCAGTGCTCCAAGGAGGTTTTTCCTATGTGTGTGTGCATACCCAGTTGTTATCCTAAGCGCGAGGTGCGTATGGAGCTTTCCATAAGGGCCCACTTTGGGATGGGACCTGGCAGGGATTTGAAGATCTAGTTGGGGCCCTCCTATGTACAAAAAATCGGTCCATCCGATCATCCTAACCCTATCATCTAAGGCTCACAATTCCAATCCATTTGGATGGGTGTTCAGTTGATCCAATGGTCAAGTACATTTGAATGGGTGCAAACCCAAGGGATGGATTTTGGAGAGGGGAGGGGAGGGAAGAGACAAGAGAAGGGGGAGGGAGGGGGAGGGGCGGTGCGCGCTCAGATGAGCCATCAGGTGGCCCCCACTAGGGGTACAACCTATGCACAAGGCGTGCATATGATAATTTTCATGTGTGTGTATGGATTTCTTAGCACCTACAAAGTAAACAAATATCTTTGGTCATTCACTTTTTATCTGTAACAAACATCTAATAATTAATGTTTGAGACATGTGATGAATAGAAGATCTCCTTTTTTATCAGTTAAAAGATCTCATCCATGTAAACAACATACAAAGTTTTAAGGAACAAATTGATGTTTTTATTACTATTACTAAACATTCAATAGTAAAGGTTTCAGTCATATATGAAGAATAAAAGATCTCGTTCATCTAATTTTCTGATAACAAAAGTGAAATTTTTTTTTTTTTAAAAAAGACACCAAAAGAAAAAGGGAAGTTGAAAGGAAAAGACCCACTGACACATGCACTCCAGAACTGATTAAAAAATGTTATTGTAATAGATAGTAATATATAACAAAGGGTGGAATTGGATGTATTCAAATTACAATTGGCTTGAATATTTTGGCAAAATGGTTGGTCATCATTCTGTAGTGCATTTTAGATGGAGCAGAAAACATTATTGCACCAAGTGGAGAACTACTTTTCTAGTAAAAAAAGAAATCAACTAATGTGGCTTCCAATGTCCATGCTGCCCCACAAATGATTGAATGTACAGGCCTTCCTTCTGTCAAAATGTTCGAACCCATTGATTTGAGGTACTTCCAGATGCAGCATAAATAAATATAATAAACATTAAAAGTCAAAACCAAAGACTCACCAATTTTCATGATTAATTTGTTGTAGCCATCTAATCTGCATTGCAACATCCTCCAGCTCCCAAGGTGTAGCTGACTAATTATAAGTGCTGTTGACGTCTTCCTTCGTCTTCCCAGATTGTACTGACTTGGAATGAGCACTACACCATCTTGATGATTCTGATTAAACACTTTCTTTCAATTTCTCCAATGCTATTGCAATTTAATGTCATGAGTGAGATATAAATATAAAAGAAATAATTTAAACATCAATATAACAATCATGAATTCAACTACTTATGCACAAAAGGCTGGTGCATCACCATAATAATAAATGACATGAAGGGCTTCCACTGAACCAGCAGGTAATGAGTAACTACTACAGTCTTTACCATCAGCCTTCTGTAAGAGCTTCTTGAAATGTTTAACCTGGGTAATTAGAAGGTTCAAGTAGAGAAAGTTCAAATGTCAATAATTTTATATGTGTATATGCATACATGGGATTGGCTTCAAACTTCATATCTAGGATGGTCCCACTTGGATCTTTTGATCCCCCCACTGTCCAATGATTTTTGGGGCCCCAGGCAGGCCCCAACAGCTGGTGCGCATGGTACTACTGTGAGCACCATGCACTCAGGATCACGGTACTATATATATAGGGAGATGCTCCCATGAGAGATAAGGTGGGGGCCCTCGCATCCATATCCAATGCCAACTTAAATGTAAGGGCCCCCACCCCTATCTCTTATAATAAGGAGAGCATATCTCACAGAAGCACCTCCCATATATATATACATATATATATAACTAAGAAATATTTGTTTTTTCTACAATAAACAAAAAGTATACACAAGCAAATGAAGAAAGAAAATGATAAAAGGAACTATGGACCAAACCATACTGTTACAGTCTATAGCGAAATTTGATTTTTTTTAAAATAAGGAATATAGTAAAAGAAGTTTCATTGAAGGGGTAGGCGAAAGAGGAGATGGATTGAAGTAGTAACGATAGATTTGAATAAGTACAACCTATCCGAGGAATTGGCTCACTATACATCAGAATGGAGAAACAAAAATTATGTAGCCGACCCTAGCATAGTTGGGACAAGGCTTTGAAGATGATGATGATAAAAAGAAGTGTCATTCTTTTTACCAATATCATTTTATAAGAAAAACTAAACAAAAAAAAAAAAAAAAAAAACCTTGCTCCAATATCTAATCACAAGTCATTCAGAAACCAACTGTTTGAAAATAACCAAAGTACCTCATCCCATGACAATGTTACATTCTATCTACGAACAAAGAGAAAACTTACATAAAAACGATAGTATTATCATTACATTTTATCAGCGAACGAAGAGAATACTTTCATAAAATCAATTGTATTATGAATTCACTGGGGAACGATCTATATTATAGTAAACCGATAAGAAAAAAATAAACCAAAAAATCTGAAAGATCTGTCACAATCTAATCCGATAGCCTTGATAACTAATGCAATCCCCTTGAGACTACTTCGATTACCTAATATATTCCTTAGCTTATTGCTGTAATTACTTAATATATTCTCTTCCCAATGCACCCACCCACCTCCCCACTCTAAATTCAAAATACTTTGAAAGAATACTTGGGATTTGGATATTGATGGATGGCTTCTGATATGATGAATGTGACAGTCCAGATGCAGCTGGTTGATGCATATAAGCAATGCAAAGCAAGCTGGAGATTGACAGTGCAGAATGGCAATGCTGATGATGCCTCAAATGAACAGAACAGAAGCAATTCCAATGATCGGTTGTGTGGATGAAATGAAGTTGAGAGCCAAGAGTCACAAAACTACACATGCAAATATCAGAGAAGCAAATGTTCACGACCACTGAACAAAGATACAATGCATATCCAATGGAGTCAACATAGAGTTACAATCACGTGCATACAAATGATAAGATCCAGAAATCCAACCCAGAGATAAATGATCGGATACAGTGACCCAATCTAAAAATAGACAATCAGATCTGGAAACCTAGATGCAGATTATGAAATTTGGCAATCATCTAGCAAACAGATAATCTGATGACATGATCAGAGCTAGCAAACATATGGTTGGACTTTGATATACAATCCAAAATCAATGACCAGATCAATAAGGTTCAATGCACATACCAAATTGCAGAAGCATAGAGATCAATAATCCATGGTCAAACAATTCCAAAGACAGGATAGCAGATCAACAGACACAACGTGTCACGCCCCCATTCGTTAGATCGGGGATTATACATGAGATTAGGGCAAATTAAAATTTTCCAACGTTAACAAACAACACGTGGCCCCAATCATGTCCCATATGGATCGAAGACCTCTGTGAGGTGTATGCATTTCCTCAGATACATAAAACGTATAGCAGAAGCTTCATGAATACAAGTGGTATGATAATAACATTTCAGAGTATGCACATCTTTCTTTTCTATAGTTTAAGTTTAGCAAAAGATAACAAAGGTATATTAATTAAATGGCCTCTATCAAAACCTTGGCCAACAGAAAAAGAAATAGTAACTGTCTAGAAGTATGAAGGCACTCTTGTGCTAGTCACAACGACGATACTGTCGATACAGTTGTACTCACCATCAGGCTAAACTGCTTGAAGCGATGCCTCCACTTTCCCGAAGGTAGATGGACCTAGTACCTACGCACCAAGTGCAGCATTAGACACGACGGTCGGCAGACAGATATATATATATATATATATATATGGGCTAGCTCTCCTAAGCTCAAGCTTAGGATAAGGCAAGCTCAAGTGTGTGGTGGGGCCCACTTGGGGACCTTCAGGGGGATGGGGATGGGGGGAATTTCAAGGACTCCTTGGGATCCTCCTCTCTGTAAAAAATGAGCCACAACCATGATTTCTATCATCTTCATATGGGCCCAAAAGTTTAATGGTTAATAGTCCATTCGGATCGATATATAGTCAATCCAACGGTCTAGTAAATTTGGATCAAACCGAAAGTTGATGGACATGTGCAATTTAGGGGGGTCATGTGTTTGGTCCATTTGGATGGACCAAAGGTGAGCCCTACAAGCATAATCTTACGAAATTTTATCCTAAGCTTGAGCTTAGGAGATATATATATATATATATAGCATCAATAGATATGCAGTAGTAAGATGAGTAAACAAATAGACAAGATCATGAGAGATGCATAGCAGTCGAATCATAAACAAAATCTAACAAGATAGGCAGTCCACATATACTAATCACCACGGGATAGTGTCATTGCCCTCCATACTCTCATTGAGTTGTGGTAGAGATATAATTAGGCACGAGATAATAACCCAGCAAGCAAGCAAGAGGATACCAGTAACAATCAAGCATCAAGACCTTATCTTCAAGAGGTATTCAATGGTGTGCATCCATCACAAAAATCACGATCTGCAGTCGCTCAAGATTCAAAGCCCTCACACATGGAGGTGCCCCAGCTGTGTTGGATGTTAACAGCTGAGTGGTGCCTGACACAAAGAGTCATAATCATACGTCGGTGAAGGGCTAGGCTTTTCTTGCATGAACAAGATTCTTCAAACGAAAGAGAGACTACTTTACATTATCAAGTCAAGACCAATCAAGCAAGCTAACTTCAAAACCTCAATTCCCATAAGTAGTCCTCATCAAGCTTTTAAAATCAAAGTTGCCTAGCTTTTAACACCTCGGTAAAGCATCGGAACAAGAGGAACATCAAAGGGGATCCTAAGTCCATCATCTAAGTTCCTCATGTGATCCCAAACAAAGCAAAGTAAAGCAAGCTAATGAACATGTTCGTCACATGTAGACAAGTACCGGATGGTACAATTCGGAATCAGACGCGATAAACAATCGAAATCCTAGGTCAAATGTTATTCCCAAGTCTCGTACATCCCTACTCAGTCAATGAAAGGAATCAAGGTTCGCGATACCCGAACAAATCATCTTCATACATAGATACAAAGGATGGTACCCCGTTGCCCAACATTGTCCACAATTGTGATAGGTTGAATCCCGAAACAACCGGAAAATAACCGTGAGAAAATGTTGGCTCAAAACATTCTCACGCATAGTCAAATGAGTTATAAAAAAGGGGTAGCCAAGGTCCCACCTAAGTCCATCCAATTCAAAGTCAAATAGGCCCTTCAGAAAGGCCCCCCAGTTCATCCGGTCGACCTGTCGGTCGACTTCCTTCATAGCCGGTCGACATCTGGTCATTCAGGTACACAGTCAAAGTTAAAATATAAATGGGAATTGGCTCAGCCGTCAGGCTTCCTAAAGCCTAACTACCAGTGTTGTAGGTCGACTGGGTGACCCACTCGGTCGATCGTGTGGCTTAAGAAAACAAAATCAAGTTTTTGTAATTGAATTGAATTGGTGAGAAACTCACTTTTCATTCACACCTGCAGACAAACAGAAGAATAAGGCCTAGCCCTCTACAATGACAATAGACATCCTCCAAATCATAAGTGCAAACAATCTCATCCAATCCAATCAATCTAACCATCCAATTAAGAATCCATTTCATTAAACAATTAAACATAATTATGATGTTTTCCAAAATTGAATTATGTAATATCCTGAGTCTTCTGGCCCCAAGATTAGCTTTATTAGTATGGCTCAGGGGGGACCCTCGAATATTGTTGGAAGAGTCCCACGTGGGATGGTATTAGAATAATTTAGGAGTTGTATCTCAACTCCAATTGAGAGTCCTACGTGTCTTGTATTTAGTAGGAATAGGACTGTATTTTCAATTTGCTTAGGACTCTAAGAGTAGTTTGAGAAAAATAATGACTCTAATGTTTATATAAACAAACCAACCGACCCTTATGTGGTTATTCTTTTCTCTTCCCCATTATATATATTAAAGCAAACAGGGAGGAGGGTGTGAGGGGTGCCACGTCATCACCCACATGAGTTCTCCTTTCAGAAAAATACTTATAAAAACACAAAGAGCTTTGGGTTTAATGTGGGCCACTCCAAATCTCTCCCGTCTAATACTTCCCTAAAATCTCTCATCCTCCTTAAATCTCTCATTCTAATACTTCCTAAAATCTCTCATCATCTTAATATGATTGAAGAACTGCTCAGTAGGGCACATATCTCAATAGTTGTGAAACCTTATCACTCAATCTGCTCTGTTAGTTTCTTTCTTTTTTTTTTTTTTTTTTTCTAAGACGTGAAGATCATATTATTATCCATTATATTGGGCATTTTCATTCCTTTGAAATTTTTTGGATTTTGTTTTTCAAAGAGATTATAATCACATTTTGTGAATTTCATTGGAGTTTTTTTATACATTATTTTTTTTTCCAAGGAGTGCAAGATCTTATTTTTATTAAATTATTAGGGTTTTTTTTTTTTTTTTTCCAAATCCACTAGCATATGGTTTTTCTTTCTGTTTTTATGGATTTTCTTTTAAAAACTAAAGATATTATTTTTAATGAATTTTATAATCCATCATAATATAATTCTTTCATCTATTCTTTATAATATATTATTTTAGATTTACTTTTCATTAATTATATTTAAAAACTCTTAAATTTTTATATATCTTCAATTTTGGCCATGCGCTACTAGTGTGTGTGTATATATATACACACACACTTGCCTCTTGTTGAAAATGCCCAAATCCACAAAATCCTTGCTCCATAGCCCAAAATCCAAACCAAAAGAGAAAATTAGCAAAATAAAACTAAATTAAAATACAAAATCAATAGAAGAGGAAAGCTCTGAGCTATCTTTAGAGCACTTCTACACCCAAAGCAGATAACCCAAACCTAAGGGGAAGAAGAGCTTACCAAACAGTGAAGCTTGAAATTGGGGATAATGGAGATCGGGGTCCACATGAAGGTGATAGCAATGATCGGAGGTGTTACTGCCTTTGCAGTCAATTTCCAGTAAGAGAAGGGTTGTGGGGCCCAGGTTGAGATGGTGGCCCGCTGGCAAGAAGAAGGGAGAAGACAGAAAGAAAGAAAGAGAATAGAGGGAGAGAGAGAGAAATGGGTGGGGCTGGGGGTCGCTTCACGTGGGACAAGGGAGTAGTGAGAGAGAGAGGAAAGGAAGAAGAGGAAGAAAAGAGAGAAAGAGACCGAGAGAGAACAAGATGAGTGGGGGCTTTACACACGTTTGGCAGCAAGGGGGGAGAAAAAGATATCAAGAAAGAAAGAGATAATGAAGGAGAATGAGAGGATGAGATGGGTGGGGGAGGGGCTGATTCACGTGAGAGAGAGAGAGAGAGAGAGAGAGAGAGAGACAGAGAAGGGAAAGGAGAAACAGAGAAAGGGAAAACGGGGAAAACAGAGAGAGATGGAGTGGGCCGGGGTCCGCTGGAGATGATGGTGCGGGTGGTCGTCGACGTCGACGACGTGGTGCTCCGGGACGGTTGGGCAGCGAGGTGGATGGGAAGAAGCAGAGATGGATGAGGGAGATGAGAGAGTGGAGAAGAGAGGGGAGACGGCCGGAGAGGATAGTGGCAGTCGACGGCGGTGGCGTCCGGTGGCAGAAAGGAGAGTGAGAGAGAGAGAGAGAGAGAGAGAGAGAGAGAGAGGCGGGGCGAATGGGGAAAGGTCGGGATGGGGGTGGAGTTTGACTTTCGGAAAATTAATAAAATAAGCTTAAATGAGTTCGGGTCACGTCCAGTTTTGTGTCGGGTTTAAGGGGTACAGATCACAATAAGATAATATTACAAAGCCCGATAAAGTCCGAAAAATCAGTAATCTATCCGATGTTATCAAAATATCGACACTCAGATAAAATCACGTACTATCCAGAAAACCGAGGGAGAAAATTCAAAACAGTGATCTCAGCAAAACCAAGCCTAGGAAGAAGTGTTGAGAAATAAAAATGCATTCGATACAGGAGATCAAAGTGCAGCATTGCATGTGGTAACCAAAGACACGCAATGCAGAAGTGCACACAATCAATGGCTAGCAGGTGGAGATGAGGCGAGTGGCCATGGGTAATGGCAGGGGTGTGATAAGACTAGATGAGCAGCAGCGATTGATGGCAAGTGTCAATGGCTGAGTCGGGTGGGTGCTGTGAAAGACAAATGTTTGTTGAGATGGGAATCAAAGGGCTCAAACGATTGCACGGCAATGAATGGTAGGAAGACAAAGATGAGTGCAGTTCGGGAAATGTATCTCATTGCAGAAGCTTGAGATGGATGTTGAGAAATGGTTGGGTTCATTTGTAATGTGAGTCAATGGGTTTATTTGTGATTTTGAAAGTAAAATTTCCTGAATTAGGATTAGTTTAAGCTTGAGTTATTTTAGGCTAGAGTTGTGATGGAATTAGGATTAGGTTTCCAATTATTAGATTTCCGACTTTGGTTATGATTAGGTTTCCTAAAAAACATCTTTGGCTGGACTTTATAACTAGCCATTGGCCATTCACAGTAATGGAGATCAAATCATTCAGTCAAGATGTAGCCCTAAAATCTCAACTATGGAAAGTAGAGAAAATGTGAAGCACTTGCAGAGCATAGTGGGGTAGACATAAGATGTAGGCAAGCAAACAAGAAGACCAAAAAAGGTGCTGACCATGTTGGTATCGTTGTTGTGGCAGGCAGGGGATTTGGGTTGGTGGACTTCTAATCAAAGGTGATGGATGATATTGCTAGCAGATCACCATGGAATTGGGTCAGACAAGAACAGAGAAATGGAGACTGCGATTGCAACAGATCAACTGTGAGCGAGCCATCGTAAGGTGCAGAATTTTTTTTTTATTTTTATTTTTTATCGGTAGTAGAGGATTTTTATTAAAAAGAGAGGCAATTACAACACAACTAAAAAAATCCAAAAGAACAACTTCCAAAGTATTACAGGTTCAAGAGAAATATACCAACCACAAAGTACAAGAAAAATATACCAGCCACAAAGTACAAAAATGAGGCACTCAAATTACAAGATCTATCCCAACCTGTCATCCCATTGGCAGATCTACTAGTTTGGTGAAATACTATCTGCATCTTATAATCAAGATGACTAATTTTGTTAAAAGGAATTGCATTTTCTATGGCTCCCTCAGCGATTTCATTCCTTATATAGCATTATTCAAGTCACTATCCACAATAAAATAATGATGAAATGAGTTCAAAAATTGCCATTACTTCTGCTTTATTAGAGTCTTTGATCCCTACATGTTTAGAAAACAAATAGTCAAATACAAAACTTTCCCCTTCTGATTTCTTAGAACACCTTCAATGCCTGCCAACTCCAGTTTTTCTTTTACCGCTACATCCACGTTGAATTTTAGAATCCCCCCCCACCACACACACACACACACACACATATATATATATATATATGGGCAAGAGTCTTTTAAGCTAAGGCTTAAGATAAAATTTCGTAAGCTTACGCTTGTGGGGGCCCACCCTTGGTCCATCTAAATGGATCAAACACACGACCCTCCTAAATTGCACATGGCCACCAACTTTCGGTCCGATCCGAGTATTTATTAAACCATTGGATCGACTGTGTACCAATCCGAATGGACTGTTGACCATCGAACTTTTGGGGCCAAAATGGAGATGATAGAAACCACGTTGTGGCTGATTTTTTACAAAGAAAAGAGTTATAGGGAGTCATTGAAATCCACTCATCCCCATGTGGGTCCCCAAGTGAGCCCTACCACACACTTGAACTTACATGAGCTTGCCTTGTCATAGGCTTTAGCTTAGGAAATCTGTCCACACATACACACACAACACATATAGAGGCCAATCCTCTCCTCAGCTCAAGCGGATGGGAGAGGGTTGTAAGCTGCCTAGGGTGGGGCCCACCATTTGGTCCATAAAACGAACCACACACAAGGACCCCTGAATTGTACATGTCCACCAAAACTCAGCCCCATCCGATTAAATTGGATCATTGGATTGAGTGACACCCATCCGAATGGATTGTACATCGTTAAAAATTTGTGGCCCAGATTGAGTTGATAGAAATTAAGGATATGGCTAATTTTTGTAGAGAGGAAGGCCCATGTGTGTCCTTCAAATCCCCCCATCTCCATTCCCATGTGGGTCCCCAGGTGGGCCCCAGACCATTGAGCGGACACCCTTATCCTCGGCTCAAGCTGGGAATAGGGGGCTTCATATATATATATATATATATATATATATATATAGGTTTTATACATAGATTAAGTTACATTCATATTTGATAGTGTAATTAGCTTTTATCACATAGAATTAATAGCCTCACTTGTATATTTAAAAAAAATTATCATGAGGCTCTTTTATCCAATTATACTCCATATATCTTATTCGAATCTGGATCCTCTTTTTTTTTTTTTTTTAAGTTAATACCATTTCCAGATTTCATGTCAGATTTGGATCCAAATATATAAAGACAAATCAGGGTTTGGATCCACCGTGGTTCTGCTTCAGAGCAACCCATTTGCATGCTTTGATCACATGATAGTCTATGCTAGAAGCCAACGAGCTATTCACACCTCCATTCACTTTTACTTTTCTCAAAGTAGACTCAAACTTTAATTTATCAAGTTTCAATATAAGACTTGGGACTGGTTTCTTCAAAGGCAAACATAAGGTGGAGGAAAACTAAGGGACCATTGATATGAGACCATAATTAGAATAGTGAAATGAATTGATTAGGAGCAATCGAAAAGAGACCATGATCAAGAAAGTGACCATTGATATGAGACCATAATTGATGTATCCTTGTACTTCATTAATTATTGGGCATATACAAACAACCATCAAGACAGGGACCATTGATATGAGACTATTATTGATGTATCCTTGTACTTCATTAATTATTGGGCATATTACAAACAGCCTCAATTTTCCTTCTAATATATTCTTTTTCTCTCCAAAAACCTTCTGTGTGACTCTATTTATGGATAGCAAAACTCAGAAGGTAGAGATGGTACTAAAGGGACTTTTGAGATGCTTTGGAAGAGCAAATTAAACTTTTGTTATGCACAGGGAACATTAATCAATCATGTGACGATATTCTCTAATAGATCTTGAGTGTCTTCCTCCTCGGACTTCTTCAGGCGATCCATAGCTTTATCAACCTACATAATCACATAGATATGGATGCTCAATTTTTTCAATGAACTGAAGTTGGATAAAGAAAGAGAGCAAGCAACAGGTATGTAAAGATTAATCACCTCTTTATTCCAGTTAGTCCTCAGTGTCAAAATAATGAGAGTCACAGTCTGGAGGGCAACTCCAAGAATCATCCCCCACCAAATTCCCTGGAGAACATTGGATGTAAGATGATAGTTAATTAAGATAATAAGGAAGTTTAAAACGAATTTGGCTATGTAACCCCCCTTTTTAAGAAATCCTTTAAAAAAATCCGTTCAAGAAATAAAATATTTTTTTTTTTTTAAATGTCGAATGATATGGAAAGGATGGGTTCAACTTAGATTATTATGATTAGATTGGAATTGGGTTGTACTGGGATAGTGTATTTGCAATTAAGTTTCCTATTTTTATGTGATTATTTCTAGTTTATGTCAACAATCAATAGCCATTGGCTATTATTACTAAAGTTACCAAAAGATATTTTGCAAGATGTACCCGTTTGTCAATTTATTATTAAAGTAAAAGTAATGTAAAGTCTCTATTTTTAAGACAAGGGGTCACATCAAAACTACACATCTTTAAAATTCCCCCATTCCTTAAAAAAAAAAGTTTGAAAAACAACCTTCTTTATCCACTAAATAATAAAAAAAACACCCACTTTTCATACAAAAAATCAAAAAGATTCCTTACTAATCCACTAAAGATAAAATACCATCATAACCTCCTTATATATTATATTCTCCTGATTTGATGCTTTACTTTAACTTTATTTTATGATAAAATTACCAAACGGGCCTAATTAATTTTATTTGCATAGAATACATAGGAATTGAATACGCAGGAACTCTTGTCATAAGTGGTTAAAAATTAAGGCCAAAAGTGAATAAATAAAAAAATTACCATAAAATAACTTTCCTTTTATTTGAAATGAATTCAAGGGAAGATAAGAAATCCATAGCCAGCCATCTCCCTAGGTTCGGGTGAGGTGGGAGAGCCTAGGTTCGAACCCGGGATAGGCAGGTAAGAACTGACGCCTCTTACTACTAGGGTAATAGTGGTAAGAGGTCGTTCTTGATGATGATGAGTTAAAGCTGCTTAAAAATGTACCTTAAAATAGTAAAGAATTTTTTTTGCTAAAACATTAAAAGAGAGTCAAGAATTTCCAATTTTAATGATATTATGCGGACCCTGTCATATAAAATATTGTATCAACTCACGGTCTCTCTCACAAGAATAGTGCAGTAATTTGAGTAATCAGCAGAATTTGTGGAGAGAGAGAGAGGTAAGTGCTTAGATTATTAACATTAGAGGCATAAGAGAGGAGTTTAGTGATACTTACAGCCACCCCTAGACTTGTTTTGAAGCCAAGAACACATCCAATTGGGAGACCGATGATGTAGTAAGTTGTTAGATTAACATAAGCCACAAGTGCTTGCCATCCACTCCCAATTGCCACACCTGCAAACTCAAAATCCCTTCAATTAGATGGTCCATCTATTTGATGGCAATGCATCACCATATACACTTTAGATCATGTTCACTCAGAGTATGCAATATGAGGGTAGCAGTGGGCCAATTCCAGGACAGACTTTAATGGTCAGGCTAGCCCATTTAACTCTAGGCGTAAACTATGCCTGTGCCTAGTCTGTTTATTCATCAGGTATGTGAATCGGGCCCCAGGTGGACCCGTGAAGTCCAGCAAGGTTTGAATGTGTAGTGGGTCCAGTTTCACACCTAGGCCCGCTGTATTTAGATGGACCAACAATTTAGAGTTAAAATGGGTAATTTCCACGGGACAGACAGAAGATAGTCCAAGCCCAGATAACCCAATAATCAGTCTCACAACCAAGCTATAGATCTGTGATTCAAGGCCTTTTTATGGAATTTGATGAGCTAGGTAGAGACATCGAAAACGCCCTGGGAAGATATAGACCCCTATTTATGGAGCTATCAGGCCCAAAGCTCACACCCACACTACAGTTCAAAAATACAGAAACTTGACTCAGGTGCTTCGAGTCAATTGGGAGACTCAGCTAAGTTTTGACTGAGTTAATCCATGTAACCGAAAACTCATTGATGACCAAGTTTTTCATGGAGTCCTCTGTTTCTAATCTGGTCCAGACTCCAGAGTCCAGACCCATTCTAAGGGCATCAAACTAGCATGGGCTTAAGCCAGGGAGGGGCTTGCGCCCGATGGCCCATCCCATGAAGTACAGGGCTAGGCCCAGCTGGTCCAACAGACCATGCCATGATCAGAAATGGGCATACTCTTACCTGAAAGGATGGGTTGAATTCCATTTAAGAACACTGAGATGGCGAGCAGCGGCGTTAGATCAGAAACCGCCTCAATAACCACAGTATCAGTGGTAAAAAGTATGCTTAATGGTCTTTTCAGTATAAGAACAACTGCACTGAAGATTATACTGATGATGATGGAAGTAAAGACCACAACAATCACTGAGAATCTTGCTAGTCTCGGGTGAGATGCCCCAAGTTCATTGCCAACTCGAATGCTGCAATTCAAATGCAAAAGAGGATCAAACCAAATAAAGAGAAATTATGATTTGATTAGTTTTAGTTCCCAATACAATCATAGAAATTAACCACTTAATTTATCCTCCTAACACATGTTTGCATGACCCATAGCAAAGTCCTAAAACTCAACCCACTGGAGTATCCTAAAACAGGCATGAATCACACGAGTCCCTCACCATCAACGCTACATCTGGGGAGTGATCCCTGGTTATTTTTGTTGAAGGGAGGTGCCTCACCAAGTTGATTGGCTAGACTCATTTGACCAAGTTTTTTCAGACCGGGCTCGACTCATTTGAACCGGAGGTCTTCGAGTCAAGCTGACTTGGCCAAATCAGGGCCCGTGGAGTTCATACATACATGTAGTTTTATTACATAAATATGAGTTTATAAGGAATGATGAGAACAAACCTGGCTGCTGTGCTGAGGCCCAACATGAACATCATGTCCCAGGTCCAGTAGTTCATGCTGAAATGTGTCAAAAACAGAGAATAAGGAAATGTATAAGACATAGAATTATTATCACCAGAATTAGGGGTGAACATGGGGCCAGCCAGGCCAACATTGGTCTGTCTTGTAGGTCCATGACCTGGACACAGGCCTAACTTTCTGGCAGATTGTTAAATAGGCCGAACTTGGGCCTGGTATGCTGAGAAGCCAAGCATAACCTGACATATTAAGGAATATTTCTTGAGGGCCATTTAGAAACTCTAAAAATAAATTTTTATTTTATTATTTTAATCTTATTTACATATTAGAGTAAATATTTAGTATAACTTTAATTGTATTTTCTATTGTTAGAGCCTATTTATAAATTAGAGTGTTTGTCTCTAAAATCATTAAGCTAAGTAATGGGTGCCGCCTTTCATAGTATTGGGTTTTTTTTTTTATTATTATTATTATTATTTAACTAAAGCATATGGATCAGGTGGACAATACATAATTTACAAGTGTTTTAGATGAAATTGATATCATAAAAATTCCAAAATGATGCAAATGGTGGGTTCTATCTTGTAAAATCTAAAAGTGGGTCCCAATTACCACAATTCCAAAGGTGAGTCCCATGTTCATAATCACAAAAGGCACACTTTGTAATTCCTAAAAATGTGTCTCGTGCTTACAATCACAAAAGGTGGGTTCATATTGTACTTTATTATAAAGATGGATCCGTTTTAATAATAATTCCTATGTGGGTTCTTCTTGTAATTGCTACAAGTGAGCCACATTGTAATTCCTAAACATGGGCCACATGTTCTAATTCCTGAAAGAGTGGGCCCCATGTTCTAATTCCTAAGAGGTGAGATCCCATGTTGTAATTTCTAAAGGCGGCCCCATGTGCAGCAATTCATAAATGTGAGCCCATGTGGTAATCCCTTGGTGGGTCTCATGTTCATATACACAAAAGATGTGCCCAAAATTCAAATTCTATAAAGGCGGGCCCATGTTTTAACTCCTAAAGGTGGGTCCCATGTATCTCTAAAGGTCAACCCCAAGGGCAGAGATTTAGAAATGATAGAGAAATCTCCTTTGATAAGCTCTAATTTTTATGTTTACCAAACATTATTGTAAAAGAATTTATTTATTTATTTATTATTTATTAATTTTTTTTATAATTACTAAACAGACCACTTGTAAACTAATGCTTAAAAATTATAGCCTTTTATTTTAGATCTAATTATCTCTTATTAGTTAGATTAGAGTTTCCAAACGTCCCCTTCGTTTTTTATTTTTAGCAAATGGGCTGGTCTTGGACTTAATCTTAAGCTCAAGGACTAGAACCAGATCAAAATATTAGGCCAGATGATTAATGAGCAAGGCTTGGACAAGCTTTGGCCTAGATCGATCTGGGCCATGAACACCTCTAATTGGAATGGTAAAACTAGTGTCATGTAAACCAACACTAATGATTCACAAATGAACCGAAGATTATTAATTTAAATCAATGTTTAGACCGAAAACAATCTCAGTTGCTTTTCCTCATTTAATTTTTTTGCCTTCCCTACCTATCTCCCGCCGTTGGAAACACTTTTCCATATATTCAAAGAAAATTGGACTACTATTATTGTTTTTTGGAAAGGCGCCCACACCAAATGATGATAAGTATTTTCTAAAGAAAAAAATGTCTCGATTTTTCTTTTCGTTTTTGGTCAAAAAAGGGATTACACAAACGTTAAAGGTCGAGTGATTTGGATGAATATGACCAAACACTAGATAATGTTATAACCATGACTGAAGCAATGGCATACCAACTTCAGCGTGTCCAAGGAACATCTAAGGGTGACCCCTCTGCTTTACAAGCATTATGGGTGTTGTTCGTTTTGAATGCGTGGTGCTTATAAGTGCTATGCGCAGGTGAAGATTTTCCATACAAACAAAAGATCCTGTTTGTTTACAAGATTTCTAATTTTTATTCAGGTTTTTATGAATTCTCCAAATGCTGTCTTCTGTTTGGCTTCACCAATACTCAAGTAGAATGTAACATTTGAAAATTGGAAATCTTAACACTTTCACTGGTCAATCGTGACGTTTCACTAGCTAATTTTATAAACTCTCGATATTTAAATGAAAATTCAGAGTTTTGGGGGACAATAGCTATCCCTGCTGTTAGAAATTCTATCTAAGAAATTCTCATTTGAAATACCTCCAAAAACAACTCCAAACAAACAGACTCTAAAAGCCTGCAGCATAAATGCATAATGATAAGGATTCCATTATTTAGGGGAAAGGGACTTCCACTGTTTGTGTGACCGACATTTTGGACGTTTGGTGCAAGTCATTTTCGCAAGAAAAATGTGCCCTTTTCTCAACTTACTGTCTGTGATGGAAACGTAGCTGAGACCCCATTCCCATCAGAGTTTCGCTAGGTTCTCATTATAAAGACAGAAAAGACAAGTGGTTATATGTGTAATTCCTTATTTCATATGGTTAGCACACTGCACACATGTCATTGGCAATGAGAATTACCAGATAGAAATGGAGTCAAGTGAGACTGTTGCATTTGGGAGGAGGCCTGATATAAGCACAAGCCCTTGATTGTACCATATCTCCAAGCTGTATTGAAACATTATTACACAAAAAACAATCAGAAAATTGTGAATGGTAATTAGCAAATATACTAGCTCTGTAAAAGGAGAAAGGTCCTCTTTGAAACTCACATTATGAAAGTTTTCTATGGGTGGGCCTCATCATCCTCTGATGAAAGATCTAACTAAGAGAAGATTGAGCCTCATTTAATAGTGGGTCCCATTTCTATTCACATGAGACTGACCAAAATTTCTACCAAAACCATAAAATGCATATAATATTTGTATGGAAAATTTCCAAATTAGCCACTATGTTTTCTCAAAAGCTTTTAATTAAAGACATCCAACCATTTAAAACTATTTTTCGGCAACCTTTTTTATCTAACTTTTTAAAATACTCAAATTACACTTCATTAAAATAAAATTCTCCTTCACTTCCTTGCTATTCTCTTCATTTTCTTCACCGACATCCTCACTGTGATCATGTACAACCAGCATCTCTGCGTGATCGGTTGAACGTAGTGGTTGCCCATGTCATAGTTTTAAATGAACGATAGTTTGAGTATTTTAAAAAAGATTGAGAAAAAAGGTCACCAGAAAATGCCTTTAAATGACCGGATTTTTATTTATTTTTATAACCTAAGGGTATCTTCCCGCCCAACCCAACTCAGGAGCCTTTAGCCCTAAGCCGGTGGGACACTCGATTTTAGACAACCAAGACGTAATCCCTAGGGGGCCATGCAAACCCTGCTATCCACATGCACCAAGTAAAACTATGGAGGGTGGCCAACCGGATGTCCTTAATTGAAAACTAACCAAAAAATTAAGGGACTGATTTGAAAAGTTTTTAAAATGATGTCCTTTTTTAAAATAAGCCAAAACGTTAAGGCCTTTTTTTGGAATTTCCCCTATACACACACACACACTTTATTCTTTCTTTTACTGCTGAACCTAACATTCGTCTGCATGATTTTCTATAGGTTTAGTTGAGGCCTAAAATATATGGAAAATTCATCCTCACCACTTTATATTCTAACTGTTATTATATTTACATCTAAAACTCCTAGAGACAAAACAAATGAAAATGAAGATGTACAAAAAGATTTCAACATCCTTTTTAAAGTCTATCTTCTGGAACTATAAAGGACCCAAACAAACTGAAATGTCACTGTAGGAATAATATATCAGCTAATATGCAAACAAAGAGTCTATTTGGACAAGTTTTTTGGCCAGAATTTTGGACAAATCCTATGGTATGCCTTGAATATCACATGATATTCAAGGCATACCATAGGATTTGTCCAAAATTCTGGCCAAAAAATTTGTCCAACTACCACTACTCATATGTAAAAGGTTTTGGATTTGGAGATACAATTCCCAAACCTGTGTTCTAGAAGCAATGAAGCATGACTGAGACAAAGTTCTTCTGCGATGACTCATGACATGACTCAGTGACCTTTTCAACTGAGTACAGTTTTTGAGTCCTTTAAAACAAACCAAAAAAGTAAGGTTAATTAATCCCAACCACCACCCACCTTTACTTTACCAATTTTGGTTGACAAAATACATTGGGATTACTGGGAAATAATCTCCAGCGGCCACCCACTTTATAGTAAGGCATTCATGTGACTTTCATTTTCATACCTTCATAATTTCCCCAATATATGAGAGAGAGAGAGAGAGAGAGAGAGAGAGAGAGAGCCACATACCATAGCATGAAAGCAGATGCAACAGTCAACTTGAGATATGACCACAGCCCAGTAAAGGCCTTGAGAGAGAACCCAGTCCACGTTTCCTTACAAGATGGGCTCAAAAGTATGTAAAGCGCTGTTAAGATTGCTAAGATCCACCAAGAGAAGCTCAATGTGAGAGCAGCCCCCAATAGGCCATAATCCAAAACAAACACAGCCACCCATGTGAGCAGTAAGTGTAAGAGGAAGACCCCAACAGCTATATATGCCAAGGGGTTTACAATGTTTTGGGCCTGTAGGAATCTCTGCAATGGGCAATTGAGTGCGAACGCGTAGAGCTGAGGGAGCAGACCGCGTGCAAAGATTTGACCTTGGGCCGCAATGGCCATTGGTATCCCGATGGCTCGAAGAACTGAACCGGAATACCAGTAGAGGAAAGAGAGAGCGAAAGCTGCGATTAAGTGAAGGATCATGGCTTTCTGGCAAATGGTACCCATTGCACTGTACTTCTTTGCTCCATAAGCTTGCCCACATACAGTCTGCACTGCACTAGCCATGCCTAACTGGAGAGAGAGAGAGAGAGAGAGAGAGAGGGGAGAAAAGAAGTGTTATGAATAAAATATGAGGTAAAATGGGGACATCTAAAATGGGCTCCAGCGAAAGATTATTGAAGAAGTAAAGGGTGAAGAAAAGAATATAAGGTATAGATATAAATGAATCTTAGCTTTCTTAGGATTTTAATTTTTACGGTGATGACTAGTTTTCATTTTTCCTTTCTACTCAATTTATTTTCCATTTAGATGGGAATATTTGATGACCATTCTTCACCTTTGTTTCTTCACTTTACAGGAACGCATTTCATAGAATTCCTAAGAACTCAATCCCATAAAAAAAATGTGAGCCCTTAGCCACAACTTATAAATCCATTTGTAACTCCCATATCTGAAATCCAGACTGCTCAGTTATTTAATTGGATTTAAGCCAAACTTTACTTTAATTATAGTTGACCTCATTGTAAATTGATCATGTAAATAACATCCGATTTGAGTTTGTTATTTTTATTGCAATCATGTGTTTTACACTTGGTGGATGCAATTATGGTCTCAACTCTGACTGTATTGAAATTTGGCCCCTATTCAATCAAGGTGGGTGGGAGTGACTTTGAGCAGTTTGGATTCGGAGTCGTGCGTGCGTTCACTGGGCCTAGAAATCTAAAATTGCGGCCCACATATAAGTCCATGGTTCCACAAGGTTCGAGCTTGAGGTTCGATTGATTTGATTTGATTCAAGTCAAGCTAGGCCTTGGCTCGAGCTTGAGGTAGCTTGTTTAATATTCATGCCAAGCTCGAGTAAGGCTATGCTTCTTCATTGCAATAAAAAAATCTGTCTTAGTAGTGTGAAGATCAAATTACAAATATCATGATCCACTTAACAAGAGAGAGAGAATGGAAACACACAGAAGCAGAGAAGAAGAAGATGGAAAGTGAGCTTTCAATTCATTAAGACGCCCTCAGAAAGAGTGGCATTGATCCAACACAAGACGTCCTGATCTTGTTGGATAGAGGCAGAAAAATGAAGAAGAAACAGGCATAGCAGATGACATGGTGTAGAAACTCAGATATGAAAAGACTGAAGCAAGAACAGAGTAGAAAGGAAATGAAACTCAGCAGACAGCAGTTGTTCAAATATGGAGAAAGAGAGAGATTCTACAGAGAGAAGACAAAGATGTAGCAGAGATGTTGAGGAAGAATATGATGAACTCTGCTGGTATCTTGATGAATTCTGGAGTCTCGCCGAAGAAGATGATGAGCACAGGATCTAGCAACGTAGGTTGAAAAAGCTCTGATACCAACTTAACAAGAGAGAAAATGAAAACAGGGAGAAGCAGAGAAAAACTGGTAATCTGATAATTTTATTCACAAACAAAGCAAGTTTTCATTGAAGATGTCTCTTTTACCAAACCACACAGGCATAAACAAGTGCAAAGTTCACAAATTAAAGCCTGCTGCATGCGTTGCATGGATAAGGATATAAACTAAAAGCCCCCTGGAAGAGGAAGAGAGGAAGAGGAAGAAATCACAAACATGAAAAAGATAATGACTGACAATGAAGACCACAGGGGGGACAACAATGAGAAGAGACTAACAAAGAAAAAGACCCATTAATTAATAAGAAGGGAGGAAGACAAGACAAAATTTACCATAATTCCATAAGCAAGACCTTGAATTCCCATATTAGCAACTGATGCCCCAGCCAGTTCAAGGGCACCCAGATGCCCAGCAAACATTTGGGTGGCTAAACTGAGCATGAAATTGAAAATGGACACAGTGATTGATGCTCCAGATAGGCCCCATAAGGCCTTGGACTCCCAGACTGCTGTTCTAGCCAATAGGCCCCATCCGACACGATCCATTGCCAATATCTCTTCGATGACATCGGAGGGTTGATTGATGATGGACCTCAGATGAACCAAAGGCTCAGATGCACTCTCCCCCATTTTGGAATTTTTTTCTGTAGCTATTGAACTGGCTCAAAGTGCATGTGGATTGTGGGGTTCAGGAAAGGGGAGGGGGGTGACTTTTCAACGAAAGCCTAGAAGATGTGGAGGGGATGTGATTCTTCCTATCAAGTGCAGAGTTTTATAGACATATATCTACCATTCTCAGCTGGCAGCCTGGCACAATGCTAACGACCGGCTTATTAGCCACCAGAGAAAAGTAGATGAGACTTTTTTACATATTACACCCCCAACTTTTTTTCTGACAATCTCAAACCTCTCTATATATGTGATTGATATTATATTAACCCCCCCACCCCCCCTCTCCCCCTCCCCGAACCTCTCTATCTGATTGATATTCTCTGCTGCAACAGAATGTTCATCAGACAACCACATAAATTAACACCTCGGTGGACCATTCTTCTATCTGAAGAGCATGGGATATGATAGGCATGTCAAACGGGCGGGCCGAGGCTGGAGCGGCACGGGCCGGGCCGGCCCACCAGAAAAAAACCCTGGCACGGCACGGCCCGCCATGGGCCGGGCTGGAGCCAGCCGGGCCGTATGAAAAAAAATTACAAATTACAATGAAGGAAAAAGATCTTTTTACACACATATAAAGAGAGAGATTTGTAACATCATATTTATCTTATGGTCTAATAATAGAACTCTTAAAGCCAATCTCAGATAATCAGGCAAGCCTACATGATGATGATGTTGATGAAATCAAGATCATTCATTCATTTGGTACAAACAACCTTGATAGCAGCATTTGCAAAAAATTACAATTGGCGTGTCTTAAACTAATGATTCATATTAGAAAACGTCTATAGCCATCTACTAAGAATGCAAAGCTAAGATCATACTCCCATTACGAGAGCTCTACTTGTATGCTTGATAAATATGCTTTGGGCTGATTTGTTTGATGCAATTGAGTTCCTAGGAAAATCCTAAGACATTGTATTTCTTAAATGCGACAAATCAAATGTGAATATCCAAAAATGACCATCAAATAACCTTTTCTTCAATGAAAATATAGTAAGGAAAGATGGGAAATGAATAACCATAATTTAAGTCTCATAAAAACCAGGGTCTTATCTACACTTCATCTTCTATCCTCGACCGCACACCTGATATCCATCACCCTTCACCTCTTTCATAATACTTCATGGAACTCATTTGACCATGAATTTTCATGTATTATCATGTGCAACTAACTCGACCTACTCATGTTCAAATAATTAATTTTAATTCAACGAAAAATCCTTTTAAAAAACCGTATTCTCTCACCTAAATTTATATCTATTATGGCTAGGGCTGTATATATATGGGTTGGTTTGGGACCTAATATTTGATTGGACACATTCCAAAGAGAAACCTGTGAGTCCAAGATGAGATCCATGGTCTGAGGCACAAGTGAAGAGATCAAACTATACTAAGAGTTGATTATGTTTTAATGAAATAATATATTCATAATAAAAGTAAAAGTAACATTATATATATATATATATGGGTATATTCAAGTGCATTTATCCCTCACCATGTGTGGTGAGGGACACCCCTTTTGGGGAAGTTTCAAGTACAAAAGGGTGTGTGAGTGATAGATGCACTTGAATATTTCTCATATATATATATATATATATATGAGAGAAATGCTCTTGTACAAGTTTTCCTTACGATCTTACGGTACAAGCCACCTAATGAGGCATGCTACTGGTTCATCCGAGCAGACCATTCAAACCCACTCATCTTATTTACACAACTACCATCAGGTTTTGATAGATCCTATTAGAGTGAACCGTTTGATGAATGGTCGATTTTATTATTTTATATAATGCCATTAAGCTTGTGGACCACAGATGAATGGGTTAGAGGTATTATATTGACTTCAAATTTGATATCTAGGTTGACCCCACTTGGATCTTTCGATCCCTCCTTGTTTCATTATTTGTCAGGTCTCTAGTGGGCCCCACTAGGCGGCTTGTATTGTAAGACCGTAAGGGAAGCTTGTAAAGGAGCATTTCTCTGTATATATATATATATATATATATATATGTATATTGGATTACTATTATAAGTTTATAACTATTATCCGGGCCGGAGAAGAATATTAGAAATTGATGTAATTCGAGTCAATAAATTTAGGTTTGGTTTCAATTAGACATAAGTTCCCAACTTATTTTCCAAGCTTATCTGGCAAAACCAAGCCATCTAGTGATGTTTGGTAGGTGCCAAAAAAAAAAAAAAAAAAGCACAGAAGAAGTTTGTGTTCTATTTGGGCCCAATTTCTGTAGTGATTTTGTCACAATGGGCCCACCTGTTATATAATGATTGACATCTTTTGTATTTTTTTTTTTTGGTAAATAAAACT
Organism: Camphora micrantha; assembly: GCA_003546025.1. Lineage (NCBI taxonomy): Eukaryota > Viridiplantae > Streptophyta > Magnoliopsida > Laurales > Lauraceae > Camphora > Camphora micrantha. The sequence goes on along the minus strand of QPKB01000007.1, from coordinate 30,301,049 downwards.
TTGATTAAAAGAAAAAGAATGAGAGGGTTAGAGTATTTATAGACTTTGTAAAATTGAAAAATGACACAAAATACCCCTTATATGACCGTTTTATGGCTGTTGGGGGTTAAAATGAAGAATTTTTTTAAAAATAGTCATTTTTGGGTGGGCTAGACGGGCCGTGCCAAACGGGCCCAGGCCACCTCAACACGGGCTGTGCCGTTGAACGGGCCGTGCCAGACCACGGGCCGTTGACTGTTCGGCCTGGCCTGCCCATTTGACATCCCAACGGGCCCGGCCCGGATCCACCATGGTTCTTATTCGAATTAGACCTGTTTGCATCCCTACAATTTTTCCCTTAATTCTTAGCAAATTGTAGCCATGAGTAATGACATTATTTGAGCTATGGGTTTAAACTTTAAACCATGGTTGAAATCTGAATAACTTTGGTTTGGTAAAAGGGATTTGTACTAATTCTCACATGGAGAGAAAAGTCTAGTCTCCAATACTGACTTGAAATCCACATGGAACCTGATACAACTTACCTGTCTAGGTGGATCCACTAGATGAAAGATCCATTAACCCATTTTTACCTTTAGATCAAAAGACACCAATGCCACTCAAGATGAAAGACCCACCCACCATCCATTTGTTTGGGACCCTCTAGAAGAAAGGTCCAACCTATCTCTGCATGTATACACTCATGGAACCTCTTGATCAAAATCAAGCCACCCATCCATCTTTGTAGGAACCACAAGATGAAAGATATTGGGAGTTAACATTTACACCCACTCTATATGGCTATGCCTATGTAATCTAGTCAAGTACATAGGCAAGTACTTGCAAGTACATGGGCCGCACCTGCTGCTTGGCCGCTGGGCATGCTGCCTAGCCGGTTCTATTCCCAAAAGGGCTGGGGTCCCATAGGGATATCTCAGCTCGGGTCCACTTAAAAAATGGGTGTAATTAACTAATTGATTAAAAACCCAAAAACTGGTCTAACAAACTAAGTAATAGACCATTCAAACCCAAGGTGAAACTCAGAAATTCTAATCACTGAAAATATGAAATCATTTGAAAGTCATGACTAAAATCCAACATTTGTCTCTAAGATTTGTAGAATAGCATGGTCATTAAGAATCTAATGACATGAAACATGAATTAACAGAAATCAAGCACTAAAACCATTGTGATTAACATGAATCACTACTAACATAGTCATGATTAACTTTAATCAAGGCTAACCAAACAAAGTGTGCAATTAATTTTAAACACTTGCCTCTAAATCAAGAACAATACACAGCCTTAATCTCACGATCAAACCAAGCTCCCCAAAGAGCTTTCTCTTCCAAATGAAGCCCACCAAAAAACTCCCTAAAATAAAACCCAAATACTGTCAAAACCCAACCCAAAAACAATAAACACCATGGTGCAAAAGATGGGTTCTAGACTAAGGGGGAAGAGGGCCTACCTCTTTGAACGTCTAGGGACCTTAGACGGAACGGGTCAAAGAAGAAGAATTGAAGGTCTAAGGAAGAGCTTTCCAACAAGTTAAGAATTAGAATTTTTTGAGATCGGTGACAGAAGCTGTACTTTTCCAAATGGTTGTTGGGCATGTCAAGATCTAACTTTTGAGCTCAAGAAACAATTTTTATAAAATTTTCAAAATACTCCTGAAAAACCTCGGAATTCTAACTTAACCCAGAAAATGTCAAATTCTCACAAAACTCCTCGAAACTCTTCGGAACTAATCCCAACTTAGCTCTAGTCACAAGAAACTCTCGATTAACCTCTAATCAAGCATCAATAGCCACTAAACGTAATTAATTAGCGTTAATCGTAGTAATTAAAACTCGGGTTTTTTTACCGGGACAAGACGTCACATCATGTAAGAAATTTCCAACAAGCCCAATTTCTTGTAGAAACTCCTTTAAGAAAATAAGACCTTAAGGTCTCCAATAAGTTTTCAATTAAGGACATTCATTCTTCGACGACCTTTTTCTTTGATTTTCAAGTTACCCTCACTGAAATAAAGCACTCATTCACTTCCTCTATACTCTCCTCTTTTTCTTTACCAGCGTCATCATGGTGATCAACGACAGCTAGCTTCTCCACGATGATCTGCCGGATGTAGTGGCTACCAGAACCATATTATGCCTTTAAATGAAATGTAATTTGGGCATTTTTAAAAAGTTGAAAAAAAATTGTCATAAACTACCTTTAAATGGTCACGCGTCCTTAATTGAGAATTTTATGAAAAACTTAGAGACTGATTTGAGAAGTTATAAAACTTGTATCCGTTTTTGAAATAAGGAAAAAACTTAAAACCTTATTTAAAAATTTTCCCAAAATAATACATGCGTGCCGATTCTACATGCAAATTTCCATGGCGTGAACCGACACTTCACGTGGGCTGATAGTCATATGGGTTTTGACACTTGATAGGGTTAGCCCATTGAGCATTTATTGCTTATAGTAATTTGCATATCTTTATAAAGGGTAACATTTCATGTGCATCTATCCATCACCATAGGGTGAGAGACACTTTCATAAAAAAGGGATTTTCAAGTATAAAAGTGAATTTTCAAGTACATAGGGTGAGGTACACTTCTATATCTTTATGTGCAAAAGGAAAAAGTGTCCCTCATCCTATGGTGAGGGATAAATGCACATAAATATTTCCCCTCTATAATATCGTAATATTTATAAGGAAACATTAGTCTTGGGCAACGTGAAAAGCCTTGATTAGATTAAACGGTGGTACATCTGGGTGAATATAAAAATACCCAAGATATATCCGTCATAATCCACTGAACAAATCGTGCACTAGTCTACAAGGGGCTCACAGCTCACTAGATATGAAAGATTATACCATCCACCCATTCTTTCCCAACTACCCTGATAGGATGTCTTTTTGTCTAGTGGGTCCCACATTGATGGACGGTATGTTAGGTACAATTTGTTTCATGCGTATAGACCCAATGATTCAGTTGTTTGCTCCATGCATATATTCCCAATGATTCAGTTGTCTAAAAACTACCATTCAGTGTCTGTCGCGATGGCAAGAACTAGCAGGCATCAGCCGTCATGCAAGCCCAATTTGATACCATTCCTACCGGTGAGTAAATAGCCCGTAGCCACCGTTGGATTTAATCACCACAATGAGTATACGTTTTTTCTTGAACGAAAAGAAACTTACAAAACCATTATGTTTTGAATTTTAATTACATGGAAGTGATTCTTGGCCCATTGATATCTCCAGAGTCTGTTTTGGATCGTTACTAGTGGAGTTGAGTGGAATAAAGATTATTTTCAGGAAACAATAAAATGTAAGTAAGTTATGATGGTATTTTATTTTTAGTTATTTATGATGAAATCTTTTTGACTTTTTTTTTTTATTGGAAAGTGAGTTTTTTTGTTTTTTAGTGGATAAATGAGATTACTTTTCGATTTTTTTTTGAAAAAATATAGTGAAAAATTTGAATTAAAGTGTTTTGGTGAGAAATTTTTTTATAGAAATTGGTGTTTTACCTTACTTGACTCTATCAGGGGTGAAACTAGAAAATGTGCTTTGGGAGGTCCACTTTGGAAAAAAATAAAATAAAACTCTTGGGTGGAGTGCAATATGCAAAATTTCATGCAATTTTCATTAATTTAAGAGGGGTTCTTTGAAATTTTAGGGGCCGCCATGGCTTATCCTTAGTTTCTTCTACACAGAATAGGGCTGCACAGAAAATCCGGTATCACCGTTAAACCGAACCGAACCAGCCGGTTTGGATCGGTTTTATAGTAGATCGGTTTGGTCTACGGTTTGAAAATCGTATAAACCATTTAGATCAGTCGATTGTCGATTTGAATCCCTTATTCACCGCCTGAGTATTTGACTATTTAGATTTTAGGGTTTCATTTTGCTAGTATTCGACAACTCATACGCCTCTTCTGGCATGAAATCATTTTGAAGTTTTTAATTTCTGATTTTAAAAAAATAAAAAAAAAATAAATAAACGGTTTAATCGATCGAGTCGAAACCCTCTTTTTCGATCGGATCGGATTGGTTAATTAAAAAACCGATAGGTTCAGTTTGGTAGTTAAATTTAGTGTTAAATGAATCCGAACCACCCATGTACGGCCCTAACACAAACCTACTTTCTTCATTAATTGGATACATCACAGGAGCTTATTCTTACTCTTCCTTAAAAATAGAAAAATGCCTCAATCATAATGTTTTGAGGTCTTGATGAGAAGAGGTGTCTACAAAAATATCAGTTTTAGAGGGCTTACGAGGAAAAGAGGGCACTTATAATAAAGCAAACAAAAGGTGAGATACTGATTCTTATTCCTTGGACAAAACTGACAGACTATGTATAAAAAGAAAAAAAAGAAACATTAAAAGAAATAAAAAAACCACACAACTGAACTTAGATGCCATAGAATGTTCTATCGATACGAACGAGGGTTAGGTGAGCTCGATTTTTGGTCCCGTGACTTTCAAGTAAATATAAACTCATCTAACATGTTTTGGCCTTCAATGTGCGTCGCTCCACCATACTAGGCATGTCAAAAGTGCCGTGTTTGCCGTGCTCAGCGTCTCTTTTAATTTTTTTTTTCTATTAATTTGTTTCTCTTTTTCGCTATTAAAATTAAAAATTATAATACAAACATGGAAAATAACAAAGGTATTTAAGTGATTCCGTCAAATTCAACCTATTCCACCGAGAATAGTGGGAGGATTAGAGTATTTATAGACTTTGTAAAATTGATAAGGACACAAAATACCTCTTATATGACCGTTTTATGGCCGTTTTATTGCCGGGGGGTGGGGGGTAAAATGGATAATTTTTTTAAAAAATAGCCATTTTTTAGCGGGCTAGGCCTGTTATGCCTGGCTAGTCATAGCGGTCGGCCCACGTGCCTGGCGGGCCAAACGGGCTTGACGTACCCGGTACCCTCGACCCAGCACGGCCCATGGCACAGGCCGTGCCGTTGACTGGGCTCGGCCGGCCAGGCCCATTTAACATCTCTACACCATACTCCCTCCCTCCATTACCCTTTTGCCCCATAAGATGAATATGAACAAGAGTTCCCATGCTATCTCTTGCATCGCATCACATGTCTTGCAACGTATTTATCGTACTAGTATGAGAGGTCCGTGCCCAGCATGGGGCAAAAAAGAAAAAAAGAAATTAATATTTTTAAAAATAGTATTATGAATAAATAAATTTAAAATAAGTAGATAAATTATTTAACCTTTTGTGGTTCTGTATATCAAAACTATTAAAAAGAAAAAAAAATACTGCAATTACAATTTTTTTTTTCCAAATGAGATGCTTTTTGATGGTTGGATGCAGCGAATTGAATGCCTTTCTTTTTAATTACTTTTTGGTTTTCACAGGGGCCCTTCAATGCAAGAGGTAGAAGCAAGCTAACAGGCTTACCCATTATTATTTTGGGTATTATAACTACAAATCACTCCATTTCCAAATAATAGTAGTTAATAGGAAGAATCCAGAGAATTAATGAGAGTGTGCGTGAGAGAGATTTTTGGAAATGGTTTGTTAATTGGAGTTGGTCTACAATGGGATTGAGTTAAGAGGGAGCGGGAGAGGGAGAGGGAGAGGGAGAGGGGCCGGAGGGCGGCAATAGGAGAGTGGACTGAGAAAATGAGGGTGAAGGGATTTGACTATTTTGGGAACAATGGTTTGGGAACAATGGAGTGTGCAGAGAAAAAATATTAAAGTTTTTTCACTTATTTAAGGTGTGTAGAGAGAAAGGTTTTGCTCAAAGAAGTTTGAGTTGTGGCATTAGCATCTCTCACACAGAAAACTTATATTTTCCTAATATGAAATGTTAATGGAAACTATATGCCCTATCTTGAAAAGTATATATATCTATATATATATATATATATATAAATTTTTGTGGTGATGATTTAAAAACGGGGCAAAACTTGAGCCCTATTTCGAAATGTCCTATAAAAAAAGATATATTTCATGTCAAAACACTCATGTCAAGGAATCAATCGCCTTGGTCTTCCAAATTTAAAGCGCTGCTTTTACGGAAAAAAAAATGTTTAAAGCATTGCTTTAGACCAATAGTCCAACTGAGAGAGAGAGAGAGAGAGAGAGAGAGAGAAATTTCTTTGAAAATACCTAGTAGATTTTGAAATTCCTTCAGAGTACTTACTTTTTGCATACTTCTTTTTTTTTAGAGACTCATACATATTAAGTGGATTTAAAACTCTAAGCCTTCCACCAATGAGGCTCATAGTTGATTTTACTTATAAAAAATTCGGATCATTTAAAGTTGTTAAGGTCAACGTCCACCATCGCTCCTAAATAGTCATAATCGTGGTCGAGCCCTCGCCATCACCATAAAACTATTGTTGTGCAATTTTTCATCACCAATTGATTTTGAAATAAGTGGTAGCTCAATGGGGATATAAAATCCTTACAAAAGTAAATGGCCTCCTATTGTATGGTACCTTTGAAAATCTTTACTATAACAAATGATATGCTCTTTGTCAGATTTATCACTTACAAAAACCAGTGAGTAAAATAGTATGAAAAAAATTCAAGTTCTTTTTATTGATCAGTCTGAATAAAGTAGTATGAAAAATCCAATTTCATTTTATTGATCAGTCTGATCATGAGCCTATCTTATATTGGAGTGAGATTTCCAAGGAACCCATCCAACAGGGCTCATCTACTTTGAACAGTTTGGATTTTTCATACCCAAGCTTCATGGAGGAGCCTCAAACATTTCTGGCAGCTCATTGGAGACAACACGCTTTCCTAATTTTATGAAAAACCTAACTCGCATTCTAATTTTCCATTCTCACTACAGTTCCAATTCCACTCTTGCATATCTCACTGAGCCCTGATTCCACTTTGGACGTTTTTCCTTGAAACATACATAAGTTTGTATTGTTTTGGTAGTTCTTGAAACGGCATATTTCGTTGAAGATGTTTGTTTTAAACTTTTAGATGGGACATCTGAATGTGAAAAAAAGTAGAGGGGTCAATGTTGGTAAAGCTAAAGTGGATGAAAGAACTATATTATATAAACGGAGTTTGAGTGCTCTGAATGCTAATAAAAAATAATACTCGCTGCCTTTCAGCATTAATAGGCTCTAGGAAGACTTTTTCATTATCTTATAATAGAAAATAAGACAAACAAAACAGCCTCTGCTGCCCCTTTTCAAACTAGGGAACACCCAAGTCCAAACATCTACCTAACCATCTCATATTAATTCCCACTCCACCCACTCCCATCACAGTGTTCTTGGTTATACCTAAAATTAGGGGTGGGAATTATTTAATCAGACTGATATTTTGTTAACCAACGGTTTGCAATCAAATATACCTTTTTTTCTTTGATTCTTTAGGGCTTATTTGGTTGAGAGAATTTGTAACAGAAATTCTGATAGAAATGTAGACATTGTCTATGAGGATTCCTATTTGTTTTATTTTGAAGGGTGAGAATTAGTAGAGCTAGCTAAGTGAATTGTCAATTTTGTTAACAGAAATCTCACAATTCCAGATTTCTGAATGCTATATTGACCAAAACATTTTGAAATTCCACTTTGGGGGACAGGATCCTAATTCTCAAGACAATATTTCCCAAATGCTGGCAAAAAAATAGGCCCTTATGAATCTATGTTGGCCCCACATTAGGTGGGCACTTTTTAATCTCTGAGTGTTGTATAGAATAAGGCTAATTCTTCATCATAATTGACTGATGTTATGTATACGCTAATTATCAAGTGTGCACGGGTTGTGGGGGCCCTCAGGGGCGGACCCAGGAGTAGGCCCACGGGGGCCATGGCCCCCCCTCTCAAATCACAAACGCCTAAGATCAATATGCTTTAATAAATTTATATAATAATTTTATAACAAGTGTCCCCCCTTAATTATTTGCACGAAGTATATATATAAAAAAAGAAAAGACCAAATTGAAATGGGCCTTGATCCATCTCCTCATGGACCTCATCCGACCTCTCCCAAGTCCCAAGTCCCAAGTCCCAAAGCTAGAAAAGGGAAGCCCATAAGTCATTCATCCCTTTGTAAATTTTAATGCAATTAAGTTAATAGCCCCTGATTTGTTGATAAATAACTTGAGCCATTAAATTCCTCATTGTTTGGTTAAGATGGACAACTCACAACCGTCTGGTTTGGGTCTTAAATCTTGAGAAGAACAACTTCTGCACTCTGCATCATCAACCCTAAAGTCCCTATCCCTATTCCCTAACATTCTAATAGGAAGAAAGAACTAAAGAAGATAGCTACAGACTACCCCTGCTCCACTGCCTGCCGGCCTGCTCCATCGCCCGCCGGCCTGATTCAATAAGAGATCAGACGCGTGATTGTGTGCGCCTGTGGCTGTGGTTATGCGCCTATGCTGCTGCATGTAAACTTCTAGATTCCAGCCTTTCAGTTTCACATTTGATTTTATCATTGTAGAGAGTAAGAGACAAACGTCACAAAACCTATTGCTAGGGTCATGTTACAATGGTTTGCATGTACTTGCTAATTGTTGCCCGCCTGCTGTGTTGTCTTCTTGCACAAAAACCATTGCAACATGTGTCCTTTTATTATACTTCATTCAATTATTAAATTATTAGTCTTCTTTACGAGGAGATGTCCCATCCATTTTATTTTATATATTTTATTTTTTTTATTAATTTGTGCATGTAGATGCTTGATTTTTGTATTTTTTTTTATTATAATGTGTAACGTGTGCACTGTTGTTGGGTTTGTTGGATTTGTCTCTTTACTTTTTTTATCATTAGTATGCTAGTGAACTATTTTTTTTTTTTAATTGTTTGCCTTTGCTTTTTGTTATTATCAAATGATGTGTTGACCTGGGCTTATCTACTAAGACTTTAACTTGAATATGAAATCTATAATAAATATGCTTTTTATATGATTTTTAGGTGGGAAAGTCATCTACAATTGATGGATTTTTCAAAAGAAAAAATCCTACAAACTTAGATACTGATGGGCCATTGCACACCTTTAACGTTGATACTCCAATTGTTGAAAATCATCCTATAAAACTTCAAAAAATTGAAATCAATAATGATGATGATATTAGTTCTTTGGAGCGTGATCCAGAATTGCATCGCCAGATATGGGAGTATGATGTCAATCAACGAGATGAAATTCGACGAAAGTACATAAAGGTTGGTCCATACCAGCCGAAGCTCTCAAAGTATCTGAAATCTGGATCAATGGCTCATCCTCATAGCTTTCAGGAGTCTTAGTTTAATTGATGTCCTTCGTGATTGGAATATTCTCCAGCGAAAGATGCAGCTTTTTGTCTTCCATGTTATCTCTTTCATAAGCCAATCGGACATGCTGGGCAAATTGCATTCACTATTGACGGATTTTGGAATTGGAAGAAAGTTAGGGATGAAAGAAATTGTGCTTTCTTAAATCATATGAGAAAAGGTCATAATACTTTTCATAAAGATGCCGAGAGATCATGCGAGGACTTGATGAACCAACCTCAACACATACAAAAAGTGCTTGAAAAGTTCACTTCTGAACAAATTGCAAACAATCGGTTACGACTTAAGGCCTCGATTGATACAATCCAATGGCTTGCATTTCAAGCTTGTGCTTTTAGGGCACATGATGAAAGTTAGAGTTCAATCAACCGTGGGAATTTTTTAGAGATGTTAAAGTTGTTGTGTTCTTATAATGAAAAGGTTTCAGAAGTTGTATTAGAGAAAGCTTCCAAAAATGCCTCATACACATCACCAAAAATCCAAAAAGAAATTTTGCATGTGCTTTCAACTAAAGTGAAGAAGGCAATTCGTGAAGAAATTGGAGGTGCAAAGTTTTGTTTGATTATTGATGAAGCTTCTGATGTGTCAAATAAGGAGCAAATGGCTATAGTTCTGAGATTAGTTGACAAAGATGGTTTTGTGCGTGAGCATTTTTTTGGGCTTGTTCATATCTCCGACACTGCGGCATTGACCTTACAAAAAGATATATATTCAGTGTTGTCTTATCATAATCTCGATATTCAAAATATTCGAGGACAAGGATTTGATGGTGCAAGTAATATGCGTGGTGGGTGGAAGGGATTACAAGCTTTGATTTCAAATGATTGTCCATATGCTTACTACATTGATTGTTTTGCGCATCGCTTGCAATTGACTTTAGTAGCAGCATCAAGAGAAGTTCTTCATGTTCAGCACTTTCTAACTACATTGACTAGTGTTGTCAATATTGTTGGCGCTTCATGCAAGCGTAATGAACAATTGAAAATTGCTCTAGCAACTGACATTGCACATATGATTGCTTTGGATGAGTTGGAGAGTAGCAGAGGACTTAATCAAATTGGTACTTTACAACGTGCTGGAGATACTCGTTGGAGTTCTCATTTGAAATCAGTTTCTAGCTTAATGAAGATGTTCAGTTCAACATGTGCAGTCCTAATTAATATCAATGATGGAACTACCCATTCCCAGCAAGCACAGGCAGACTTCGCTTACAAGGCATTGACTTCCTTTGAATTTATTTTCATCTTGCATATGATGAAAGAAATTATGGAAATCACTGATTTACTTTGTCAAGCATTGCAACGCCACATCTCAAGATATTTTGAATGTCGTGGATCTTGTTTTCATCAACTAAAGCACTTATCCATAATTTGAGAGATGTTGGATATAATGCTTATGATGTTTTACTTACTAAGGTGAAATCATTTTGTGATGCACGCAACATAGATATCCCGGATATGGATGCTCCTTATGTGGTGAGACGAGGTCGAGCCCGTCAACAACAAGATGAGTTTACAATTAAGCATCATTATCGAGTGAATATTTTTTATGCTGCAATTGATTCTCAGTTTTAAGAATTAAATCGTCGGTTCAGTGAGAACACAGTGGAGTTGCTTATTCTTAGTTCAGCTTTGCATCCTCGACTTTCACATGAGTCTTTTAAAAATTGATGACATTTGCCAGTTGGTAGAGAAGTTTTATCCCCAAGACTTCACAGATCATGAGAAAATGCAGTTGAGAATACAACTGAACCATTATGAGCATAATGTAGTTCAACATAAAGACTTCAAAGAATTGTCAACTATTTCTGAACTGTGCCAACGGTTGGTAAGGACCGGAAGATCAACAGTGTACCAACTTATTTTTAAAGCTATTGTCCTTGTGCTTACTCTTCCAATCTCCACTGCAACTACTAAACGATCATTTTCAGCCATGAGCCTTATTAAAACTAGACTTCGCAGAAAAATGAAGGATGAGTTTCTCACATACTCTTGATGAGTCCTAAAAAGCGTACATTTTCATACTCATTTTGGACTATTTTAAGACCTTATTGATATTAAAGAGCTTTATTTAGTATCAAATCATGTTTTTATGCATTTAGGGTCCATTGTAGTGCATTTATGCATAATTTTCTCAAAAATCACACTTTTTGCATAAATTCATGAAACCGTCGGTTATTTTGGGTGCATCAAGTAGGGTCCCATGCATCGTGCATTTAAATTCCTTACATAGAATTATTCTTGAATCCATTTGTTTTAATTTGTGTATGAGAAATCAAGAATGAGACTCACATTGGTGAAATTTGAGAGAGATCAAGGGTAGGACATCTTTCATGGTGGACCCACATATCTTTGTATTTTTGGAGAGTTTGAAAAGTCAACAATGGAAAGCTAGATTTTGTTATTTCAAGATCAAGAAAGGAAACTTTAGACTTGGTAAGATCTAATTCTTACTAAGTTTGAAAACTCAAAAATCAAGAAAGAAATTCAAGAAAGGAAAGTGTGCTAAAAGAGTTGACTAGTCAATCAAAGAAGTTTGGAAGCAAACCAAAGATGGAAGGGGAGTCCAGAAACAAGGAAAGAAAGATCCAAAGATCCCTTTGGACGTCCACATGGGTCCCACACACACCATTGCACAACTAACATTGCATATGTGCACAATTATTTTCAAATTTTTCAGGGGCAGTAAGATTAAAATGACCACAACTCTTAATCCAGCCATCGGATTGGTTCAATCCATACATCGTTGGAAAGCTCTTTTAGAAACTAAGATTGTGTCAATCAGAGTTAAAACGAGGAAGATATGGCCTCTGGAATTTGGTGCTGTAATTTCTACTCGGGATTGCAATTTTTGCACATGGAAAGCACCAAAAATCTCACTCATTTTGTTATTTCTTTGAAAACTTGTTAGCTAAGGAAGGACTTGCTATACAAAGAAGATTGCAGACTACAAACTTAGAACAAAGAATGAAAGAAAGAGAGTAAAAATCTATAAATTGAAGGCATAAGCATCCCTCTCCTATTATGGGAAGATAGACCAACTCTCTCTAGAATTACTACTACACTCCATCTTTTTCTTCACTTTCTCTCCATTTGAGTCCTCAAGGAGATTTGGCCGGAAATCACACTACACCCTTGGGGTTTTCATCTAAAAGAGGCTTCTCATCCTAGTATGTAATTGTCATTATTTATTTTTTATATCTTATATAAGACTTTGCATATTAGTAAAATTATTTCTTACTCTTTCAATTTTTCTTTCTTATCCTTGGGTGATTGGTGCTTGTTTTATGTTTCTTTTCTTGTTGGTGTTTGGACTGACGACCCAAAGGCCCTAAGAGCATGATTCAAAATTATGACCCTGCTTATTTTTATACTTCCACACATTTAAATTATTGTTAAAACCACACATTTACTTTTCTTGTTTTTACCACACATTTAAATTCTTAAACTTTTGTTTTTGTGTTTATATTTTATGATCTACTCAATTTTATGTTTATTTTGTGCACAGTTTATGGTTGGAGCTAATTAGCATTGCATGCATATTCATATTGGTGGAGTTTAAACATGTTTAAGTTGCTGGAATCGGAATTTTAAATTGAATAAGCAAGAAAAATCAGAGATTTGAGTCAATAATATCGGCCAAATAATTTTTGGAAATTCGGATCCCAATATAAAGTGCACAATTCAGCACATTGTTGCAGGAATTTCAGGACATATTTTGTGTAAAAAGTTTGCAATTAGAAACCTGATCAAAACACATTATTTTTCGATGAAACTTGGGGAAATTAAAATTTGGTCAGTGTATTTTCAAACTCCAGAATTTCAAGCAAAAACAATTTTGGAAAGATGGTAAACTAGTGGCTCAAACATGGCTGGTCGGACCCACCTGTGTGCAGAATTTCTGCACAGTTTTTTTTAGGTCATGTTCATACACTCATATCTCCTTCGTTTTAAATCATTTTCCACTTCCGTTTATTTTATTTTATTTTATTTGATTCATGCATCATTATAGTTTAATTTCCAGCCATTAAACTCAGTTTTAGGTTGCATTAGATTAGGAGAAATCATGCATAAAAACAGCCCTCCATACTAGTTTTTCAGACTTAGAATTTTCAGCATCTCATGGCATGCATTGCATTACTAACTTTCTAACTTAGGTTTCTTTTGTTTTTACTTTAGTTTCTTAGTTTTATTTTTGGTGCTTTTAATTCTTGATGTCCTAACTTGTGTGTTTTTTATAGCAATTTTAGTTTTTTTTTTTAGTTTAGGATTTTTAGATTTAGGAAGTTTCTTTTCATTGGATTGTGATTAATTTAATTTTTGGAAAGTAGAAATGATGGTTGTAATTTCTAGTTTATTAGGCTATATTTAGATTTTTAACTTAAAACAGGTACAAGTTGAGAAGGAACCTTAATTTACATTGCTCCATGTGGATCGACCTGGTCTCACCAGGTTATTAATACATTGCAGCTCTACACTTGGAACTCACAATCAACTCTTGTCTTGTGTACATTGAGAGGGAAATTGCGGAGAAGTTTAGCACATAATCAGTTATTGAAGACTTTCAAGATTTAAAAGAATGTCGAGTTCCATTTTGATGGATTATGGAAGTTGGTATGTAGTAAAATACAATTATTTATGTCAGCTAGATCCTGGTTTTATTTTTAATGTGAAATTTAGTCTTTGATTTTAATATATTTATCATGCTGTATGTCTAGAAAAAATATAAAAAAACATTAGCTATTAAAATATATTTATGTAAGCTTGCCCACCCCCCACCCCCCCACCCCCGAAATGCAAGGTCCGCCCCTGGGGGGGCCCACTGTTGGTCCATCCAAATTGGACCCCCTAAATTACATGGGTCCCATCGGTTTAACATCCATCTAAATGGATTGGGCCCACAAATCAATTATACACCAATTTGAATGGACGCCCATTAAACTTGTAGGGCCTTAATGAAGATGATAGAATGATTCGATGCATCCCAAATTTGAAAGGTAGATAGGGCATCTTAAAACCCTTCTTGATTCCATTCCCAGGTGGGCGCCATAACCCTACTCGTATGGAGCATGCACCGGATGATTCCTCTATATATGCATTAGCTAAAATCTAGGCAGACTCGAATGCTCACGTCTTTTGGGATTTGCTAACTAAATTTATAGAGGCCACCTATAAATATGAATTCTTCAATCACTAGTATAGTTCATACTATAAACTTGTGGGGCCTTTATAAGAGCAGTTCATATTGAAAGTTTAAAAGTTACATTCTCATGCCTTATGCCACTAACGTTCGGTAACATTACTTAACTAATCAAGTAAAGTGAACAGTCAATTCAAGAGAGAATGAAATAAGAGTGGTCAATTCAGAAACTACTAAGTCTCAAAAAGCATTTCTTCTTTTCAATAAAAAAATGCAAAAGAGCTATTCTTGTCTCATTACTAATCCCTCTCCCCTTTTTTTATTTAACCATTGACTTTATTTCACTTATAAATAACTAAATAACTTTACCAAACTAACTAACAGGCAACGGCTCTTCTTTTTTAAAAATCACTTCTTCTTTTTATTAAAAAAAAAGTAACTTCCTCGTGCCACTAAATGACAAAAGTCATTTTATTTTTTATTAAAAAGAATTAAAAAACTACTTTTTCATGGCTTAAGTTTTGTGTTTATAGCACCTTTTGACTTGACCACCCTCTCTTTTACTTTCTCTTGAATTGAGGCTTCTCCTCATTTATTTGTACATGTAAATCACCTAAATAATAATTGAACACACCTTACAACTTCCAATGCACTGTGTAGAAGTTTATACGGATTAGATTGGTGCGGATTGGGCCAAATCCGTCACCAATTCGTTACTTACGGATTGACGGATTTCGAATCCGTTACCAAACCGTGGCTGTTAGGACCAGATCGGATCGGATCAGATTAATCCGTTCAATAAAATGTTAAAAGAAAAATATCAAAATGTTGTAAAAAAAATTACATTTTGACTCCTTAATTTTTTTTTTCTTATTTTGAATTTAGACATCTTAATTTAGATTTAGACCCATAATATTATTTATATTTATATTTAATGTCAACGGATCGGATCTGATTGGATCCGCGGATTGAGGGTGAAATCCACCACCAATCCGTTACTAACGGATTATAAAATTTTCAATTCATCACAAATCCATTTATCTTTGGATTGAATAAAAATCTACGGATCGGATCGAATCGGATTTACGAATGTATGGATTTTTTGTGCACCCAGACACTATTGTATGACTCTCCGCACCTTACTCCACATTGAATTGGTATCCGTTCAAATTTGACATTAATTACGATCGAGTGAAGCACATGTGTAGTTGGTAAGCAATTATTGCATTGGAAGTACGATAACACTTAAAAAGAGCAGGGCAAAGCTAACATACAGCAGCGTTGCTGGCATATGCAAGTGGGTGTGGCCTACTCTTAAGAAATGCAATCCATTCATTGGTTCTAACACCTACTGTGGGATATAAATATAAAATATTATTCAAATCAACAATATGCACACCATTGGATTAACTAAATCCTGAACACATAATTCAACTTTATTAACTTTCTCTCTCTTTTCTTGTGAAAAAAGAAGTTGGGCACATATTTAAAATCAATATGTCAATCTAATAGTTGCCCCCCTGAAAAACACTTTGAAGTTATACATGCAAAGAAGAGGATGTGTGTAAAAAACCATGGACGGATTAGATTTTTTAAAAATGGTCCTCACTCACTTACATTATGCTAGATGCTGCAACATACTAAGATGCAGTGTTGCTGTATGATAGCTTTATCTAAAAGAGCAAATAAATTGAGTCTCATGGTGTCACTAGAATATATGCATCATTGGACTTTCAGTAGAAGAGGCCAAACGAGTTTTTTTAAATGAAAGATCTTGCTCTTCTTATCTGTTTAAACCTCTCTCTTCAGTCACCACTCTCTAAATTAAGCAGAAGACCTACTTAGTGAGGAGTCCTAATTCAAGTAGGGCTGTGAAACACCAAAGGCTACGTGAGCAATATGAGGTTGCCGCCCAACCAAAATGTCGCATGGTTGCACGTGAGAGAGAGAGAGAGAGAGGCTCCTGGTTGGCACTTGGAATCTCTTCAACTTCATCTTCTCTATTTAGAGTCATCATCTACGGCATCATTCAGAGACTTTGACCATCTAATTTTGAGTCAAGTACGTACCTGATGCATACGTCCTTCTGTGATGCACACGTGTTATCATTTTTAAGTTGAATTGCGTCATGCACACGTGTTATCATTTTTAAGTTGAATTGCGTGTTGGCATGGGAGTTACATTGTAGTATAAGTTAGTTTTACCGTTTGAATATAGTTGGTCGGTCAAGGAATTAAGGACACATGTCATTTATGTATTCGATTGATGGAATGAGTAGTTATCTTTAATGTTTTAAATGTAACAAAAAAAGGCAGCAAATATTATCACATGAGAGCTTCTATTGGTACCGCAATTTTGTCTCTCCACACCTTATAATTTTTTTTTCCTAGACTATCCCTCCTCCCTCCTCCATCTATCCCTCTCTCTCCCCACCCACCCATCGGCAGGGAGGGAGACCTGTCAGCAGCCCCAACCGGCTAGCCGGCCTTTCTCCCCCCTCTCCCTTATTGGATGGCAGCCCGCGGCGGCAGCCTTGACCGGCTAGCTGGCCTTCCTCCCCCCTCTCCCTCCCCCGCCCTCTTTCTTCCTCCGTACCCATCTATTTTCTCTCCCTCTCCCTCCTTCTTTCTTCCTCCCTACCCCTCTATTTTCTCTCTCTCTTCTTCCTCTCTCTCCTTCCCTCCCCACCTCTTCCTCCCCCTCCCAGTTACCGGCGAGGAGGGGGAGGGGGAGGGATGCCGGCCGGGGCTGCAGCCGCAGGCTACCGGCCATTCTCCCTTGGAGGGAGAGAGGGAGGAGGGAGGAGGGGGACGGGTAATTTAGGAAAAAAAATTACTTTTTGTTGTGCGGTGCGGAGAGACAAAACCGCGGTGCCAATAGAAGTTCTCTTATTATATTCAACTTCACTTCTGTGTGAAGATAAGTAGGAAGGTTCCCCTCATTGTGAACTCTATTTCTAAAATTTCAGGTTTCTATGTTTTCTGTCCTATCTTAGAATATTAAATCATAACATTTGGTAGCAAAGTGGTGCGATCATGGCAGATGGGACACGACTATCCAAATACGAGAATGAGATCAGACATCTTATGGGTGAATCTGATCGCCATGGACAAGCCCTCCAAGAAACTCTACAAAAATTGTCTGCTTTAGATGAAAAGTATGATCAAGTTGCCACCACTCTTTAGCATGAGCGGGCCGAGAGCTCTCATAACCATTATTCTCGAAGTGACGGAAGTGTTGAATCATCTAACCTAAGCACAGGAGGTTCCATCCAAACAAGGATATATGATTTGACTTGATTTCCCTTGCTTTGACTAACATGGATGGGTGCATCGGGCAGAGCAATTTTCCTCTTATTATAATACGGGGCTAGACTAATGCATGATTATTGTTTCCTTTCATTTAATTTATAGGGAGAAGCACTGCAATGGTTTAGATGGACGGATTCATGGGCCCTTGTCAAGATTTGGTCCGAACTTAATTCGAAGAAGAATTTACGGCATAGAGCCCTATAGGACCCTATACCACTTCGGAGGTGCCGTATTCACCATGGACACGAAAAGGCTCCTTGAGTGCGTTTTCGTATTTTTTTTTTGTCGTTTAGTGGTATGGTCGATATCGACTATATAACTGAAATGCATTTTTCTTTGTATGGTCGATATCGACCATATAACTGAAAGGCATTTTTTCTTGTATGGTCGATATCGACTATGTAACTGAAATGCATTTTTCCCTGTATGGTCGATATCGACCATATAACTGAAAGACATTTTTCCCTGCATGGTCGATATCGACTATATCGCGAAATAACAAGAAAAAGACGAATATGGGTTTTCTCCTTTGGTTGTTGGTGCTGCTCCATGGCCAGGTGGGTCTATTCAAAATGAGAATCCAATACCCAGGTGGGTCTGTTCTAAATGGGGTTGAATATGGATTTTCTCAACAAACTCATCAAGATATTAGTACTGAGATTACATACTCTGATGGGTTTGGTTCTGATTTTGATTTGAAAATAGTCCAAGTTGGGATTTCTAGGATTTCAGGAGAAACTCATCGAGAAAGTTGTAGAAAAGACGTGTTGGGTTCGAATAGGTTTGATTTGAAACTTGTGGAGCAAGGGTTCTCACATGAAATTGGTGTCCAAAACGGAACTGATTGTAAAGAAGAATCTTGAAAAATATGACATAGCCCTCAGCAGTGGCGATGAGGAATATGAGTTTTCTCCTTTGGTTGCTGGTGCTGCTCCATGGCCAGGTGAGTCTGTTCAAAATGAGAATCTATACCCAGGTGGGTCTGTTCCAAATGGAGTTGAATGTGGATTTTCTCAACAAACTCATCAAGATATTAGTACTGAGATTACATACTCTGATGTGTTTGGTTCTGATTTTGATTTGAAAATAGCCCAAGTTGGGATTTCTAGGATTTCAGGAGAAACTCATCAAGAAAGTTGCAGAAAAGACGTGTTGGGTTCGAACATATTTGATTTGAAACTTGTGGAGCAAGGGTTCTCACATGAAATTGGTGCCCAAAACGGAACTGATTGTAAAGAGGAATATTGAAAAATATGATATAGCCCTCAGCAGTGGCGATGAGGAAAAAAGGGTTGAGAAAGGTTCCATCCCCTCTCTCCTTCCTCCTCTTCCTCCTCTCCCCCTTCTCCTTCCTGAAAAACCCAACTTCTATTTGAGTTCCCGCATAATGGTCGATATCGACCATTCGCTAAACGACAAAATTTATATATATATATATATATAAAATCGTACTTTGAGGACCTTATCCATAAATACTGTGTTTCTAGGACTTCAAAAGTGGTATGGAGTCCTTAGGGGTCCTACGCCGTAAATTCCTCTAATTCGAAGACTGTTAGGAATTTTATTGTTATTGGCTCATTTATGAGTTGGACAAAACTCTTGATCCATTTGAGTTGTAATTTTTTATTTATTTTAGAATACGCTATAGTTGAGCAGTCAGAATAATTGAAGAAAAGAATGCAATTTTTGGAGAGCTCAAGCCAAATCCTAAGAAGCATGTTCGCTATAGCAAAGCTTGGCGTCCGGGCTAGACGGCAAAGAGCACTCTTGCTATAGCGAGGACTTTGCTCGGTATAGCGAACAAGGCAGTCATAGTCCAGTTGGATCCGAACTCTATGGAAGAGTATGAGAGATGAGTTTCTTTTTTTATTGTATTATCATTAGAAGTCTCTTACAAGGATTGGGGCTATATATTGGATGTCTCTTTCAACCCAAAGTGATCCATCATCTCTCTCATTATTCTGAATAAGAGATATCTAGCTAAGATAGAATTTTTCTCTGGAGCCATTGAGAGATTATTCTGAAAGGATGCTCTAGAAAGTTTAAAGCTTCTACTTCTTTATAGAAGATTGTGCATCTTGGTCTTAAGGTATTGAAGGGGGATCAAATACGGGGAGTGGTGCGCGGCAAGTATTCGTGGCAGCGAGGAGTTGTGTAAGAACAACTACAGTCTTTAGGTTGACGTATTGACTACGATAAAGAGCTGTGAGTATATCTTGTAACCATTTAATAGTGATTGATTTTTCTGATCGTTGTTTTTCTCCCAAAAAGGGCTTTCACATTAAATTGTTGTCTGCCTTCTTGTGGTGATTGCTTTTTAGATCTATTTGCGAGGTTTATCTTATTTGATTGATTACTTCCACTTTGCATTGGTTATTAGACTAGCAACCATTATAGTAAGTTTTGTGGAACTTTCAAAGACCATGTTTGTTCTTGAAAAGTTGCACTACATGTCGACTATAAGAGAATATCAGTCCCTGTTTTAGAAACTGGCTAATCGCATCGAGGGGCTACTAGAGTCTTTCTTGGTTACTTGTTTCGTTAGTGGAGTTAAGGATGAGATTAGCCTTGATGTCCAAATGTTTAATCCAATGACAGTGATCACCACCATTGGTTTAGCCCGACTGCAAGAGGAGAAACTAGCGGCCAAGCAACGAAGCATGCATGATCATTCAGATTAAATCAATCTGGCCTTACTGCTTCAAAGACGTTAATGCCACCTATACAACGGCCAACACCAATGGAGATTAAAGAGAGAGGAGATCATGGACTTTGTTGTAACCGTTGTTGCACCCCGTCTCGAACTAATCAAGATTAACACTAATTAATTGATATTAGTGCAAATTAATCATGTTTAATTAAGATAATTGTAGCTAATGACCAAATTGAGTTGAATTAGTCTCAAATAGTTGAATTGAGCTTAATGAAATGAATTTAGAAGAGACTAAGTTAATTGAGTTAGTTATAGATTCAAACAAGTGAGAGTAAGGACTTCCTTGTAAATACGGATTTTCGCATATTTTGTCGAATACGGTAACTCTTGATACCATCGCGTGTATCTCAAAGAGCACGTTAACTTTCATAATATACTCAATTGCATTTGATCTCAAATGGATTAAGTGAGTCTTCATTTGACTCAAAATGTAAATAAGAAGAAGAAAAAGAACCCAAATTGCATTCATTCGATTATGTTCCAGCACATAGCACCTGAGACCAACCCCTAGGTTCAGTTTCTCCTATTTTTCATCAACTGCTTAGGAAGGAAGCTTGTAAGGAGATTTGGAGAAGGAACCTTGGTGATTTTTATCTTCTTCATCAACATTCTTCTCTTCTTTAGGTGTTAGGGTTTGAGGAAGACCTCAAATTTCTCTTCATCAAGTTACAAGTAAGTGTTTAGTTATTTTTATAGAACTTCCAAGTTCTGTTGGGTGAATTGAAGTGGTTTCTAACATAGATAACTCATAGAAATTCTGTTTTGGTTATTATGTGATAGGATTGGGGAAAAGGGTTTGAAAGTGTGAGGTTTTCATCTCAATTGAGCTCACAAGAGAGGGTTCTTGTGAATTAACTTCAAACAAAGGCAAGTGTAAACAGATTATCTATGGTTAAATGATAGTTTGATATGAATCTTCTTTAATCTTATTGTAAGTATGATTTCAGCTCCATTCATAGAATTAGTTTGTGTGTGTGGTTTGATTGAATGGAAACGAAGATTATAATTGAAAATGATATTTAGAAGGGAACAGAAGGTTCCATATGTTGTGCAGGTGCTAAAAGAATGGATTGAAGAAGAGAAAGATGAAGTTCAGTTTCAGATTTCTGAAATTGGAATTTGTACTGTCCAATCGATCGGACCTACAACTCCGATCGATCGGATGACTCAAAATTGAGTTCAGATTGAGGTGATTCTATTTGAAGTGAAAACTTGTTCTATGCATGTAAATGAGTCTACAAATTAGTCTAGAGGCTATTTGTAGTATAATCGAGATTTATGGACTATGAAAAAAGAATTATCAATGACTTTTGGCCTTGTTAATTAACTTCGAGCATTGTTCAATGGAATTGAATAATATGTGTTAATCGTCAGTTTCTTATAAACTTTCATATGTGTTAATTAAGGAGACTCTAATATACATTATATATAATGTGATGTCCATAAAAAATAACACGTACATTAAATAACCAAAGGTTACACATAAATGAAGGGTTTGGAATGAGAAAGTGAAGTTAATGAAGGTGTAAATTGTTTAAAATCTTTAAAATTGAGTTGCATTCGTATTGTTAATCTCAAGTTTAAATGGGAATTGTATTAGTCTATATTCCTTTCAGTTGTTATGAATGGAATTTATGGAATTGAATTGAAATAAAAAAATGGATTTATTGTTAACTTGAGTTATATTTGATTTGAATTGACTCTTTGAGTCTGGCATAACATAGCTATTCTGTTAAAGCTCATTATAGAACTGAAAATGGGTTAAATGATTATTCCTATTGTAGATATATTTGGGGGCGTTCCGGAGCTCCGTGGTCATGCCAGTTGTCCCTAACTTAGACATAAGTTAGATCACGCAATATTTGTAATTGAAAATTGAATAAATACTTTCATTTGGAAGAAATGAAATGCTATGGTAGTTGCCAATTAGTGTCTTATTCTTATTTGACTCTAAAAGTATATGTTGTTGTCATTGTACAAATTGTTATAATTGCTTAGTGATAGACCTACACGGATCAAGTCTATGTAGTAGCATATGATATCATAGAACTGTTTATGCATTGCTAAATTGTCGTATTCATTAGTGTTATTGATGGCATTACATGTCCAGTTGCCAGTGCCGATCCTGCAGAGATAGTATTGCAAATGGAGGAGGCCGCTCCAGTTCTTCCAGGAGGATTAGTAGAGTGTAATGGCCAAGATATCATTTGATATTGATATCTGAGAGTGAACAGGATGTGAAAATCTTTTTGAACGATTTTCGAAATAGTTTTAAAGAACTTAGATACTTGTCATCCTGCATTGTATTTTAAATATACAGATGATTGACATGAGTAGAGAAATGAGAATGTTATAGGTGAATAAAGAACTTTACTTTTGTGTAAAGGACTTGAAAAGCTGTAAATGTGTACATTCATGTATTATGGAATAGTAGTTTGTACTTTTCCATAGTTGCTATCGGTGTATGTCTTCCGCAATGTTATGTGTTTGACAGATGTAAAATTGAAATGTCTAATTTGCGTAAAGTATGTATATCCCTTGTGGATTTTATTTTAACTTCGGTTAATTTGGAGTTTACAGGAGTACGAGTTGTCGCAACTTGGAATTTACTCGGATATAATCAAGTCTCGGATTCGGATCATGACAACTGTGATGAAAAATCTCACCGTGGACATCGTTGCAAGGCCCAAAAAACTCTTCCTCATGAGTTTGGCCTGATGCTGAAGAGATACAAGAAGATTCAAGTGTAGAAATAAAGGACACCTCACATGAGATTCCACCTAAAATATCCCTACATGCAATTGCGGGAGCCACCAACCCTCGGACAATGCGTGTGATTTGGTCAATTACGGCATCGAACATAATTACTATAATAATCGACTCAAGAAGCACCTACAATTTTGTGGACCCTACTACAATCAAAAGGGTTGGAGTTCAATCTTTAAAGAATGATAGGTTTGAAGTTGTGGTCACCAATGGCCATGATGATCACCTTACAAGGGCTCCAAAACACCATTGATTTCATTATTTTACCTTTGAGAGGGTGTGATCTTGTCTTAGGTGCCTACTGGTTGCAATCATTGGGCCCCATTTTATGGGTTTTTTCTCAAATGAAAATGAGTTTCACTCATCAAGGAAGGGCACATCAATTGCATGGCCTTCAAACATCAGGCTTTGATGTTTTGGAGAGTACTCGGTTTGTAAAACAAGCCAACAATGTGGGTAAAGGCATTATGCTTCATTTGATTAGCCTCTAACCTATGCAAAAGTTAGACCCACCAATACTCAATTACAAGCACTCTTATTTGAGTTCTTTGAAGTCTTTTTACGGCCCAAATCCTTACCACCACGGCGCGAGCATGATCATCAAATCCCAATGATAGCAGGGTGTAAACCAATGAGTGTGCGGCCCTATAGATATCCACATTACCAAAAGAATGAAATCGAGAAGTTCATTAGAAAGATGCTTGAAGTTGACATCATCCGGCCATATGCACCAATCACTTTTCCACTGCGGTACCACAAAAATCTGATGGAAGTTGACAAACGTACATTGACTATCGGGGATTAAACAATGTCACCTATCTTCGACTACTTCCTCTCCTCAAATTTGGTTAGGGTTGGTTCCTCCCCGGCTGGAAGTATTTTGTTGGTTAGCAATTTTAGAAAAGGTTTATGTAGCAGATAACTTGAGAAGAAGAGGACAAACGTCGTCTATTATCTCAGATCTCTGCGAGATGTGTCAAAAGGAGGAATCAGTTTACCTTTTTCTTCACTATGAGGTGGCGGTAGGTGTTTGAGTTCACTTCATTGGCAGGTGCAGTGTTGCTTGGTGTTGCTTGAAGAAGATTGCAGAGGCATGGATGGGAGGACATTTTTTTTTTGTAGTGGTCGTACTCTTGGAGGATGCTTCCAAGTTTAGTAGTGTCGACTCATAGGTCACATGAAATAAATCGGGACATGTACAAATATCGATATGATGTAAACACATAAACGGGCGGGACGAGGTACCCATAGGCACAAATATCACTCTATCATCGGGCAATGCATAACAGGTTAGCAAAATGCTAAAATACAATTTTAGCGTTTTCCGGCGTGACTAATCATGTAACATAAATTTTTGAGAAGCATAAATATATAACACAGTTCAGATAAAATAGAACACAACTGGATTTCCAAAACTTTCGGGCAAAGCATTGAGGGTTCAAGATCACGCCAGTGTGAATAAGGGTCCTGTATGTCGGTTTCGATATAAAGTTGGTACTCATTGAGATTTGGAGACATTCCAAGCTCCCTATACAGCTTGGTAAGTTAAAAAACCCTCAAGGGATCTCCATGATGGGGTTTCTTCCTCAATCAGCTCCACACTTTGCTTTTTCGGTCTTACCATCGCATTGGGGCTCCAAACAATACCTCCCCATGCCTTAGAGTAACATTTCAAGTCTTTCTGTATTGACCTAGGCCCACTGCACAGTTCGCTCGAGCGGACCTGAAATTCGCTTGAACCAACGGCTCTCAGTAAGGGGTTCGCTCAAGCAGACCTGCCCAGGTCAGGTTGGCTCTAGCGAACTGTCAAATTAGCTCTAGCCAACTGCTCTTTGGATGGGGTTCGCTTGAGCGAACTATCACAGAAACTATTTCTAGGCAGTCCGACTCCTTCTTTTCTTCCCTTGCAAAACCCCTTTGAGCCTCCATTCTTACATCTAAATAAGGAGCTCAGAGCTTCCTCTAAACCACAAATATTTTACCATCAAAACTTCCCATACATTACATCAAATCACCTCCTTTCCATCCACATGCCATTCACAAAGGAGAACACCCATCATTCATGAAAATCCACATGTAACCTAAACAAGTTTTAACATAAATCAAATTCAAACATATTCCAAGAGATTAACAAGATAAGAAGACACCTCAATATGCACATTTTGAAATCAATATAAACCATGTGAATAATCAAGAGCTAAGCCATCAATACCATTAATGAAAAATCAAGTTTTTCTCATAAGAAATGTTCTAAAAAAAATCAAAGAAATCCATTCATCCACTTGCTTTGGCTTCCAAACTAGCTAAGAAAGCTCCTAATCTCACTCCCAAGCAACACCTACAAGCATTTCCAAAAACCCCCAAAACAAACCCATTTAGAACCCTAAATGGTCAAAACAAGAAGTGAGAAAGAAAGGGCTTGCAATAATGAAGATGAAGCTTCCCTAAGGGTAGAAGAAAACAAATCTAGGAGATGGGAGAGGTAGCTTACAAGCAAGTTCTTCAAATGGACAAGGTTAGCTCAAAGAAAATCTTGGAATTGGTGGTTTTCTCCACAAATAGTGTCAATAGAGAGCTTTCATGGTGAGGAAGAAGAAGATGAACTCCATTTTTCAATTGGTGGAAGGTTGGTAGTGAATTGGAGATGGAAGAGCAAGAAGAAGAAGAAGGGAAAAACCCTAGCTTGGGCTGGGGCCTTTTGAGCTTGAAAAAGGGAAGAAGGGGAATGATTCTCTTATTTATAGCAAGTGAGGGTGGGCTCCACCACTAACAATTCTTGTCGGGCTAAAAACATGGCTTTCGGGACCTCGGATCAGTTTGACGAAGAAAAGAAAAATGATCATCGAAAAATCTAGTTTTTAAAAAGTATATATTTTGAGGGTTTTGAAGACATCGGATTTTGTATCCAGATTTGGTGTAAACAGACCGTTTTGCCCTCGAAGTTGTAAAAGTCGGGTTTTGGAGTCTCGAACAGGAATGAAGTCAACACAAAAGTTGTAGAGGTTAGCGAGATAAGTCAAACGAGGATAAAACATGAATTTTTGGAATCACGAATAATCCCCCATGTATACGCAAGGTCACTAAAAAAAAACCCCCAAAGGGTCCCACTAGATAAAAAGCTCTCAAAATTTC
Source organism: Camphora micrantha (assembly GCA_003546025.1). NCBI lineage: Eukaryota > Viridiplantae > Streptophyta > Magnoliopsida > Laurales > Lauraceae > Camphora > Camphora micrantha. The sequence continues at coordinate 30,274,720 of QPKB01000007.1, read as the reverse complement.
CCAAAGCTATTTAAAAGTTGTTCTAATCCCAGACTTAACCAAAGTCCGCTAATCTCACTTAGAGCTAATACACGACTTAATTAGTGCTAATCGCGGTCACTCGGGTCGGGGTCTTATAGTCTCCACCCTCTCCTGGTGCGTTCAAGTTTAATGTGAATGGTGCTGCGAGAGGTAAACCAAGGTTGGCGAAAATTGGAGGTATTCTTCGGAATAACAAAGGGGAGGTCTTGTTTATGTTTTCAAAGCATGTGGGGGGTGTTTGCGATTCTAATGAAGCGGATGTTTTGGCTATTTTAGAAGCCCTCCGATGCTTTTCAATATGCTTCCAAGGTGATCTTATGACGGAGAGTGATTCCTCTTATGCGATTGCTTGGGTGTCTAATAGGAAGCCTTTTCCTTGGAGACTTCAATTCATCTTCAATGAAATTTGATCTTTCACTATTACCATTAATGTTGTCTTCCATCGCAAGCTTAGAACAGCCAACAATATAACTGATGCTTTAGCCGAGCAAAGGGTGGAGAGAAGCTATCATTGGGAGAGTTTTATTATGTAATTAGGGTAGGGTGGGGTACAATGTTCTTGTACCCTTTAGTTTGATTTTCTTTTCTCTTTCTTTTCCTGTGTTCTTGTCTCATTGTTGTTTGTCCTTGTGTATTCTCTCATTCTCTTAATGAAAGTTTTAGTTACCGATCCAAAAAAAAAAGTTACATGGATCCATCATGTTTTCCAAATTAGATCTTTGCTTTGGATTACATAAGATTCGAGTTAAAGATACCGACATTCACAATACGACATTTCGGACCCATAAAGGTCATTACGAATTCCTGGTCAATTTACTTAGGCTCACCAATGCACCATCCACCTTCCAAAGCCTCATGCATGAACACTAAAGCCATTCCTCTGCAAATTCATTATTATCTTTTTTGAAAATATTCTAATATACAACATATATTGGGAGGAACATCTTGAGCTTCTATGAATAACACTAACCATACTCAGAACTCAGCAATTGTATGCGAAGATGGTCAAATGCAAGTTTGGGGAGGATGACGTCAACTACGTATGCCACATTATATCTTAACATGGGATTGCAGTTGATCCAGACAAGATCTCACATATGTTGGATTGGCCTAGGCCATCCACACAAAAGGTGCTACATGGATTCCTTGGGTTGATTGGGTACTATCGTAAATTTGTGAAAGATTATGGCAAGATTGTAGGTCCACTACCCTCTTTACTCAAAAAGAACTCTTTCAACCACTACCCTCTTTACTCAAAAAGAACTCTTTCAAATGGAGTGAGGATGCTGAACCTGCTTTCAAAGACTTAAAAGGCATTTTAACTCAACCTCCAATATTATCAATACCAAACTTCCCAAAACCATTTATTTTGTACCTAAGTGCCCGTAATCCTGAGTGGGAGTGGGGGCGCTAAAACAATAAATTTTAAAATAATTATATGTCCGGAGCACTTTCGGAGCGTCTATACAGCATCGTACTTGTGGGTTTATAAATAATTAATTAATGAGCACAAATATATCTAATCCATATATTCAAGTATTAAAAAATAGAGAAAAAAAAAAAACTTAACTTTGCAGTTTGATCACATAAACTACACAATAATTAATAGGTCAAAAGAAGTTTCTTCATTCAAAAGATAAATATCAAGCTTATAAAAAAAAAAAAAAAAAACATGCATAAAAAATCAAAGACTATACATGTTCGCTCTATATATATTTGGTCGAACAGTGCTATGAGGACGGATGTGCTCCTAAACCGTCGGATGGGATCTAGAAGGATGAGCGGAGGTTACCAACACTAAGTTTTGGACTGTGATGCTTCATAAAATGGTTTGGGTGATGTGTTGATGCGTGAAAGGCGACCTATACCAACACTTAAAAGGATCCAACCTGGTTCTCTCCACTTGTAAAAAAGAGATGCTAACCATCATTCTGGCTGTAAAAAAAAATGGAGGCCATGAAACACCTTTCATCAATTGCATAGATCAAGGGAGTTTGATATATACCTCTTGGAGCAATGCATCACGACCTCGACGCAACAAAAGTGGTTGGCTAAGTGGCTAGGATATGATTACCATAGAAGACAGAACTAGATAGAATCAGAGGCTAGGGATAAAGTATTGACTTTTTTGTGTGTCGGTGAGAGATGGAGAGGAAATAGATGAGAGAGAGAGAGAGAGATGAAGAGAGAGAAGAGAAAGCAGTAATGTAACCAAAAAAAAGAGAGAAATTGAGATACCATTTAATCCTAATCATCATTGCTTTTTAAATGGACCGAATTAAAATAGTACGTAATAAGCTTTCACCACACCAATAAATAAATAAATAAATATATATATACATATATGGCTATTCTAAACTCAAGTTTAGAATATGATAAGTTCAAGTATTTAGTAGGGCACATCTGGAGACTCACATGGGGATAGGGATGGAGGCATTTCAAAAACTCTCTGAGACCCTCCTCTCTGAAAAAAATAAGTCTCAACCGTGATTTCTTTCATTTCTATCTGAGCTCCAAAAGTTTAATATACAGTCAATCCAACAGTTTAATAAATTCGGATCTAATTGAAAGTTGGTGGACATGTGCAATTCAGGGTAGTCGTGTGTTTGGTCCATTTGAATGGACCAAGGGTGGACCCCACAGGCGTAAGCTTACGAAATTTTCTCCCAAGCGCCTTGTCCACATATATTGTGAACTCCATTTGTTATCTTAACACCTTATTATTGTTGTCTGCTTTCTGTGATATTTTCATATTGTTATTTTTCTCTCTCCTGTCAGTGTTTCTCTCCTTTGTTCTGTTGGCATATGTGCCTTCTCTTGTTCTTTAAAAAGCTGTTGGTGGGAAATTGGAATAATCTGATCATCTAAAGCCTCCCTCGATTCAAGCAAAGTTGGAATTTTTTTTTTTTTTTTTTTCTTATTCTCTTTGGTGAATATAGTTGAGAAATGAGATCAACGATAAGTGTCAGATGGTGTTTGTGAGAGGGAAGGGAATAATCATAGGTGGGCCACAGGGGTCTGCCAAGATCATATGAATGAATGAATTAATGAGTAGTGAGAATTTCTACCGCATCTTTCATCCCTTCACCCCGGTACGCGTTTGCTAGAATTCTTATTCGCAGACCTTACTGTCTTACGCAGATTTAGCTTGTGGCATGAATTTTGATCATATGAAAAGATTTGTTGATCAAAATTGCTGTAAGTTACTTCCGTTAGGAATTGCACATCCATTTCAGAACTTTGAAATGCCCTATGCTCAGGGTGTAGCGTGTAGGGGAAAATCATCACATGTACTCAGATATCACTACCTGAGAAAATGTTCTCCTACCAGCAACTACAAGTTCTATCCAGCATTGTAGGGCCTACTTGGGGTCTTGTTTCATCAATGCAGCCCCTTCGATGCTCTTTTATTTTGGCATAAGGTCCAGTTTTTCAGTCACTGAACCTTCACTTACCGTTGGATTAAATCTAATGAAAATTTACAATAAAGATAGATGCTAAATTTTAAGGCTCTTAAGTCAACAGCTATAATAATTTAGTGGGGTTGATTTTTTTTTTTTTAAGGAGATTTAACCAAAAAAATCTCATTAGACCCATTGTAGAGCAAAAATGCCTTATAAGATATGAAATGACCGTAATAGTCCCAGGGGCCTTTTGGATTCATTTCTTTTTGTTGTTTCGCCGAGCCGAGCGGGGATATCCCCGCTCACCTGCATATACGAGGTGTGTAGTGGGCGTTATGGGTCGCACAGTGGGTGTGTGATGGGCAAGGTGGAGAAGGAGAGGAAGGAAAAGAAGAAGAAAGAGAATGAGGAAAAAGATGGGCTGTGCAACGGTGGCGCAAGTGATGCAGGGCGTGCACAGTGACATAGTGGCGTGGCACACAGGGAAGGGAAGAAGACATGAGAAGGAGAAGAGAGAAAGAAAAGAATAAGAGAAAAGAGAAAAGGAAGAGGAAGAAGAGGATGATGGGCGGTTAGGTGTTGGACATCTGAAGGTGTAGGTGGGTGCAAGGAAGAGGGATAAGAGATGAGAAGGAGGAGAGGGAAAGGAGGAATAGACAAGAAAGGAGGATGAGAAGAAGGAGAGCGCTAGATGTGTGTGCGCCGATGATGGAGGAAGAAGGGAGATGGCTTGGTGACGCAGGGAGGAAGGAGAGGAGAGGGAGGAAAAAAAAAAAAACAAAAAGAAAGAAGGTGGAGATGGGGGTTGCTGTGAGTGGTGGATGCAGGAGTGTAGCTGATGGCAGGGAAGGAAAAGAAGAGAGATGAAGGCGGAAGGGAAGCAAGAAACTGAGAAGAAAAAACGAGAGGGGATATCCCCACTCGTATATGCAGGTGAGCGGGAATATCGCCGCTCGGTAAAAAAAATAAAAAACCGAAAAGGGCCCTTGGAACTACTGCGGTCATTTCATATCTTCTAAAGCTTTTTTGCTATACAATGAGTCTAATGAGATATTTCCAGTTAAATCCCCCCCTTTTTTTTATTCCCCTTGTCCATGAGGAGACATTTCCCATTTGCCCTCCTCCCATTAATAAATTTACATCTAAGTGGGCCCTATAAGCTAAACTACATATAAGTTATATGCATTTTGCTCATTGAACATTCTCCACCCATCTAAGCATAAATTTCCAGCGTCTCAATTAATTTAACTTATTGTCAATTTTGAAAGGATAGAGTATCACACTACTGACCACTCCAGAAAATACGCTTTACTTGGACATTAGAATATAGTATAAACTATTAAACTATGCTTTATAAGTTCTTGTTAGAGATATTGTTATCGTTGTTCTCTTTGAACTATCCACGAAAAGCATGAAAAATCTTATAATAATTCTACTATATAGTAGAGCAATTATCTTTTAGTCCTTATTAAAGAAACCTCCCCTTTTTTTTTCTTGATCGGTAACAAACTGATTCATTAAGAGGAGGAAACAATACAAAGAGGAAAAACAAGAAAGAATAACAAGGTACAAGAGTATTGTACCCCTTCTCACACCTCAATTACAAAATCATACCCTCCCAATGAGATGTCCTATCAATCTCCTGTTTAGCAAGCGCATCTGCCACGTGGTTAGCCGATTTAAGCTCATGACAAAAGACCACATTAATGAAAGAGGATAAAGATGAATTTCATTGAATATGAATTTGAACTTTCCTGAATTTGCTTTCCGATTTGACACCCAAGGAATGGCGTCTAACAATTGGAAACCCTCCCTTGGATACCACAGTGTGATATACCCACTAAAAGATTGCACAATGGTCTAAGGCAGAGCAAGTCCCTGGTCATGTCGGTCATCACCTGCGCCCCGCCAAAAAACAGAAGACTGTAAAACATGCTTCATCTTTCTTACTTATATATGGTCCTTTATTTTCTTTTTACCCTCAGTATTTAAATAATTTTATACAACATTTTGATGCGATTTATTTTTAATGTTAATTCCTTATTTTAATGATATTTTCTACATAATATTTCAACCGAAAACATAAAATTTGAAAGTCATTCCAAAATCCCAATCATCATCTTTTATCAATACTATCTCGAGAACAAAACCTGTAACTTTGGTCTAAATCAAGGGTTTCTCAAACTTTAGACAGAAATTCAGTTGGCCTCAAAAGAGAGAACTTATTTAGAAGGAATCTAGAGATCTTAGAAACTTGGGAATTATAGAGATCCACAGACTTTAATAACCAAGAAATCAAACATCAAGATATTTAGGATGACTTTGATCCATACATTTAGGATTGACAGTTTTTTTTTTTTTTTTTGGGTTAGAAGAGGATTGACTTTCATCCATCTCAGGAGCTGCAGAAAAGGGTCTTTAGCAGTTTGTGAGTACTAGGGGCGTACCAGTTTAATTAAAAAAAAAAAATAATCATTACATGTACTCATTTCTTCCTCAATATCAAGGATTCCAAGCTTATTACAAGCCTTTATTAATTCTAAGCTTGTTACATTCTGTTATTGAGGTTGCAACTCATGAAGTATATGTTGTGATCGTGTATGCAGAAACGTGAATCAATGCAGCAATCAATCAACCAAACAAAAATAAGTAATCACACACAAAAGAATTACGTTGTTCGACAAACTTGCCTACGCCCATGGGAAAAAAACTCGACTCTCCTTTGGATTCATTCTCTGTATGTTACATTATATATATATATATATATGAGAAATATTCATGTGCATCTATCCCTCACCATAGGGTGAGGGGCACTTTCTCTTTTTGCACATGAAGCCAAAAAAGACTACCTCACCCTATGTACTTGAAAATTCACTTTTGTACTTGAAAATCCCCATTTATGAAAGTGTTTTTCACCCTATGGTGAAAGGATAGATGCACATGAATGTTCTCATATATATATATATATATATATATAATGCTCTCTTTCTTATCCTCTAAGAAACCCTATCTTAGTCAATAAGAAAGTCCCGTTATAATTACCATAATACCTATAACCCTGAACCCAATTGGTCTGGACCCATTAGGCCAACAGTATCATTCCAGTTTTGTAAAATTAAAATTGTATTTCTTTTCTCACATGAGACATTTGGCCGTCTCTATTAAGGCAGTTAAATGCGATACCCTTAGGGGTGCTCAATATGGGTTGGGCCAGCCTGCGCTCAACTCGGGCCCATCCTGCTTTGGGCAGGTTCACGCCTTGAGTTTTAGTGCTGTGGGTGCGCCCATCCGGGCTTCGATTAAGTGATAAAAAGCCTGAATCCCAGCCCGGCCTAACCCAAATAAGTTTTGCTTGTAGTTCAGTGGCTTATTTGATAAAAAACAGTGAGAGAAATCCCGGCCCAGTCCGGTCCAATTAACTAAATAGGAGGGCTCGAGCCTGAAATGAATGAGGCAGGCCGGGCTCGGGTCAGGAACTTTCAGCCTTTGTCAGACTTGGGTAGGATACAGGCCCATGTTTATAAAACCAGGCTTTTGCTTAGATATTCCTCTGCCTGGCCTGACTTGAGCCATGAACCCCCCTAGTTAACGTCTACTTAGTGAAGCACGCAAATGAATTAATGAGCAAACATTGGGCGAGCATACCCTTGGTCCCCTTTATATATTTCTATTTTGTGCTGCCCATATTTGGTATTCGCACTTTGTATATTTCACCATATATGTTATTTCTCGAGATGTGCTAGTCCCAAGCATAAAAGATAAGGTGAGTTGAAGTTAGTTATGATGCTCGGATACTTTAAAATAGGCAACGTATAATGTCATATCACATTCGATATTCCACTTTTTTTGTGTAAAATCGGTGTCCCTACCTTATTTAGGCAGTGTCCCTGCAGTATCCAAGCTGTATCTTGGCATCATATGATGTTGGAGAAACAGTCTGACAATTAAAAGCTCGCACACCATTTCCTACTCTAATTAAGTTGCACTCGACAAAGCCCACATTGTTGAAAAAGGATTCTAGCCCATGACAATTGATGACAGTATATATTGCTCTAGTCAGAGTGAAATTTAGAAAACTTTGTTCCATACTCATGTTATTTGAGGGATGATCAAGAAGTTTGTTGGCTGCCTCAAACCTGCAGATAAGTGTTCCCATTGTTACAAGGTTGGAGCTTATCTCACTTAATCCATTTATGCTTTGCTTACTCAGTCAGAAAAGTTAGAAAGGGGAAAATAGAGGAAATTACGCGCATTCTGCAGGCAAAGCAAATCTCGATTGGAAAAAGAAAAAAACAGAACTACACTCTGATTGGAAAAATTCCATGGCTGGAGCTATCACAGGACAAAAAGAGCAGTATCCATCTGAAAGTCTCAAGAACATAAACTTCCATTTGGTCATGCAATGGTGTCCACTAAGTCCAGAGCATCTTCGTCTGCCGATTTTTTAAGGCGATCAGTGGCATTATCGACCTACAAAACGGCGATCACCGAATTATTCGAGTTTAAGATAATGCAGTTAAATAAAGAAGAGAGGTGAAATTAGAATGGTAAACTAAGTTAGCTTTTACCTCCCGGTTCCAGTTTGTCCTGGCTGTCAGCACAATAAGAGTAATACTTTGTAGAACTACTCCAAAAATCATCCCCCACCAAATCCCCTGAACAAAAATCATTTGAAAGTCACATGAGAATATAGCTAATGTTAGTTGCAAGAGTACAAACAGGATCTCAATTTCTTAATAAAGCATTGTATCAATCAATGCCCTTGATACTGTTGTGAGCAAATGAACAGATAGAAGACTAGAAGATGGGGTACATCATAAACTCTGTTCCACACGTTCTATTTAAATGGGGGCTATCTTTCTGTGATTGAGCCTCTTCATTTGATGGGTTATGACATTAATGGGGAGACAATGAAACTTCCAAAGCAAGTCCAACATTCCATCTTTAATTGCGTACCCTTTAAGCCATCTGAATGTTCCCATCAAATCAAGGTTCTTAATAACCAAACTGTGATACACAAATACACATACTAATTGGTCAATGACAGAGACAAAGGAGAGTAGTTTATTGATACTTACTGCCGCCCCTAGACTTGTTTTGAATCCAAGAACACATCCAATTGGGAGACCAATGACGTAGTAAGTGCCTAGATTAACATATGCCACAAGTGCTTGCCATCCACTCCCAATTGCAACACCTGCAACCACAATTCAAATCATGACTCAATTCAACATCCCCAATGAGGAATAGCTTTCTAATATGCACATGAGATGCGGTAGACAATCCTTCCCCACAAAGAACAGCTTTAAACAAGAATCAAATAAGCAATCTGCATTAATAGCTCCCAAGGATCACACTAACCTGAGACTCACAATTGAATAAGAAGAAAAACAAAACAAGCATTACATGGAGTTTCAATGCTAATTATCCCTGATGCATGATAGGGTATGTCAAGAATCAAACATAGGCATAAAATTCACATCTTACCTGATAATATGGGTTGAATTCCATTTAAAAAGACTGAAATCGCGAGCAATGGAGTTATATCTGAGACGGCCTTGATAATCACATCATCAGTAGTGAAGAGCTTGCTTAGTGGAGTACGAAACACCAAAACAATTATGCTGAAAAATATACTAATAATGATGCTTGTTCCAGTTACAACATATACAGAGAACCTTGCCACCAACGGATGGGCGGCCCCGAGCTCATTGCTTACTCGAATACTGCAGAGTCGAAAACAAATGCAGAGAGATAGACATAAATTAATTAAAACTAGCAGAACATTTCATTTGTTGAGTTATTAATCTATGTATGCATATGATATGTGGATTATATATTCTAGACATGCATTGTATATGTAGATGGCATATGATATGAATATCTGGCAAAGAAAATCACAAACCTGGCAGCTGTACTGAGGCCCAACATGAACATCATGTCCCAGTTCAAATAATTTGCGCTGAGACGACAATGACGAAATTATTGTCAGTATCAAATGCATAGAATTATTTTATGTAAATTGATTGCAATAAAGAATGAACCTGTTTGGCATGCAATTATTGAAAACAAATTCATTTCTGCTGAAATGCTTTTCCAACTTCATTGGCTCATAGGATTATATGCATTTTGATGTTTGTGAGCTTTATCAATTATCCCTTCTATAGGCCCCTTCTATTTTTAGCTCATTGGGTTGGCTCAGGCTATTTTTGTTTTCCTTTTTCTCTTATTTATTTTGTTTCTTTCATGTAGTGCTTAAATTACAAGGGGCCAATCATTAATCTCTGGTGGTATGGTGAGAGTGGGAGTCCTATCGACAGACATCCCTATATTCCAGGGTCTCCCATCCTTTGGACCTCAGAGGTGTTTCTTACCTTTTTAAGGTTTTCAATTTTGTTGAGTTTTGTCCTTTTGGATATTTAGAATATACTTAACTTCCAAAAGAGAATTTTTTTTTCTGGAATGTCTATGTTGAAGTAAAAACCTCTATCATAAGTACAAATGCCTCACAACTCAATGGCAAAGAGGCATCCCACCTTAATACTTATAGCTGCCCAAGGATTGATCCGTGGGTGTGCATGTTTCACTGTAGCATTCCCACACGAAAGAAAAAGGAAAAAAAGAAAAGAACTCAATCACAAGCAGCAGTAGGACATGTTTTTTTAACACTATGTCTGCAGGAGTTTTCTTCTCCAAGCAGCTGCATACTGTTCATATATGGTGCTGCTCTGCCTATCTGTGGGATTGGGAGAGGAAAAGGTCTGATATCATGAATAAGGGGTAGGCAGAAAAATCAGCCCCAGCAGATTAACGTAAGCCCTGAATTAGTAGCCATGGTATTTTAAGTGTATATTTTTGTTTAGAAGGAGTAAACGTCATATGAGTATCAAATTGGGCCTGGTGCAAAGTGTGAAGAGGGAGGGGGTAGACTAATCAAAGGTGGCCCAAATGAGCCCCATAAAGCTGGGCCACATGAACAGTAATGTGGTCACTCTTTGGTGAATATTCCTGCTTTATCCAGCCGCCATATGCCACAAAAGCCAATAGATAGGGTCACTGGGTTGGCGTCACAAGTTTAATTATCCATGCCCACTATTTAGTTATTAGCTTCAGTTACAGCCTGAAGCTGTGTCATTACTAAAAAAACATTATAGCTGAGTACTGGACCTGCCTTTGGTTAATCCCCAGGTAGACTGATCTTAACTATCAAAATTCAAGAAGGATACATGCTTACGCAAGGCCGTAAATGGAGCCCTGATTACCCAATCACCCAAGGACCCGACCTGAAGTTTTTTTATTTGGCCCATTTTTGAACAATTAGTGATCGAATCTGGTCCGGGTGCACCAAAGGCCTGATGGGGAACCAAACTTTTAAGTCCTCCATTAAAAATTAACTCGGGAATTTTTTCCAAAAATGTGCCTTGTGCCTAATAACTGGTCAATATACTCAGCTCAAATCAAGCTCAAACTGGGATGGACTCAGCCTCTTACTATCATACAGATGTAAAGTGATGCATTCAGTTTCCCGCCCATGGCTGGTCCAAGGACCTTTTTGGATTCAGATTATCGCCCATGGGCTGGTTCCAACCTGGTTTGATAGATTCACTTTCAGGCCGCAGGTTGGATCAGGGCCTGAATATTTGAACAGAGCTGGATTATCTTGAAAAAGGTTCTGTTCAGCCCAGTCAGACCCAAGTTCCACTCAAGACTGAAAAACATTTCATTGAAAGCTGAAGGTGTAAAAGGAAGTAGATAGTCATATACCAGATGGAAATGGAATCAAGAGAGACTGTAGGGTTAGGAAGAAGTCCTGATATCAGCACAATCCCTTGGAAGTACCATATCTCCAAGCTGTACAAACAGAAATCTGATATGAGGCGCATAATAGAAAGAACAATGGTTGAATACTTTTAACACTGGACTCAAAAACTGCATAATAGCCAGAAATGGGCCCCACTTGAATCCACTGCCTAAAATGGTCCAACCAGGAAGGACCTACTTCCAAGCACCATACAATCTTCCTAAGAGAGAAATAAGAGAGCATTCACATACCATAGCATAAAAGCAGATGCCACAGTCAACTTCAAGTAGGACCACAGCCCATAAAAGGCCCTGAAAGAGAACCCTGTCCAAGTCTCCTTGCATTTAGGGCTAAGAAGTATGTAAAGCCCAGTAAAGATTACTAGGAGCCACCAAGAAAAACTTAATGTAAGAGCAGCCCCCAGTAGTCCCCATTTTACTACCATCACAACCAACCATGTGAGAAGCACGTGCAGCAGGAAGACCCCCACAGCTATATAAGCTAAGGGGTTTACAATGTTCTGGGCCTGGAGGAACCTCTGCATTGGGCAATTGAGGGCAAATGCGTAGAGTTGAGGAAGTAGGCCTCGCGCAAAGATTTGGCCTTGCTCGGCTATACTGTCTGTTTGGCCGATCGCTTTGAGGAATGGCCCCGCAAACCAGTACAGGAAGGAGATTAGAACTGCAGCTCCTAGATGCAGGATCATGGCCTTCTGGCAAATGATACCCATTGCACTGTACTTCTTTGCGCCATAGGCTTGACCACAGACTGTCTGCACTGCACTAGCCATACCCAACTGAAAGGATGACAAACAATGAGAGACTCAATTAGATTAGAACTAAGTAATTAGATTAACTTTGAAGTGTTTGCATAATAAAGGACCATTTTCACTAATGTTCATGTACCTTTCTTGTATCATGGTATGTGTTCTCTATAAGTGTATAATAGAATGCTTCTAAGCATCTATGTAGTAACTTCTCACACTTGAATATGAGTAGTACACTTTCGGGCCATTTAGGGTTTCCTAAATTAGTTCATTATTTATCTGTAAGTCATAGTTGTTTTATACTTTGTTGGAGCCAATCATAGGTAATTAGATTTACAGGTTGAGAGAGTGTAAGGCAACTGTGTGTTTCAACGATTCAAACGCCATCTTTGTTGAATGAAAAAGTAGGACTCACAAAACCGACTGCAAATAGATGGCTAAGCATTGAAGATGATGATAATATGGTGGATATGTTACTAGGCATGCTACTATATGCTCTTAAGGAAAAAAAAAAATTACAGCCAAAGAAACAAGGCCATGAAAGAAATTAGAGAAATACAAGACTCACCATTATCCCATAAGCAAGACCTTGAATCCCAACATTGGCTATTGATGCCCCAGCCAGCTCCAAGGCCCCCAGCTGCCCTGAAAACATCTGGGTCGCCAAGCTGAGCATGAAATTGAATATGGATACAATGATTGATGCCCCTGATAGGGTCCATAGGACCTTCGATTCCCATCCGACGAGCCGAACAAGCGAACGTAATCGCAGTGGCTCTCTCTCTAGTATGTCTTCGATCTCACCCGATGATGATTGGATGATTGACCCAAGATGAATCAATGGCTCTGTGTTCTCCCCCATGTTCTTGTGTTTCACCTTACTGTTGTCTCTCACTTCATGTGCCTCACTCACTCATTGCACAAGTTCTCTATTCCCACTACCCTGTAAACATTTGAACTTAAAAACCCAAGGGATGCAGGCACCACCAGTTGACACATCTACCATTCCAAGATTTTGGTTTGGCAGTAGTGCCCACCAGCAATTAAAGTCTTCCAAGAATAGCAGTTGAAGCTAACTAACTCTAGTGCTGACTCGTTCTCTTACCTAACTCTTTTTTGTTTCAAGCTGACTCTGGAGAACTGAGTGGGGTACTGTCAAAACTCGGTTTGACTTGCCTTGACTCACCTGTGTTGACTCGGCTTGGTAAGTTAGTAAGTCACTGAGTTAGGTGAGTCAAACGAGTCTAGCCGAGTCTGACCAAGTGCTTAGGTAGCCTCACGTCTTCCAGACTTTCTTGGCCTTTTGGTCGAAGTCGAGGATTCCAGGTTTCCCAAGGACAGCGATGGCTCGACCTATTTAAGTTGTGGGTCCATTGTCCACCTACCTAAGAAGTCCCAGCTACCTGAGCATGAGCTACCCTAAACCCGAACATGAACCTAACCTTTGAAAATCTATAGAAAGGGACAGCTTTTGGCTGACCAATTTGCTTTTGATACTGTGAGTTTGTAGATCTGATGTGGACCTTTCTGGGTGGAATTGTGGGGCTGGCAAGGGGCATGGCCCCCCTAAATTACAAAAGCCCCCTTAGATCATGTCGAACTTGAAGCCATTTTAACCAATGGTCCCCCAAGAAAAAAAAAAAAAAAAAAAATTTTCCCACAATGGGCCCTCCTGCAATGCCTATATCCTGGTTCCCCCCACCCCCAGCTATTGATGATTGATTACTGGGGAATCTTTGAGTGAGTCAAACCAATTGCTTGATTGAGGAGGGGAAGATTCTTAATTGGAGAGATAAATCCCACATCAACCATAGTAATAGTTCAAAAGCTTATATTCAAGAATTTGTATTGATATTTACACTCGATTCATTTAATCTATATCTATACCTTTATTATAAAAGAGAAGAAGTTGTACAGCTTTCACCTGCTTAAGAAATTCTTTCCACACCCATGGGCCAACTTAAGATGAAATCTGTATGCAAGATTGTTGGGTACAGAGATTGTTGACATACTTTTTTTTTTTTTTTACATCTGCCCATCCTAAAGATGGCCGGGTACAAGGATTGTTGACATTTGCCCATTCTTATGTCCTCTCATGGGGCCCGCATGGGATGTATGCCACTTGCCAATTTCATGCTTCGACGGTTGCCCTCGCATGTTCTCGACTATCTACCACCGCCTTGAATCTGCCAAATTCTCTACACCACCATGGCCCACTTGTTTGTGGGGTCCACTAGATGTAAGTGTTTATGTTCTCTCTGTACATCTGTTCATGGGCCAGCCGCCCACTTAGATGAAGTCTCTCCACTTCATTCTCCTTTCTGTTCTTCACTGCACCGCACCACCCTAAGATAGGGAAAACCAGATCCATGGGATATCAGATTCATGTGAAGGATGCCCAAATCAAGAAGCCTGTGCCACGGCTTCAAAAGAACCCAACCCAGGTTCGAAATATACATCTTTTGTTGTGTATTGTCTTCTATTTTAGTCCTTTTCTGGTGCCTGCCAAATACCAAAGGTAATTTCCCTTTTCACTTTGTAATTTTGTGTATATATATATATATATATATATATATTGATTGATTAACCTCAAGGAGGTAGCTCAGTTGACCTAGGACCACGGTTTGCACCCCGAAATTGTGGGTCAAGAGGTTTTGAAGATCTGGATGGGCCGTCCTTCCTACAAAAAAGATAAAAAAAACAAAAAGAAAAAGCAGCTCCATCCGATCGTTCTAGACCTATCATCTAGGGTCCACAATTTTAATCCCTTTGGAGGTGTACAGATTTATCCAATAGTCCAGTCCATTCGGATTGATGTAAATTCTGGGGACATGTGATATTAAGGGGGGTATGTGTATGTGGTCCAGTCAGATGGACCATCAGGTAGGCCCCAATATGGGTCAACTTAATAAGGTGCAGTCAAAATTGTTGGCCTGGATTTCTGCATGAAATATGACGCATCTTATCATCCATGCCTTTTATTTAGGATCCTCAAATATAGGTCAAACGAGTGTCAAACTGTGGTGTGACAATTCATGGGGGTAGAGTGAGTGTCATAAGATTAATAATAGGTATTTTTACCAAATAATTTTTACCAAGTGGGTTTCACTAGCGAGGCAAGAGACCAGGGAGCTATGGATAATTTTTAGGGATTTTTATCAAATAATTAAGCTTATAGTGTAATTAATCGATTTTATGAAGAATAATAAAAAAAACCACCATTTAGTTGTTTGTACCTTTTTTGTTACGAAATTACCCAAGTTAATGATATCGTCAACTGCTTGTATTTAAACCCACGAATTTTCTTCTTCTTTTTCTTTTTCGTGAAACACTCTTCTCTCTTCGTGAAACCACTGTCTTAACTTTCATTTGTGTATTTACAACCCTCCAACATTGACCATCCCTTCTTGTTATGATACATTCAATTAAATTGTCGCACTTACATGAAACGTGGTACAAAATTTCATGCCTTCTTTAATAGAGAAACCAACTCTTTTTCAATTAGTTAACTAAATTGTTTGTAACAGGACCATATGCGGTATCATTTAAATTTGGTGGCAAGTATCCTAGTACTCAATTAGATACTAAAATGTTGTTGCCTGTCAATTCAATAGTTAAACTATACCCATAATATATACTAAAATAGAGAAGAGTGTTTCACGAGAAAAAGAAAATTCATGGGTTTAAATATAGGCAATTTAAGATTTCACGAACTTGGGTAATTTCGTAAAAAAAAAGGTACGAATAACTAAATGGTGGTTTTGTTATTATTCTTAATAAAATCGATTAATCACACTATAAGCTTAATTATTTTGTGAAAATCCCTAATTTTTATCCATGTCATAAAAAAATAAAAAGCACAATAGATAATTAGATATACTTAAAAACGATACATCTGGGCTTTTCTTGCTGAAAAATCCCAATGGGCCCAACCAGAGATCTAAGACATCTACTCAATGATACAAGCAATGACCCAACTTTGACTCCAGTCCTAGTCATATTCACCGTTGGATTCGACACCATAAATTTAGACTGCTAATTATTTTTTTTACCCAAGCCAAGGGGCCTGGGACCTAAGAGAGAGCCCGCATATACACGGTAAAGCAGTCAACTCAAGTGGGAAAGAAGCCTGCACAAGCGGGAAGAAAGCTCATACAAGTAGAATAGGATCATGCACAAGCAGAAAGATGTGACATACTTGAGGTTCGAACCCCAAAACAGCCAGGTAGGAATTGACACTCTTTACCATTCGGGTAAGGAGCCGTTTTTGACCGCTAATGTTTGGTGTCCAAAGCTACAACTTTCGTAATTCAAAGGAAATGGGCTTTTAGCTGAACCGAAACCCACGTTACATATGGTTTTTCCTTAGTCATGCCAAATGATCGATCCTGGATAGTAACACTGATGGACAATCGTCAAGCTCAGTCAACCCAAACCAACTGTTTGCAGAAGGTGAGCTGTGGGCTTTGTCAAGTATTTTGCCCATCATTCAGGTTGGTGACAGATTTGATCTTAACCCATATATGGGGATAGCAATAAATCATATTTGATATTTATCGGGCCAATTCTGAACAACCCAACTCAAAATTTTTTTAAAAACTACCCTTGTCCTTCACAAGCTGGACCACAATAGAACAGTATGTGGTCTGCTCGTAAGTGAATATTAGGTGGTGACGCCAGGGCGTTTTTAAAAGAGGAACGTTGATGCGTTTGACCAATCAAATAGGAATGAGTTGTATTTGCATTGATTGTGGTTATCTGAAAAAAGAGAAAAGCAAATGGCTTCAAATGGCTAAATCCACTCCTAATTTTATCCCTCTCCCTTTCTCAAAAGGGCCAACGAATGACTCCTGTTTTTCTCCATGTGGCTCATTTTTCTCTCTCAACAAATACCCGTGATTAACACAATGACTCTTAAATTTTATCTCTAAAAACTCCCACTGGCAAGAGTAGAAATGAACAATGTGATTGCCATATGAGGTTCGAGATTTAAATTGATCATAGTTGGGCCCCACCATAGATAACAAAAATATATATTTTTTTTAAAATGAGGTTGCTTCTTGTGTTTTTTTTTTTCCAGTATTGGCCCTATATCTATGACGTGTGTAGAGTAGTACCTCAGGTTGGAGAATATATATATATACATGCATGGAGCCCACTTCAATCCTATGGTAGAGATTTACCCAAAAAAACCGTATGTGGAGAGAGACCCAAGATTACTTTCAAACTTGGGTGAGTGCCAATCCGCTTGGCGATGGTCATGTGACGATTTTGATTTGAATGGATTAAAGTTGGGCCCCATCATCTAGAACAAAAATGAGGTTCACTTCTTAGAAAGTGCTTCATGTGTGTGTGTGTGTTTTTTTTTTTTTTTAATCTTCACTTCAATCCTATAGTGGATAGGTGAGCTCTTGATCATAATCCAGTCCGGAATGATCCAGGATGTTCAACCCAACGATGTCTAGCCCATGAGCCAGGCCATTGAGATCCAACAGAAGGACAGGTCATGCATATTGTTGTCCCAACACATCAAATGCTTCAAAAGTAATATGCAAGGTGTCCACTCCAATATGAAATGCATATTGTTGTCCCGGTACATTAAATGCATCAAAAGTAGTATGCAAGCTGTCCACTCCAATTTGAAAAATGTCCACTCCATTAATTGACATGGGACTTTGGTGAACAAAACGGAAGTATTTCAAACGAGATCCATGACAACCTAGCGCATCAGATTCTTTACGAGTTGGTACAGCTGCAGTACGGACAACTAATCTTAATCAAAAGTCAAATATTGTAACAGCCCTTCTCACTTGACTATTGGACGAGCCATGAAAAGAAAAGAAAATTAGCAAAAGGTTCTTTATAGAGATCTTGTGAGTCCTTCGGTCCATTATCTTTTTCTTTAAATTCTGTGGTCAATTTGAACATATTTCGACAAGAGGTCCTTAGATATGTCATCTCATATATTTTTATAACTGATTCGCCCTTTCAACTGTTGAGGTATGAGATCTTTCAACTGTTTAAGTATAAAATTTTAAAATTTAAAAATTCAAATCTCCCATTCCCCCTCGTTCGTTTTCTCTCATTTTCTATTGTCTCGGAAAACTCCATTGGAAGAAGAAGATAGTCGATCATCGCCTACCGCTGCACCATTTGAAGTTACAGAAGGATCATGGGCTACCTGCACCATCTGTAGTTGCAGAAGGATCATGGGCTACCGCTGTACCATCTGATCGACGAGAAATCTATGCGTCAATAGAAGAAGAAGGGGTGATCGGGTCTGATAGCATGCCGGAAGGATTGCTCACGGATCTGACAGCACGCCGGAAACACCGCTACTTCCACCGCAACCGCTGCTGCCTCACGGGGATCGGAGATTCGACGTCGCCACTGCGTTGTTGCCATGGAAGCAGAAGACAGTAAGGCTATTCTTCTATTCTGGCTGCAGAACAGAATAGTTGAAGAAGAAGATCACACGTTCTTCCTGGGGTCTGTGATCTTCCTTGGGTCATCAATTGAGCCCCATTGTGAAATTTATCTAAGTTTTTATCAAGTTTATCTGAGTTTTAACAAATTTATCTGAGTTTTTCATTTTTTGTCAAATTTATTTGACTTTTGTGTAAATTTATCTGAGTTCTAAAACATTTTTTTTTTTTTTTTTGTTCTGGACAAATCTATCTAAGTTTTTCGCTAATGTATCTGAGTTCTGGGATAAATTTATCTGAGTTCTAGACAAATCTATTTGAGTTTGTGGCAAATGTATTTGCATTTTTTTAAATTTATTTGGATCTTTTGAAATTGATTTTCATCTTTTGAAATTTATTTATATTTTTTTAAAATTTATTTGGATTTTTTGAAATTTATTTGCGTCTTTTTAAATTGATCTTCATCTTTTGAAATTTATTTGTATCTTTTAAAATTGATTTTCATCTTTTGAAATTTATTTGCGTGTTTTTAAATTTCTCTGCGTTCTTTTGAAATTTATTGCATTTTTTAAAATTATTGCGTTTTTTAAATTTATTTGCATTCTTTCGAATTTATTTGTATTTTTTGAATTTATTTGCATTTTTTTAATTTTATTTATGTATTTTGAAATTTATTTTGTATTTTGAAATTTATTTATAATTTTTGAAATTTATTTGGATCTTTTGAAATTTATTTGGCCAATTAATTGGCAGTTGACCATTATTAATGAGATATCTCACCAATTATGGGATATGATTTAAAGAAAAGGTAAATTAGACATATCAAGTATGAGAATGTGTTAGAGGACTTTTAGCTGCATGACTTTTTTTATGGACTGTTTGCAATAAAGTTATACTTTGAGAGACCTCCGACCAAACGCCCCTAGAAAGAAACTCACTATAATGTGATTATTTCCTTAACTGCTGATAACCCTCATCATAGGGAGGGTAGGTGATTTGCCAATGTAAGTTCCCACTTAAGAAACCTACAGGAATTTAATTCTAAATGTGATTTTAGCTCGCTCGCCAATAACATTCATCATAGATAGGGCTCACAGAGCTTTTTAAAATACACATCCAAAACAAACACACATCCTTGTGAGAAAGAACCCTTCCTTGGGGAAGAAAAAAATGACCAGAAGATTGGGAAAGAAGAAGCCTTGTGAATGAGAAGATGGGATATCTAAAACAGCAGCATGAAATGTGAAGAGGGATGTGAAACGTCATGTTTGGAAGTTCATGGCTTAAACGGCTCATTTCATTATTTCTCAGCTCACACACTTTTTTGTAACATGGTGAGGGATGGATACATATGAATATTTTCCACATATATATATATATATATCATGGATGAAAAAATCTGCCGATATGAACCGGTATCTGCACATACCAATCCGATATGGCCTCGAGATATCGGTATCTCAGGGCCATATGTCCCCAGTATCTCAGCCCATATCAGTCGAGATATACTTCATCTTGGTTTTTCCGAGATCTCGGCCGATATTTTTAAAATATCAAAATATCATCCGAGATCTCATTAAAAGTGTTAACCCTATTTACTCTATCTTTTTCCCTATCTTCATCTTCATCTTCTTCTCTTCTCCTCTCATCTCCTTACTCCTTAGAGCAGCAGTCATACTCCATCAGACATCCCTCTTACATATTTTCAAATCCCACATCTTCTTACA
This sequence comes from Camphora micrantha, assembly GCA_003546025.1. Lineage (NCBI taxonomy): Eukaryota > Viridiplantae > Streptophyta > Magnoliopsida > Laurales > Lauraceae > Camphora > Camphora micrantha. The sequence goes on along the minus strand of QPKB01000007.1, from coordinate 30,254,576 downwards.
CATTTTCAAATCTCAATCTATTTCTTGAATCTCACAACTTATTTGATGATTGAATTAGTATTAAATGATGATTGATATGTTATATTTATTTTCTTATATTTTACACTAATAAATTGATCATTAGCATCAATAATGGTTGCATTATATGAAGTACTGGAGAAGACAGCGAACTACGACATAGATAGGGCTTATAACTTAAGGTGACCGAGATTTTGATTTATTATTATTACTAATGAAAAAAATATTGTTTTCCAACATTTTCTAATATTATGGATTTTTTGGATATTTTTGCGAAATTTTTTGAATTAAAAAAAAAATTCACACCGCGACAGACTAATACCTGCGACTGATATCGATATCATATCGGTTTTTTGGCTCGGCCAATATCGCAGCCGAGACCGAGATTTTAAACCATGATATATATATTCAGGTGAATATATATGAATAATGGTTGCATTATATGAATGTGTATATATATATATATATATATTCATGATATATATATATATATATATATGTGGGTAATATTCAGGTGGGAACTGTTCTCACATATTATATGAGAACTTTTTGTGGGGTCCAATTGTGAGCCCCATTTGAGGATGGGACCAGGGGGTGGAAAGATCTATATAGGACCACCCCAAGTATCAAGTTTGACCCCAAACCCACGCCCCTAACCCCTTCATCTGTGGTCCAAAAGTTTAATAGCTTCATATTCAAAAAAATATTCGACCCTCGATCCAACGGTTCAATCCATTCGGATGTGTACCAACCCTTATGATTAGTGACTATCAGGGGGTTCCCTATTGGTTGATGGGTTTAGATGGATTGCTAGTTGGTCCCCGTAAAAAAGTTCTTATATAATATATAAGAACTAGTTTTCACTTGAATATTTCCATATATATATATATATATATATATATGTGTGGAAGATGCTCCTATGAGATATATCTCTAACCTTAAATGAGAGATTTTGGGTGGGGGGCCCTCACATACATATCCAATACCAACAATTTAAATTTGAGGGCCCCCACTCCTATCTCTCATGTAAGGTTAGAGATACCTCTCATAGGAGCATCCCCCATTATACATATTAAAGCAAACGGGGAGGAGGGTTGTGAGAGGTGCCACATCAGCAATGATGAGTTCTCCTTTTAAAGAAATATGCACAAAAAAAATCACATTATTTTAAGGTGCCGCATCACTTTCGGAGGAGAGTGCCAACCGAGTTTAGTAATTAGCCTTAATCAGTTTTTTATTCTATCCATTTCTCTTCTTTCTTATCTTTTTTTTTTTTTTAATTTGTTATTAATTCGTTTTCACATGAGTTTAGTAAGTCTTCGGCGAAAGCTGTAGAGGATGCTTTGGCTAAGTTGTGGGTAAAAAGAGAGGTAACTTTGCTTGCTCCTTTATAATTTGTTGTTTTGTGTTGGTATTTAGCTTTAATACTGATGCATGTTTTTTCTTTCCATCTTTATTGTACATTTCTTAAGTCTTTAATATATTTTACTGTTACCAATAAAAAATAAAAAGCTGCGGAGGATCTGATCTTGTGAGAAATCTACAATTGTGATTAAATTTCGTGATGTCCTATAATGTTGTTGATTTTACCTTCACCCATCGAATGCTAAGGAGGGACAGGACTGAATGTAACCTTTTACGAGCTGTTTAATTTAATCAACTTATGTTGAATTTAGCCATTTGGGTTACTTATGTGCTTTTCAATACAGCCTATAAGTATCTTGCTTTTCACAAGCGTCTTGGTGTGATTCACACCAACTCATATCTGATGGCATCTGATGGCCGGTGGGTAAACTTTTGTAAACTATATTTTGCTAAAACAAAGAGTAAATTATTATTTTGAGCAATTTAGATCCATCATGGCGAGCCCTATTTTTTTGTAATTTAATGGTCCTCAAAGTTTTGAAAATCATGTCTTTCAAACTATTGGAAGTATTTTCAAATTTAGAGATTCTTCTTTAAAATTAGTAAAAAAAAAAAAACTCTTCATATAAATATATTTATTTATTTTAAAATTATCATCATCATTCTTCTCATTTATATAATTCTTTTACATAAATTTCTAAGTATGATGACAATAACATCCCAATCTAAATTTTATAAATAAATTGATTTACTCTTTCTATTAAATAATATATATTTATTTTGCTTTATTCTTTATCGATAATATCTTAAAGAAATTAATAAAATTAAATACATTTTTAATATATATTTATATAAGCTAGCTCTCCTAAGCTGAAACTTAGCTTATCATAAGTTGAAACAGTGTCGGTTCTACAAATTAAAGTCGACTATCGGGTTTTTTTTTTTTTTTTTTGCATAATGATCGTCTCCAAAATCAAGATAAATCCAATCAAAATTGGATTTTCCAATTCCATCATACAAAAAATAGATATAATCAACTTTGATTTGCTATTTCAGGTTAGGATAAATTAAGATTCAGCTTAGAAGAGCCCTGCTCATATATATATATATATATATATAAGGACGGTCTAGTCCGCATAACTCAGAACGGACACTGAGGCCCACCTTATGACCCATCCAAATTGACCACACATTCAGAACCCCTTTATAGGCACCAAATCCCATAAATTTGCATGGGTGTAGATGAACTAAACAGTTGGATTGAGGGTCACTATTCTAGTTTGATATAAATCTATTAAACCTATAAACCATGGATGAAGATGTTATAAGTATTAGATTGACTTCAAATTTGATATGTAGGTTGTCTGCACTTGGATCTTTCGGTTCCCCTCCATCCCATGACCAGTGGGGTCTCATAGTAGGCCCCATTAGGCGATCTGCACCTAAGACTGTAAGGACCGTCCTTATAAGACCAGCTCCATATATATATGGGAGATGCTCATATGAGAGATAAAATGGGGGCCCTTACATCCATATCCAATGCTAAGAACTTAAATGTGAAGGCCCCCACTTCTATATCTCATAATAAGGTGAGAGCATCTCTCATAGGAGCATCTCCATATATATATATATATATATATATATATGGGGGAAATATTCATGTGCATCCATCCCTCACTATGTTACGGTGAGGGACAACATAGTAGGGTTGACTTTATAACGCATCTGGACCATCCACACATATGGAACCCCCTTAAGTACACTAGACCCATTAAATTTTCACCTATCCAAATGGATTGGACCATTAGATCGAGGGTCAAAAATTTTCTTTTAATATAAAATCATTAAATTTGTGGGCCACGGATGAAGGGGTTAGAGGCATGGGATTGACTCCAAATTTGACGTATGTATATAAATATAAATATATATATATATATATATATAAGGAGATGCTCCTATGATAAATGCTTATTATGAGAGAGAATGTGGAGACCCTCACATCTATATCCAATGTCAACAATTTAAATGTGAGGCCCCCTACGGGCCCCACCTCTATCTCTCATAGTAAGGTGAGAGATGCTCTCACATGAGTACCTCCCATATATATATATATATATATATATATGATAACCCAACGAAGGGGCTGAGACACTAAGACTCATGACACAACTCACATATGTGAAGTGATGAGAACTCACACATGCGATGAGGCATAGACACAACTCATACTTGTGAGGTGATGGAAACTCACACATATAAGGTAATAAAAACTCATAAGCAAAGAGAGAGTATGCAAAGAGAGAGGAGGCAGGGCTTGAACTCATGACCTTCCAATGAAAACCGGAGCCGTTCTCAAGTATTTCTTATATTGCATGCCTTAGGAGGAAATATAATAAATACCCTTTCGGCCTCTTGGCTAAGGAGATAATATATAGAAAGTATAAACATGTTTCAAATTTCAATCCATTTAGGAAAGCAAATTCCAAGCACGTACACAGATTCAAGTACCCAACCAAACTCAACCTCAACCCGCTCCATAACCAAGTTGATCTTTGCGGATCTATGGTACTAAATCTTTTATTTTAAAATATTAAAATAATTGTATTATGTATTTTTCACAGGTAGGAGGACTAAAACCCGTTCCCCATCACTTCATATTTCTAAACTTGATCCATCAACTCATGTGAAAATATCAACCTAGGAGCCTTTGGCCCTGAACTCAAGGGACACTCAATTCTGGACTATTGAGAGTAATGGCGGACCCAGGATTTTTGTTTGAGTGGTGCGGGCAATGACCAAGTGAATAAGTTAAATAATAAAATCAAACTATTTTGGTCTTATATAAGGGTAGGGAGCTACATGGTGTAGAGAGGGTCAATTGCCCCCTCTCATCAACTTGTTCCTTCCCTTTAAATTAGGAGAAAGATATGGATATATATATATATATATATTTATATATTTTGATCATATCCTTTTTCCCCTCCTCAACTTTTATTTTTCTCTTTTTTGCCCCAGAACAATCTTTTTCCCTATTAGTAAAGAATGGAACTTTTAAAACACAAAAAATGGATTTTGGTCTTTTACTCGTAAAAAAGACAATTGATCAATTCACCAATAAGGTATGCATTATGTTGTGATTTTTCTCCTTTTGTTCATTCTTTTCCTTGCCTATTATTGAACCTAGAATCCTAATCCTCTCAAAGTTTGAAATTTATAATCACCATAGCTCATTTAGTTTATCATCAAATTTTGAGTTTTTGGCATTTTACTTCAAAATATGGATTAAATGAGTCTAACTTAAGAGATTTCTACTACAAATAAAGGTACTTAAAAGTTTTTTTATACTAATTACATGTCAAATGTTCCATCAATGTTGGTGGTTTTAATAAAGTTTTAGAAAGGATTTGGGCTCTAAACAATGGGGCAAAGATCAAGTCTTTATATAAACGTCAGCCCAATATTAAAGTTTTAGCATTTTACTTAAAGGTACTTAAAAGATTTTTTATACTAATTACATGTCAAATGTCCCATCAAGGTTAGTGGTTTTACTAAAGTTTAGAAAGGATTCATACTCTAAACAAAGGGCCGAAAATCAAGACTTTTTACGAACGTCAACCCCATATTATGATTTTGAAAATTAATTAATTTAACTTTTAAACAAAATCATGTGCTAATGAGTAAAAATGCTAAAATTATGCAAGTACCCTTTTTTATCATTCTTGGATATAAAGAGCAATCTAAATTCATATTTTTTAAAATATTTTTGGGGTGTAATGTAATAACTAGTCCATAACTTTTTTTGTATCCATTATATTGTAATAACAGTTTTGAGGTATGATTTAATTAAAAAATTAATTTTTTTCTCAAATTCCTTGTCAATAAAAACAATTTACCCCTTAAGATAAAATCGTTGCTCCATCACTATATATGGGGTTTTTTCGAATCACACAAGTTTGACAACACCCATGTAATAACACTTGGATCCGATCGATAACTAATCCAAAATAGCACATACAAACCCTCCTACCTACATACACGGGATGAAATTATGGGAGGTGTCATATGAATGTAGGTGTCACGCATTTAAGTTTGACCGGCTGCACTCTCACTTTAGAAAGTGCAGGGCCACCAGATGAGTTTCAGCGTGTTTGAGGGATTTTATTTTACTTTAGATGAACCGACAAGAGATTCTGGAAGCTAGTGGACGTACTGAAATTGGTTGGTGAACGGCCGGTCTTCCAAGGACACAAGTGAAGCTCGTGGTTAGGCATGGCATCATCAATTCAACGCTGCGGAAGATCTGTGTCTTGGTATGGAATTCTAAAATGGGAACTTCGTTGAATCTGGGATGTGAAGAATCCAACAAACAAATGTTTATTAACATGTGGAAGAATTTTTATTAGCAAACACTTCAATTCTCTCTGTCCTGGCCTATCAATTTTTCTAGGGTTCACTTGTAAATTCAAGCCACTCATGTCCTGCCTTTTTGAGTGACTGTATTTTATCAGTGGGCAGTGATGTACTTGGCTATACAAGCCACCTCATCCAAAATGATAAAATTGATCATCCATCGAACAGTTCACTTTATTTGGATCTATCAAAATTTGATGGGGCCAAGTATATTGGAGGGGTGGATTTTGATGTGATGGTCTACTCGGATGGACCAGTAAGTAGCTCCATGAGGTGGCTTGTTCTGTAAGACCGTAAATGAAGTTTCTACATGAACATTTCTTTATTGCACTGGGGCCTATTGCGTACCTCGCCGTGGGAGCACACATGGGGATGGGACTAGGGGTGATTGATTCATCTGAGTGAGCTCTACTATGTATGGTAGCGGGGCTCAAGTGATCATTTGAACCCCTTGATCAAGAGCCCGGAAGCTTTACTCTTAACCCATTGATCCAATAGTGCAATCCATTTGGATGAGAGAGAGAGAGAGAGAGATATGACTAGCAGGAGGTGTACATTAATTATTAAACATGTATCCTTTATTGGATCGAAACTCCTGGCCTGTAAATTTGTCTATGGCTCACTGTTAAAATCCAAGCCAGCCAAAATTTTTGTTCTTCTATGAGTAAGGGGGAATGTTTTTGGCTCTCTGATCATGTCATGTGTTACACATACTTAAAGGTTCTAAATCTAAAAATGGGCCTAATGTGATTGAAGTGAAATTTCGACTGGTGCTTACTTTTGGGGATATTAATTTTGGGTCATATTATGTTAAGAGGTTCTTTTCACGATTGCATGAGAGATTAGATTGGGATCCACTAGGATGCATGTTGATATGGGAAGGTAACATGATGAAAAATTCTGATTAGGATATGATTTTGGTGAAAGATCATCTCATTCAAATCATCACAACTATTGATTTAGGAGCCTTGAACTCAAATGGTTTATTAAGTAACATATTTTGTGAAGATTTAATACAACGATGAATATAATTTGGACTAGTATCGAATTAAGGATTAAGGTAAGTGCTAATTCACCCTGATTATTCGGTGTGAGTGGGCTGGATTTGTAAGAGGGGGTCCCATATGGTGGCACAAGAGACCCTACTGCCCCAAGTAGGTAGGGTTGAAACTTGTGCTGCTTCAAATCTAAACATGCATGGCCAAAGCTAACAAAAAAGTGAAATTTGGGTTAGCTAATGAGCTTGTTCCGATCGACCAGCCTCGAGCTAGATTTTGAAACCTGAATGGAATTTCAGAAGTATTGAAGTCTGGGAAGCAGCCACTCGAATTCAACTAAAAAACATGTCATAGGAACGTAAATGGGTCGGTTCGAGTCGAAATCATGCTAGACTAGATCCGAAATCATTTCTAAATATCGATTCTGGTACCCAATCCGGTTTCAACTTAAAAGCTGTTTTGTTAGTCTTAGATCAAGTTTCGATGAGGGGACCTAGATCTGATTTCGGAACAGTTCCAACTAGGGACTAGGATTAACCTCCAAGATTTGTTCTAACTTCTTTTCAATCTCTTATTAATTTCTTTTAGCTAAAATAAGGATATCATTCATCTTATAACAATGCATCAACTCAACTAACTCCAAGATTAAACATAAAAACAACCAATTAAGGTTGATTTTGTTCTATAATTTACAATATTAAAGACTCATAAGCTGGACCCGTTTTATCAATTGGAACCTAAATTAGGTTTTAAACCTTGTTTTTAATAGGTCGGAAACTCCAAATAATTGGATACTCATTTACATCCCTACCACCTCATATACAAAAACACACACACATATATGTGCGTGTGAATTATATAATACATAGTAGACACGATTCATGCGCATTTTCTTAAATCTTACACCACTAGAAGAGAGATTAAATACAAAAATTTGGGTTGCCCACCTGAGTTAACCTGGGTCAACTGAATTGCACTCGGGTATATTCATTTTAGATACAGGGTGGACCTGGGTTATAGTTTACCATATAAAATTTCGGCTGGGCCTAGGTTCGACCATTATTCAACCTGACTAGTCTTGCAATGGGTCATATCAGATGTGTAGCATGTATAGGGTCAGCCCAAACTGGACCTATTTATTAATTGGGTTGACATGTCAATCCAGATCCATCTCAAAAGCTAAAATGGTAAATCTGAATCCTTGATTAGCTGGTTGGTGGGTCATGGTTTTATGAGTTGGGTTGGGTCATGTTCAATCCAGATTAGCTTAAGACAGTGGCTAAAAGGAGCAGAGATCCACATTTCAGTAGACATTAGAAACCCTCTCTCATATTGTGATCTCAAAGACTATAGTTCTCATATGATGCACTGTCTATTGTCCATTTTATCCATTTACAAGCCCATGATTTTCTAGTATTTTATAGCATGACAACTTAGAACTATGGTTCATCCCCACTCTGATTTGTAATATGTACAGATTAATAAGAGTTGTCATGGGTTGACGGGTCAGGTGGACCACGGCCGGCCCATCTTCGTGTTTTCTAAGTCTAGATCCAGCCCACAGATCTAAACTTCTGGGCCAGGGGCAACGCATATGAAAAATATATTATACCCCTTGTGCTAGACTGTGCCACAATTACCACTAAGTTTTTAGAAAAAAACCCAAAGCATATCCAAGCCCGTCCCATGTATGAAAATACAGGCCCATATCCAGCCCAAGCCCGACGTAGGCTGTAAATGTCGGGCCGAAGCCTGCCCATTTAGTCGATCTGGGCATTTGATGAGACGTATGGGCTTTCTAGCAATTGTTTAGGCAAATCATCACTAAATCATAGTGGGCCAGACCGGACTTTGGGCCCCTATCACTTACTCCAATCCCAGCCTAACGGGCCCAAATTATATATCCAGACCCAGCCCATTAGCAGCCCTAGGAACAAATGCGATGTTTTGGCATAGATTGACTAATTTTAACGAAACCCTTAAACAAAAGTTTTTGGAAATTTATAAGGATCTTATCAAATGTTACGCCTAAAACGAAAAGTGGGGTGATAATTAGAAATAATTGATCCTCATAGGACTTATTAATTAGTAATCATTCCATTTAATGGTGGCATTAAAATGGGACTCATCTAATATTGAAAATAATGGGATCCATAAATTGTTGGTAATCAAAGTGGTGGGACCCATCCATATATGTCATTGTTGTATCATTCATTTTACATTTGAGATTGTGGGCATTGGTCGGAGGTCCCTCAAAGTGTGACTTTAAGGCAAATAGTCAACAAAAAAAATTCATGCAGCCAAAGGTCCCCCGCACACATTTCCATACCTAAAATGTCCAATTTGCCCTTTCTTTAAATCATATCCAATGATTGCTGGGAATATCCCATTAATAATGGTCAACTACCCTTTAATTAGCCACGATTAACGGAATCTTATTAATGAGATTTTCAAATAAATTCTACAAACACACAAATAAATTTCAAAAAACGCAATACTTTCAAAAAACTCAATAAATATTTTTAAAAATAATAAATTTTAAAAATAACGCAGATAAATTTAAAAAGATGCAAATAAATTTCAAAAGATCCAAATAAATTTCAGAAAATGTAAATAAATTTCAAAAGACTCAAATAAATTCAAAATATCCAAAGAAAATTAAAAAAATGTAAATAAATTTAAATAGCCACAAATTAATTTCAAAAGATGCAAATAAAATTCAGAAATGTAATCACATTTGCAAAACTAAGATAAATCAATTTTCCAAATTTCTGAAAAGTTTTCCAAAAACTCAAGTACTTTTTTCCAAAACTTAGTTAAATTTATTTCAAAAATGCAAATAAATTTCAAAAAATGTTAATAAATTTCAAAAGACATAAATAAAATTAAAAAATGAAAACAAGTAAAAAAAAAATGCAAATACATTTGCCAAAACTAAGATAAACCAATTTTTTAAATTTTAGAAAAATTTGCCAAAAACTCAAGTATTTTGGTCAAAACTCAGTTAAATTTATTTCAAAAAATACAAATAAATTTGAAAAGACACAAATAAAATTTAAAAACACAAATAGATCTAAGAAAATACAAATAAATTTTCCAAAAACACAGAAATACTCTGTTCAAAAACTCAGTTAAAATTTTCAAAATTGATATAAAGTTGTCAGAAAATCAGCTATATTTTTTAAAAACTCAAATAAAATTGCCAAAAACTCAGATAGATTTATTCAGATAAACTCAGATAGATAAATAGCGAAAAACTCATATAAATTTGTTCGGAACACAAATAAATTTGTTTCAGAACTCAGATAAATTTGCACAAAGTTCAAATAAATTTGACAAAAAATCAAAAACTCAGATAAATTTGTCAAAAACTCAGATAAATTTGACAAATGACGTCAGCCCTGGCTGGCTGTTGGTTAATACTGAACTAGGCTTCCTATTGCAGATGGGTTAGAACTGACCCGAAATTGACCCTGGCTTGGAAACTGACTCAGCTGGGTCTTATCTTCTTCCTCGACTGGCTCTGTTTCTGTAACAGAGCCATGGACACTGCAGCGCCTTGCCGCTTCTTCTCCGGCGACAGGCGAACTCTGACGGCTGTGGCCTGCGTCGTATCATTTATTTTTCTTTTGGTATTAAGATCTAATATTGTATCATTATGGTGGCATTAAAATCTAATAGGATTATGAATCACTTATATATGTAACATTCATTTCTACCAACATTACCCAGGGACCAATTTAATGCTCAAATCATTACAGGACCCATCTGATTTTGATAATCAGAAGAACCCTTCTAAATGGTAATTGCTGTAGGATCCCATCTATTGGTGGGACGCATTAAATGATAATTCTCTTGATGTTAGGGATTGAAGAAGGATCAAGCACAGAAAGCGTTGCATGGCAGGCAGGGGCGCAACCAGGAATTTTATCTAGGACGGGCGGGGGGGGGGGGGGGGGTGGGGGGGGGGGGTGTAAAGAAAAAAAGACTTTAAACAAAATTGTAATGTAAAAATATTTATAAAAGAGAAAGTGGATTTGTTATTCTTCTTTTTTATTCATTTAAGGTTTGTTGGGTAAGCGCCGTGCAAGAGGAAACGGTCCATGGAATCGATTTCCTACCACCCTAGGTGGGAAGTGCAGAACCACACCATCATGGAATTGAAACACAAACGGAGGGGAAAATCAAGACATTTCGTCGCTGCACGAAATGCATACCGGCGCCTTATCTCCTTCTTTTTTCACGACAAACTTTTCTGTGCAAAGCCATGGGTTTCATGTTCTTTAGCTTTGGTTTTCGACAGGGGTAGATGAGATTTCCGAAACCTCTCTAGCAAGGAAAGATCATGTAAAATTCCGGAATTCCCTGCATTTTCACAGTGCACCAAATAAGAAGAAGAAAGCTCTTGATTTTAGCTCCTTTCCGTTAAAATGTCGCTTGGACAAACAAAACTTTACAGTCTCTGTAAGATGTGCTTTCGCCTCTTCCTCTCTTGGATCATAAAATTTGGGGCAAGTGTAGATGGTTAGAATGAATATTAAAAAAATCTCTTCCCTAACTCCATTAAGCCTTGTTTATTTGTTCCTCTTTTCTTCATTTCCTTTTTTATTTTATGTTTTTCTTAAAATCATCAATATTTTTGTTTCCTTTTTTCTAAGAGTCAAACCATGTTAAAGAGCCATAAACAATGTGGGGGTGGGGCATCCATTAATGTTTGGCCACACCATGGAGGGGCCAAAGAAAGCTTCTTATAGAAGCTTATGAAGTATAGGGTGGCCATGGCCCCTACCAGCGCCCCCTCAGGTCCACACCATGGAGGGGCCATGGCCCCTACCTACGCAGTGGGAAAGTCGTTGAGACATGATAAGTTGTGCAAGAACAGCTATAGCCCTTAAGTCGACGTACTAAATGAGATAAAAGAGCCGTGAGTATATATTGTAATCATTCAATAGTTATTGGTTTTTCTAATCGTGGTTTTTCTCCCAAAAAGGGTTTCCACGTAAAATTTGTGATGCCTTAATGTGGTGATTGATTGGTAGATTCTTTACATCCGTTGCATTGGTTTGTTAGACTAGCACCCATTCTAATGGTAACATGCAACTTTCAATTAGTATCAGAGCAGGTTGCACTATTTTACTGTGTTGATCCAAATATTGTTGGAATGGAAATCTACCGCAATGTGAAAATTACTTAATTTGTTGGGAAGAATAAATCTTCTAAAGGGATTCAGTGCTATGAGTGTCAAGGCCTTATATATGGATACATTGCTAGTGATTGTGCTAATAGGAAATCAAAGAAAATGCCTTTTTATTTTACTTGGAATGATAAGGAGAAGAAATCTGAGTCTACGAAGCCTGACATTAGCAGAGAAATTCATATCATTCATGGCAACTTCTAGATCTGCCACTCCACATGTTTCTTCTGATTATGAGATTGATCATCATAATAATGAGTCAGAAGAAGAACTAGATTGGAAAACAGAATATGAGACACTTTTCAAGAAAACCATGAAGATGGTTAAGGTGAATAAAAAAGTTGCTATCAAATGGGCGTCCGAAGAGCAGAATTCCTCCTTGAAAAAGCCGAACTTGTAGAAGCACTTCCAAAAGTACAACAATTGGAAGATGAAAATAACAGAATGACTGATAAGTTGACTGCAAAATCACATAAGTGTGATTTACTTGATTCTGATATGAAGTCTTTGAAAACATAGAATACTGATTTGAATGGAAGACTTAAGATGGTTCTATCTGAATTATATACTGTTAAAGCTTTATTGAATAGGATGAACACTGATCGAGCAAATTAGATGACATCCTGTCCAGTTAAAAGGCACACACTGACAAGTATGGTATTGGCTACACTGATGGAGCATCCACATCTATTGCCAAAGATACAATCTGTTTTATTAAAAATTCAATTGTTATTAATCATAATGTTAGTGTTGCACACAGAGCTCCAAAGAAGAAGAATGTGTCACGTCCTGAACGTACTCACACTTGCCATCATTATGGAATTAAAAGACACATTCGACCCTATTGCAATAAGCTGCGAAATTTACCAAATCAAAACCAATGAAAAATATAGAATGGGAGAGTCACCAATAAAAAACAAAGCTGTATGGGTCAAGAAAGAAGACCTATCAATCTGTTTCGGTACACACTTTGCTGAAATATTTAAATTTGCAAATGTGTGTGGCCTACGTCTCATCACCCTTGATTTGCAAGATCAAGCCGCCACCTCTGTGCTGATACGAAGATCATATTGAAGGAGAACTATTGGATCCAGATTGACAGCTGCATGATGATATTTGTTTGTCAATTATGGACAAATATAGGAGGAAAAGATTGGAGCTAGGGGTTTTACAAGCTATGACAATTCAAGATCTAGAAGTTCAAACAAAGACAATACATGATTTACAATGTTGAATTTTTTTATTTTTTTTTTTGTTTCAAATTCAATGTATTTTGGGTTTTACTTTTGGGTAGATCATATTGTATTATTCTAAAGAGTTTTATCCAAGAATTTTCAAAAGGAGGGAGATTGTTGAGCCAAAATCCCGAGAGGACTCTCGCTATAGTGAACAAGGCGAAGTAAGCCCAGTTCCATCCAGACTCTATGTTGGAGTTTGAGAATGATTGTTATTCTTATTGTATTGACACAAAAAGTCTTATGCACGGATTTGAGGCTATAAATCGGGTGTTTTTCTCAACCTAATCAGATCCACCACCTCTCTCATTATTCTGAGTATGAGAGATCTTAGAGAGAGAGAGAGAGAGAGAGAGAGAGAGAGAGAGAGTTTTTCTCTAGAGCAATCAATTGAGAGATTGGGCTGAAGCTTTTTGCTCGAGAAGGTTAAGTGCTTCTACTTCTTTGTAGAAGGTTTGTTCATCTTAGTTCTCAAGGTGATTGAAGGAGGAGGATCAAACACAGGGAGTGGTGCACGGCGGGGAAGTCGTGTCGACAGGAGAAGTTGTGCAAGAACAATTACAATCCTTAGGTCAACGTACTAATTGGGATAAAGGAGTTGTGAGTATATTTTGTAATCGTTCAATAGTAATTGATTTTTTAAAGGGTTTCCACCTTAAAATTGTGTCCGACTTCTTGTGGTGATTGATTTGTAGATTGATTATATTGCTAGTTTTATCTTGTTTATTTGTTTACATCCGCTGCATTGGTTTATTAGACTAGCACCCATTCTAGTAACTAGTAACTTTCATGGGCTCTCTTTGTGTGGGGCCTACTTGTATGAATCCAATCACAAGGTAGGGAGTTAAAAAGGGTGCGATGTGGATTAGGTGTTGGTTACATTTAACTTTAATCTATTCACCCTAATACTTGATTATAGACAACAGAGTATAATTGTGGGTGCATTTTTTGTCATGGCTCAATCCAATGGTAGACAATTGTAGGATCATGATCAAATTGAGATGAGTGCTGATTATGAGTCTGAAGCAAGTTTGAGGATCTAAATGGATTATAAGAGGATCTCAATTGCATAAAATAAGGATGGGATTTTTATTTTAGGTTTGGTTTCTATACAAGGCTTTTTTTTTTTTTTTTTTTGGAATGAGGAAATTTTTTACATCAGTTGATGAATACCATGGAACAAAGGGTTTCAATGGAAGTTAAGAAGTTCATGTTTGGTGCAGTTTTCCTTCTCCACAGTGAATCAGTCCTGATTATGTTTGCTACGGATGTGGATTTCTTAATTTGGATGGAACAGATAACCTGTCCAACCATGAACCCATCCTCAAACTCATCGTCTCCTCCTTCTCATCAATTATGGACATCATAGATGCTCTTACACGACCCATCATCAAATCCATCATCTCCTCCTCTTTCTCATCAATCATGGGCCATCATCATCAACATAGATGACCACTGCACAACCCATCGTCAAATCCATCATCATCTGAATTGGGCCCAAATTAATCCCTGATCTTGAGAGGTGATCATCACCATCACCTTCTTCACTCCACCATCATCACTATTGTCACAGCCTTCTGCTGCAGCCACCAGCACCTGAGCCATGCCCTATTCTCAAACATTGCCACTTTCTGAATCAATCAGAGAGTAAAGCCTAGAGAGAGGGAGCAAATCAAGATCGATGTGCTAGGGTTTTCAAACCATTTATCGTTTCAGAAGCTGATTAGAGCTCTCAATAATGGTGACCTTGCCCATATGAGAATCCCACCCAAATGAAAATCCTGGATCCATCGTTGCGAGATACCTAATCTTTGGGGTCATAATTGGACTCACTGTTGGTAAACCATAGTGAAACCACTATAATATATGGCATGGCAGACCATAAACTTGCAAGTGGAGATATGGTAAAACTTGCAAGTTGCAACTCATGTTTTATAAATTTTTATATGAAAGAGTGTGTTCTTTACTATAAGTATGAATATCACAATATGAATGCTTTTTAAAGAAATTGAGATACTCATGACACATTTAGTAAAAGAGGCTAGCTCTTCTAAGCTCAAGTGTGTGGTAGGGCCCACCTAGGGACCCACTTGGGGGCGGGGATGGATTTCAAGGACTCCCTGGGATCTTCCTCTCTGTAAAAACTCAGTCCCAACCGTGATTTCTATCATCTCCATATGAGCCCAAAAGTTTAATGATCAATAGTTCATTCGGATCGATACATAGTCATTAGTCAATGTAACGGTCTAGTAAATTCAGATTTGACTGAAAGTTGGTGGACATGTACAATTTAGAGGGGTCCTGTTTTTGGTCCATTTGGATGGACCAAAGGTGGGCCCCACAAGCATGAGCTTACGAAATTTTATCCTAAATTTAAGCTTAGAAGAGCATTGCCCTTAGTAAAATTCAATATTAATCCTAACAAAAGCAGTTACAACAGGTCATATTATTCTAACTCACTTTAATTCATTCCATACAAGATTTCAAGCATACATAGAGTCATTGGGCCCACCCTATTTAACTATTAGGTAGGAGTTGGGCCACTTTCCAGCCCATGGGCATAAAGCACAGCCCAACTGCAGATAAATTGGTCCCAGTTCTCATTAGCACCTACAGGTTAGTGGCGGGACCTCCTATCGAGGGTGACAAGTTCTTATGCATTTGAGACTTGGGTCAGTTGGGTGTGTGTGATCTGTTCAACAGTCATTGAATTTGGTCCAAAGCACGTGGTATTGATTACAACTCTTAACCGTAGAAATGGACCCGCGGTTATTGTGATCACGAGGTCAAAGTTTCAGCCATTTAGTATTTTAGCAAGACCCCCATGAACGCACGGATGCTACTGGTTCTTATCTAGATAATTCAATCTTAAAATAGAAAGCGCTCCGATCCGATGGGAGTAAGGATGGCAAATTGAGGAGATGTGTCCATAAATATATCAAGAAACTTAATGAGAGTTGGTGTGATTGTTCTTGACGGCAAGGGTACAGTTATGGCACGTAAGAGCCTTACATATTTGACCTGACTGTACGTAGTAGCTATAAATTTTCGTGAGTCTTTGCAGATTCAACAATTGATGTTAGAAAATGATTCATTGGAAGTTGTAAAAGCACTTAAATGCGAAAGAAAGGAATTCCAGTCACTACGGGCAATTGACTAACCCCACTAAATCACTTTTGAATTTCTTTCAGTGATGACAAGTTGAATATTTCAAGAGAATGCAAATAGAGTGGCACATAGATTGGCGAAAGAAGTTCTACCCCACCTAACATATCATATTTGGAGAGATTGTGCTGCATAATTTATTCTTGATTTTGTAATCCTCAAATGTGTTATTTCTGATGATTCTTAATGCAATTTGATATTCTCTCTAAAAAAAAAAATAGATAATAAATTAAGAGCGACTAATTTGAGATAGTTTGAATATCTACAACACACACTAACAACAACGTGGGCGAGAAAATACTCTTTATGTCGATCGATGGCCTGTCAAAGAACAGAAATCGGCCAAAAAGACATGCATCATACATACATGGATGGAAATGATAAAAATAGAAATGAAGAGCGACTAGTTGGAGACAGTTTGGATGTATTTAATGCGGTCTATGTCCAGCCAAATGGATCAAGTTCGGGTCTAGAAGCCAACGACACAACAAAGCCAATTACTATTTTAGACCCAAGTATTACAATAAGAATACAGTATCAAAATATATTTTCTAATACTTCATCTGAATGCTCTTGTGCACACATCCCATCTGTGGTGGGGTTCATCATATCAATGGCTAGGATGTTCGAGATTTGGGCCTGAGATAAAAGGGGGCATAGAGGGGGTTGTCATCTTAAAAAACACAGACTGGTTGAATTCTCATGCTGTGACAGGATAACAAAAATGGCATGTTTCTCTCACATGGACAGTGTGACTTACCACAAGATCTCTGGCCCAGGCTCGGCTCGGCTTGTGACTAGGCTGTCAATTAGCTGGGATAGCTTTGGCTTGGGCCCAGATTCTGAACAGATCAGGTTGGGCTTTCAGGACCATGCATTTGGTGGTCGTTACAGCTAGAGGGCAAATTGGGCTTGCCCCAGCCATAATATGATGGACCCAAGTATAGACTTTAGATCGCAGTGGGGGAATATCAGTTGGACTTTGGGTTAGGCTTGGGTTTGAATTCTTCAACTCCCAAAAAGCTGACCTAGCCTATCCAAACTTTGGTTGAGGAAATTAGGGTTGACAATGTGTGGGGTTGGAGTATTTGCAGCCCACTCAACTCGAAGCTAACCCCTAATTCATGCTAGAACTGTCAATTTAAAGCCTTAAATTATTAGGTTAGATTAGTTGATTGAATTGAAATAAGTTTGGTCAAATCAGGCTAAGGTTGGCCTGTTGAGTGGCATGTAAGGACTCAATTCTCACCTGACGCATCTATTAATCTGGTTGAAATTATTATTTCACCTCCCGCTTAAAGTCTTAATCCATCATTCTAAGAGAATGTGAATTTAAATCAAGCTTTGATAGCGAGTTTTGGATGAGATTGACTCTCTTTGCTGGTGCCATATCTTGAACCCATGACCTAGTGCTGTAAAACAACGGTTTAAACCATTGAGATAGCAAGGTAGAGATTCGCGGATGGCATTGACCCCTGTCGCTTATCTTCCCATTTGAGTTTTGGTGGAGTAGTTTCTATCTCATGCGTGACACCTTGGGATATTGTTTTTTTTTATAGAAAGGTGGGAATCCTAATTTGTGTAACCATCAAAACACACTTAATTAGGACTCATTTGCGTAAAAGCGGCAAATCGAATGGGACTGCTCCGCTCCAAAAGCATGAATCTACATTTTCGAAATGGGATCGAGAAGGTACTAAACCCTGGACCAATACTCAAATGGGATTGGTTCTGGGTACTAAACCCTGGACCATACCCTCAGAATAAGATTGCGACCCTAATATAGGTGTATGCATTGTGTATGTATTGTCCAGTCGGGAGTTAAATTCCATCTTCTCTTTCCCAATTTGAAGCAAATCGTGGAACTATTGGGACTGAAAATTAAAGAAACAGGTCGATGATCTCTCCAAATTGAAGCAAATTCATGGAACTGGAAAGAAACAGGTCGATGATGATGTAAAATCATACAGTTAGATATCAATATCATTTATATAAGTTTGACTGTGACTCATAACCAGAGAAATCTGTTCATCTTAAATTTATTGATGAAATTGTGTGGCCATGAAATGCTGAGAACATGATACTTAGGGCGCGGGCCTCTAGGGTTTTATTATGCAAATCTAACCCTAGATAAAACTCTTACATGTATATATATTATCCGAGTCCAAATCCCCTGTATGGACCAATGAGGGGGCAACACATTGAGAAGATGCCTTTTTTTTTTAATTCAATGGAGGAGACAAGTTGTCAGCTGATTTGACATCCTCCTCCCATGTGTCACCCCCACGTTGATCCAAACACAATTTTCTGTTTGGTCCAAACAGGGATTCGGATTCATTCATATTGTTTTACTTGAAAGAGCTTTTAATTAAATTAAAAGCTAGTACAACAGGAGATGGACTCAGACAGCTCCATGGATTGAAATGACAAGGGGGAGGTGTACGACATTTTGATAAGGTTTAAGCAAAAATGGAAATTTTGTGTTTCTCAATAAATCATATACTTCATACATCTACCATTTGTACTTTGAATTAATATATACTAGCAACAAACGCTTGTGCCCAAATAAAATTTATTTAGAATACTTCATTTTTCCTAAAACACTATATATAACTTATATTTAAAAGTTAAATTAAAATCTAGAATACATTACAAAATTTATAGTATTTTATTATATTTACATTAAATATCTAGCACTTTTGTAAATAACATAATTCAATAAAAACAATATCAATGCATTTTGAAAGACATAGTTTTAGATTATTTACTTGAACAACCCTTTGATTTTCTAACTTTATTAAGGACATGAAATTAAACATCCATCTAAGAAGGCATAGTCTTAAATTTATTTTTAAATTAATCACCTTACTAACCCTTAATTTTCTAACTTTCTTCAAAACTTGATAGGAAAGTACATTAGATGAAAAATACAACCTATAAAGCATAATCTTAAAATCCAAATTGAAAGATATTTTGGTGCTTGAAAAACTAATTAATAGAAAAAATGAAAAACTAATTAATAGAAAAGGTATAAATATAAGAAAAAATAGAGTTGCAATTTATTAAAAAAATAATAGTACGTTCCTATTGCACATTGTGACAATAAACCAAAAACAATATTTATGGAAAAAAATAATATAATTAAAATAAAAAAATAAAGATTTATATTTCTAATATTATTAAAAATAAAAATAAATGAATTTAGGACATGTCTTTGGACAAAGAAGAAAAACAACTGTAATGATGAGTGCTTGCAAGACAATCATTAAAAAAATTATTGCAAGTTATTGTAATTATATAAGCTCCTCGCGTATATTTACTTACATTCAATTCTTTTTTTACACTGGTTTCACACCATCCACAAATCATTTTCTTCAAAAATCAATTATTAAAAAATAATATAAAAATAAATAAGATACATGTATACAGCGAATGAAGAAGAAGGATTGTAAATTATTGAATTTTCGAATGATATTAATAGAGATTTTAGGGAGTCTTAAATGATATTAAAAAATAAAATTTAGGAGAGGTTTGAATTATACTAAGAGAGAAATTTTAGGAGATAAGATTTTAAATTTAGATTTTAATTGAGATGTGACACTTTAAATGATAGAGATATTAGGAGAGGAAGATTAAATCTGTGTAATATCTAGGCTCAAGGTGAGTGGCACTTTAAAGAATTTCTAAAGGAGAACTCTTGTGCTGATGTAATTGAGGTAATCCTAAACCCTAATCTTAGATTCAATTGATTTAAATTTCGAGGAAAACAGATGGGATTTGATATGATCTGAAATATTGTATTGAAAAATCACGTGGATGCGAAGCCAGAGATGGCCAAGCCTTTGTTGTGACCCTGGTATACATGTATATGGGTCTGACATTGTAGCTGGTTTATAGTTAGTTTGAGACCCGAATAGACTACACTTAATTTATAGCATGTTGTGGTTATCAAACATCCACAAAAAAAAAATATTTACATGTATATAAATCAAATGGTGGGCCCTAAGCATATGACCCAAAATAGGAAAACCCAATAAAAGTGACAATCTAGGCAATAAATAATCAAACCCACAAAAAAAAATGTAATAATAAAAGCATAGTAAAATTACAATAAACAAATTTAATAATCACATTCTTAATAAGTCAAAAAATTTAATTTGAGTTTATAAAACAATCAAGGTCCTTTTCCTAATTTTCATATCCTAAAAGGGAAAGGTGTACAATTTAATAGAATTCCATCTTTGTACATAAGTGATGGACACACTTTCCATACACCCTAAGACCATCGAATTGCCTCATTTCTACTTCTCATTAAATGCAAGTTCTGTAACAGAACTTCTCAAATAAAATAAAATAAAAAAAGAGCTTCTCGCTTGGGATTAAAATTGTTGACATCGTGGCCCCACTGAACAAGATTCAGATAAGTCCCCACCAACCAGATCGCTCAACCTAATACGGCCATTGGAGAGGACTAGATTTGTGATCAATCACCCAGTGGGCCCCGCCACGACCTGATGTTCAAAATAAAAACTCACTTTGTGATGGTCGCTCAAGCTATGTAAACCCTTAGATGTGGGGCCAAATGAGACCCAATCCCTATAGGTCTGCCACCATCAAGTTCGCCCCTAGGTCCTCTATCAAATGTGGGGACCCAATCTACAATCGGTGACCTACCTGGGTCCCACAATCAATACGCAGAAAAGTGAGAGGTGTATAATAGGAAGTTAAGAATTTAATATTCAAATCCTGGCAATGAGAGAGATTTTTGGGGAGGGGAATGGGTTGAGATTAATGTTATTATTATCTTATTGGACAGATTTAGGGATGAACAGTTAAAGCCAAAGCATTGTTCACACGGTTAAAGCCAAAGCACTATATAATTTTCCTTTGTATTTATTTGAAATGAGAGATTTTTCAGGGATGAGGTGGCACCCCACAGCCCAGCTCCCCCTTTGCTTTAATATATATATATATAATTGACACTTGAATTTTTTTTATTTTTTATTTTTGGTAAACTGTCCATGTTTGAATTGAATCACGGAAATTATGTACAATGAGGGCCTGTTTGACTGTATGGAATTGAGTTTCTATATATTCTAGGAAAAACCTATTCCCATCAAAGTGACTAAACTAGAACAAATAAAGAGAGCATAGGGGTCAACTAACCACTACGTTGGATATCCTGTTTCTCACCTATTTGTGTAGGTTCAGTCCCTAGGTTCTCTCCCTACATGAGCGTGCGTTATATATCTCCCAGCACTGTGGAAGCAAGTTTCTCTCCCATGGCTGGGTTCTCTCATGGGTTTCGGCACCCTTATCTGGGTACTGAAAAAAATTCAAGAAAAAAGGTGACGATCCACAAATTGAGGTCGAATGAGTTTTTTTTATTTTTTATTTTTTATTTTTTATTTTGTTGTAAATAAATGGCTAACCATTATCTCAGTAGGTAGTAAATCTAATCCTAGGAAATTTTAGTCTCATTTTCTCTCCCTTATACATCCTTACCAAGCATTGAATTGATCATATTTAGGCAACATAATTATACAAAATTGTATATTTCTCTTCATTTGAAGTGAATATGTACTAGTTATACAATAGAATGATAAAACCCAATTTTAGGGGAAATGATGATCTAATCCATGCAAGTGCAAATCAAGAGTGTCCCTCCTTTCCCTTTTATCACAGGAGTAAAAGAAGACATGTCAGACAAAGCAAAAGTGTGTCTCATATAGTGTAAAATCATTTACTGCTATCAGAATTGTCCAGGTGACAGTTATGTATCATTTCTCATTAAAAATATGAGTTTGATGCAGCAAAGCTTGGCCACAAAATATTCCAAAGGTTCTCACCTACAGAAAGGTAGCCCTTGAAAAAGTCTTCCTGTTGGAAATTTCTCTACACATATCATATATGTGAGTGGGAAATACATTATACATGATATAGTGGGGCTCAAATCTAAAGCCAAAACCCATCTAGCCATGTAACTGCTAGCCTATTTAAGTAACCCCCCCTTCCTTCCCTCAGCTCCATCACTCAAACTACTCCTTTTTTGCATGTTTTCCCAACTCGTTCATTGTCTTTTGACTCCCATTTAATTTGCATTGCACTTGTGGTGTGATCTACACCATGTTTTCTTCAATCTCCAAGTTCTGCTACGAAGGGAGAAAGAACCATAGTATTGCCAATGAATTGGAGGACACTCTCCTCATTTCAAAGAGCCAATTTCCATATTTCATGCTTGTTGCCTTTGAAGCTGGTGGACCCATCAGGTCTCTTCTATTGCTCCTGATCTACCCTCTCATCTGGGTACTAGAGATCTCTGGCTTGGATGCTGCCGCTCTTCGAATCATGATCTTCATCTCGATGGCAGGCCTCAAGATGAAAAGCATAAAGGCCATCGCGAAGGCGGTCCTCCCCAGATTCTACTTAGAGGATGTAAGAGAGGATGTGTTTCGGGTGTGGTCCACCTGCGGAGGGAAGAAACATGTGATCACTTCTAGCCCCAGAGTCATGGTGGACACATTTTTGAGGGAGTACATGGATGTGGACTGTGTTATAGCAACAGAGCTTAGGACTCTTGGGGAGTACTGTCTGGGACTGACTGCGGCACCTGGGATCATTGCCGGAGCCGGGAGTCTGGACGCCCTTCGAGCGACCCTTGGAGGCGACAACAACATTGATGTCGGATTATCAGTTGGTCTCAAAGATCATTCATTCCAGCAGCTGTGCCGGGTATTCACTTTCTCATTCACCTGTTACATTTGTTAATAGTGCATCCACAAAAATACGAAATTAATGTGGTGCTTGGGCTTTCAACCAGAGTCTAGGTGTGGCCTGCATATACTCGAGCCCAAACCCGGCACGTAATACTGGGCTCTCTGGCCAGCGAAACTATAGACGAGCTAGACCCAGGCTCAAATTTATGATTGACTGGGCCAGATCTGGATATCTATGTTTACTCTTATTAGACTCAGCATTATCAGGGCAGCCTTCTTGGGGTCAAGCGTTTAGTACTTGTCCCTTATTAGGCTCCTTCTTTTGTCAAATACACTAGGGCCTCCAGTAACCTTTACCAGGCTAGGTCGGCTCTGTTACATCCCACATCGCTCATGTGGGTGTCCAAAGTGAAGATTAAAAGGAGTCCAGTCCTCTTTGTCTAGCATGACGCGTTTTGACGCTCACTCATGGACTTGGGTGCATTAGAAACAAAACCGTGCAGGTTATCCTATGGGGGCCCAAAGCAGACAATATTATGCTGGATCAAGTTGGGCTGTGGCAGGCTCCAGGCCCAGGGTTTTGTTCAAATTTGGGCCATGGATGAGACACTTATTGAAATCGAATTTGGGCCATGTGAATCTAGTCCTTTAACAGCCATATACATTTACTAATAGCACATCCACAAAATTAAGATATTAATGTGTGCTTGGTCTTTCAACCAGAGTGTAGTTGAGGGCTGGATATGCTTGAGCCAAAACCCGATTACACCGGGTTCCCGGTCTTGGGGACACTACAAGCAAGCTAGAGCCAGGCTCAAATTGATTTCTTATTCAGCCTGACCTGGATTCGATGTTTGTGACTTGTTTGACTCGGCATTATCAGGTGTTTTTTGGGCTCAAGCATTTACTACTTGTCCCTTATTTGGTTTGTTCTTTTGTCAACAATAGTTGGGCCTCCGATAAGCTTTACCGGGCCAAGGTTGGTTCCAAGTCCGGGTCGCTTGATCTTGGACTTGAACTTTTGGACCGTGAGATGAGATAATTTTGAGATCGAGTTTGGGCCGTGTGAGTCTGGTCCTTTAATAACGATGTCAATATGTGTTACATATATGCATGTATTATCAGCAGAAAGTAGATTGTTAGCACATAAGATTGTTACCTTGTGCACAAGGAGGCTGTACTACTTTTATATAACAGGGCATGCTGATTTGTTTTTTTTTTTTTTTCACTTGGGCCTAATTAGCTGGTCACGTAGTAGGAGAGGACCTCAAAGATTAGTCATCTAAGTCATATGTAGCAATCAAATCTTTGGGAATTCTTTACCAGTTTTCCACAGAGTCATGGAAAGCCCATATTTGGCACTTGTAAATCTCTGAAGATTTGGAACCTTCAAAATCCCTCATAATTTAGGATTTTTCAGGTCTGACATGCTCCTCCAAGGATTTAGAAATTCTCATGATATTTACCGATTTATGTGTTGATCATACAAGTTTTTTATCAATTAGATGTGTCAATATGCACCGATTTCAACGTGAAATCCTTAACTATATAAATCATCAGGGAGGAATTCCTACTCCAGGGGCAGCAAGAAATCCTCGAACAGTGCATTCCTCATGGATTCCTCACATACTACCAAACATACCCCTAAAAAATCTTGGATCGCTTAGAGGTTAAACATGTGAACTAAACAATTGGCACTGCAGGATCAAGGATGGGAAAGTAAGCACAGGACAGGGACTGAACACGTTTTAAGCGCATGGTTGGACCAACTTTTTCTGGCCATGTATGATCTGGAGGCCCCTCGTAGGATCCTAGTCGTAAAATTAATCCATGCAATGTCCTTATCCAACCATCCACGTACATGCATGTGAGTGGCTGAAGTGGGGTCCACAAGCCCAACCATACCATCTCTAGTTATCATAGCTTTTTCTCAGATGAATAAAACTTCTGTCAAAAACTAGTTAAAATGAAAAATTCTACACAGCCCAGGCTTTTGTGCCAGAGCCCGGGCACAAATCCGGGCGGTCACTGTATCACGGTTGAATTAAAATTGCCTGTTACGTACCTGATCACAGTCATGTTTCTTTCATATTTATATTCTGACTCCAACTTGACAGGAAAACTACTTTATTCCAAGAGGAGAAAAGCCATCACCCTTGTGTAAAATGGACTATCCTAAACCGTTGATCTTCCATGATGGTCGATTGGTGATGAGACCTGCACCATTAGATTTTGCAGCCATCTTCCTTTGGCTGCCCTTTGGCTTTCTATTGGCAGTTTCTAGGATTCTGGTGGGGTTCTTCCCATACAAGTTGAAGTTATTAGGTGCAGCTGCTACCGGCCTGAGAATCAGAGCCACATTTCCTACCACGTGCAAACCACACGACTGCCAATCCCACACGTGCAAATCACCCTCATTCGCACGTGCTTCTAATTCAAATGCATGCAATGGGACCACCCTTGGCACCCTCTACGTTTGCTCACACCGAACACTGATCGATCCGGTGATCATCTCATCGGCGTTACAACGGCATGTGTCGGCAGTCACCTTCAGCATCAGCAAGCTCTCGGAGATCCTCTCTCCGATCACGGCCATCCGATTGAGCCGTGACCGGTCAAAGGATGGTGAGACAATGCGCGCCCTACTGAGCCAGGGGGACCTAGTGGTGTGCCCTGAGGGCACAACCTGCCGGGAACCATACCTCCTCCGGTTCAGCCCCCTGTTCGCCGAGGTCGCCGATGATGTCGTTCCGATCGCCATCTCCACAAATGTGACCATGTTCCATGGGACCACAGTCAGGGGTCACAAATGGCTGGACCCCTTCTGCTTCCTCATGAACCCTACACCTCTCTACAACTTGGAGTTCCTAGAAAGCTATCCGGCAGCCATGGCCCGCAATGAACAATCAATCTATGATATCGCAAACCATGTCCAACGGTTGATCGCACGTGCACTTGGGTACGAGTGCACTACTTTCACACGAAGGGACAAGTATCGGATGCTGGCCGGCAACGATGGTGTGACCCCCACTAAATGAATGTTGCGGGCCCCGCTAAACGAACTCGATCCACAAAGGTATCATCATCATATTAATAAATACTTAGTGATATTCTTATACTCTTAATGTAATGCAATTAGGGTTTGTTAAGAAGGAATATATTAAAGACTATGATAGTTGAATTATGAAAGTGAAAAGAAGGAATATATATAGATACATAGGCATCAATAGGGTCAGAGTGATTTTGGTGTTTGAAAGATGTAATGATGTTGTTGGGTGTGTGATTTGAATGGGATAAATTGTCTTTTGAAACAATGAAAAGCTAATCCTACATGCCTTTTAGAAAGATAGAATCTTTGATTTCTTATATTTTGGAGTTCGAGAGAACCTTTCAATCAGTACAAAAAATAACACATTCAAAGATCCCTTGGCAACTTTTTCCTCCACTTTTCTCTTTGGAGTTGTGGAAAGAGATGGTGCAGCAAATTCAAATGTGTTTTCCTGTTGTGAAATCTCTCACCAGTTGTTTGATGTGAATGGGTGAGTGATTTTTAATTTATCCACTTTTCAGTGTGCAAAAGGAATGATTACCCAGTAAAGATAAAGTCAATGAAAATTAAATTCATTTGACTAATTTGGAATTTGGTCGAATCAACAGTCTGCCTATTGATTTGGCCTAGCTTTCGAGCTTGTTGGACCACGTTTAGTTTCTTTTTAAACTTTAGCAACTCTACTTTTTATCTTTAGTGTACACTTTTTCTCCAATGAAACTTCAGAATAACTAATTACTTCAAAGGGGCCATATAAGTGATTTTGTTGGCAATTAATTTGATATACAAAACTTAATGAGATCACTTAGAATTGGTCGAATAAGGAAACCATTAATTTTTTTTTTTTTTTTTAATGAAGTGAGTGACCTAATTATGCATTGAATGAATTAAAATAGGGATATAATAAATCTACCAAATGAAGTGGAAAGCCTATAGCAGAAATTTTTTTTTTTTTTTTTTTTTTTTTTTTGTTTTTGTGACCTTAGATAAAAATTAGTTGCCTGATCATTATCCATCATTGAGGAGATTGAATTCATAATTTTAGTGTAGTGGACTTTGTATGCATGAATATATGCTGTAGGGCTACGTATCATGTGATTGTGGGTCAATCTCTACCTGCACATGATATGGACATGTTGGACCCTCTTTAATAGGCGTGAGCCTTCAACATCAAATTGTTAGTAATATAAGTTCTGAAAAGTGGGGTGGGGCTACTATAATAATTCTAATGGCACATTGATATCCAAGAGCAGTTGGCAAAAGTCCAACGCATTACAAGTGCAACATCAATAGCCCAGGGAGATTTGATCACGGTATCTTAAACAATAAGTTTTTATAATTGAGCCCAATCCGAAGGTTCTCAAACAAAATTGCTATTAGAAATGTAATACTCTCAATGTGGAGTTGTAGCTTGTTTGCTCTGGTTTGGCTTAAGACTACAATAGTACCCGCCCTTACATTTGTGAATAGAGAATAGAATGTTTTGTCACTTTAATTTGGGCGTAGAAAGATTTATTTTTCAGTTTTTGTGAATGACAAAAGATAAGACGAAGTTTTTCGACCCACGGGTGTTACGCACAAGGTGGATCATGCGTCCCACTAATCACCCAAAAGGTAGAAGATATGGCCGGCACGAAATTAACATTGAATTTCACCTTTTCATATTCAAGCTGAAGGATATAATAATAAAGGCGGAGACTAAAAATCCCACAAAAACTTATGTTGCACTCTCCAACGTGAAAAAATACCCCCATGTCCTTCGTAGAACAAGGAGTTTGACTAAATAGATGCTCCTTTTATCCAGACCTGTCGGGTGGATCTGACCCATTGGATTGAGCCATATCTTGACACAAACAAAATAGCACTAGCACAGAACAAAGAGTTCCGTTTCCTAGTTTCTTTATTCCACTGTAGAACCCTTGGACAAGTCACTTTAGAAGGAACAGATTCATTAAAATACAAGTTTTGTTTGTTTCCATGCACACTCAAACGCACTATCAATCATAACCAAATCAAGATGAATCATATAACCTTCATCTCTAACATTCTTTTCTTAAAGGAAATATTTCTGTTACATAATATATGTAGCATCCAAGAAAAAAGAAGGATTTAGATTTGGAACATATAACAAAACATATATAACAGTCCTGCTCTATAACATCACAGATGAATGGATTTAATCTCATAATCGAACGTCTCTACATGATATATCTTTAAGAGTGTAGAGAAACTCAATAATTCTTTCTTAAACCATTAGTATTAGCTGTCACTTGCTTCAGATAATCAATGCTTAGACCCAGAATTTCTAGTGTCTTTTTCCAGACCTCCAAACACACCTCCAAATCAGTCGCTTGCGGTGACACTCTTGCAGGCTTGCAATTACAAGAATAGTAGGCAAAACCCTTTACTAGATTGTCCGCCATGTCCTCCCTTGTGGCGCAAAATAACACACTCCTCGCCCCTGCAGTTCAAGGATTCTTTAAAACTGACTTCATAATTAAAGAGATGCAAAGGTTTAAAAGTAAGGAGAATTAGCATCAGACAAACAATTGATAGTGGTAACAACAACTATGAAATAAGTTATCGCTAATATGATCAATAACAAAATAGGAAAAAAAAGTCGAAAACAACATTGAGATGTAAAAAATCATGACCAGTCTGTCTTACCTTGGGCTGGATCAAACCGCCAAAAAGACTTTTTCCGAAAGCTTGGAACTTTATGCACCTAATTGAGATTTTTGAAACATGAGAATGTGGTCAAAGTAGTTCAGTAAATTTGAAATGTAGTTGGTTGTTAGCTAACCAAGTTTGTGGTGACAATCCCTGGATGAACTGCAATGCACTGGATGGAGTTCTCGCTTTGATCTAAGAGCTTGCTTGCTAGAATCTTGAGAAACATAAGCTGGAAAAAAGAACAGTGCGCAAATTTAAATGCTGAATACAAACTGTGAATAAGACAACAGAGGAAGAACCTGATGCAATCACTTGAACAAAATTATGGTTTTAATGTGTAATCAGTGCCGTTAGATGGTTATTGGATAATGATCTCACGTTCGTGAATCGGCCGTAAATGTAATCCATCGAGTTGGAGTGCCAAGCTATCAGGCAATGTTTCAAAACCTAGACTTTTACTTAACTTAAAACCCTGTTGAGTTAGGCAATTCGGTTTACTCTCAATAAGTTTCATGTTAAACTCGCCTGACTAGTTTTGACTCAGCAGCCTCTCAAGTCAAGTTGCTTCAGCCTTTGAGTGAAGTCGAATTTAAAAAGCAATGATATCAGGATCTTTTCACAGACGCTTAAAATTGATTATTTTACCCAAGTGATGACAATGGAAAAGCTCATACGCATCTTTTTTGTTTCACA
The DNA here is from genome assembly GCA_003546025.1 of Camphora micrantha. Lineage (NCBI taxonomy): Eukaryota > Viridiplantae > Streptophyta > Magnoliopsida > Laurales > Lauraceae > Camphora > Camphora micrantha. Next base: position 30,225,060 of record QPKB01000007.1, on the reverse strand, counting down.
TAAAGGCAAGTGGTGTAAAAGGCTATATATACTCATACATGTGCTAGCTTGCTTGCTCCATAGGCTCTGATACTGCTAAATCTCTTTTCCTCTATCTTACTGTTCCAGCATTTGGGGTCCACTATTGCACAATGATGAGCCTACATTTGTAGTAAATGGGAATCAATTAGCTCAAGATTTAACAGAAATAAAGATGATGATGATGATGATGATAGGGCGAAGATCATATTTTCATGTCATGACCATCCCGTCGAGCAGGTTTGATTGATCTAATACATTTACATCACAGGTCCCACCGTTCACATCATTGTTCATATGAATACGATTTAAGAATTTAACTCCATATTTCAAACACGATTAATCCATTGAAGTAAATCAATCCATTGAACCCAAATTGAAGCCATTAAAAGGATTAGGATGTATGGCATAAGCAAAACAAAGGTAGACTACATGATAACCATAAAAAAAATCAGGGTGATCCAAGTGTTAAAGATATGATCATCATTCCTTAATAAAGATAGTAACATTGACAATGATATTATAATAGACAAAAGACAGTTAAAATCTTATTTTATAGCACTAATGAGAATACCTTAACACCAAGGAAATATTCTGTGACATGAGTGATTTGACCAAACACAATTATCATCATTATCACAATAATCGATTTACAAAGTCAACCCAAATCACCATCCTCATCATGACCTCTATAATTGTATTTTTAGTGTTAAGTATACATGTGACCTTATAATTAAATTCTTAGTGTATACAGGTGAATATATTTATTCTTCCACTACATCTCACATGTTGTGTTCTAGCATTGTTTACCTTAGGGGTGCTAAATCAATCGAATTGCCCCAAAAAAAATTGTAGCAGAGGGAGGAGGATGATGTGAAGAACACAATTACCACAGAATTAACATTTATAATCCGAGAAGAGGAAGTGCTCAGCAGGGAGGGAAGGAGAAGCAGAGTTAGAAGCGCTGGAGCTACATGGTTCACTTGCAAATGTTGCTCTATTCCATCTTCTGAGAATCTTTGTGGTTCTGCTTCAGATCAGAAAGACCTTATTATAAGCTTTGGCATGAGTGATTTTTATAGGAAAAAACATAAGATCAGAACAATTCATCGTTGGCCCTGTTATAGATGGTGACCATCGACCAGAAAAGAAAAAAAAAAAAAAAAAAGGTCAAAGTGAGTATAACCATTCCTTTCTACTTCCTACCACAAATCAATATGCAAAAGAAGTCAAGTCTGCCATGGCATTTGGCAAAGTCACACTTTTGTGCTTGTTACACCATGGAGCGTGCTGGTGGGCCATCTGATAAGTCCTGACCCAACATACATCGCCAGCAACCCAGTCTCAAAAGTTGGAAGACTGATACATAATGACCAATAAATGGCTCATGATCATCAGTTTAGACCAACTACTACTCAATAAAAAAATGAATAGTACATGCCTCCTTATTTGACAAGTCTGGGGAGACCAAGCCAACCTAATCAGGCAATGCATTTCATGTGTGATGGCATCCTGTTTTGCTGGTATGGCTGCCACTGAAAATATTGTGGACAATGATGATAAGTGAGGCCCACTGATTGGGGAAAACTCTCTCTGCCACACACGCTCTAAAGGGATTGCGTAAAGACCGTCATCGAAGGCAGGACCCTGAATTTCACCGAGTCCCATATGACAAACGGCATGGATACACAGAAGAAAGTCATCATTAATAGAGGCCTGCTTGCAGTAATCGAGGTTTATTATCATTTGCACGTGCCAGACCTACCTCCCATGAGGAACACGCCCGCGTTGTTGATCAGCACGTGCAAAGGCCGCCCGCGCCTATTCCACTCCTGGGCAAAGCAGCTGACCGAAGACAGGGAGAGCAGATCCAGGCCCATCACCTACATGGATTCGCACGTGTCACCGCACGCTCGCAATAAAAGTAGAGAAGCGTGTTTCAAGTGCGCACGATACCTCGACGAGGAGTTCTCCGCTATCCTGCGCCTCCTGCTGCCACATGCGCGCGATCTCGCAGGCAGACTTGGTGTTCCTGCAGGCCATGGTGACGTGGGCCCCAGCCATGGCCAGCTCCCTGTCGTATGGACATTTCAAAAAAATCGCTGCGATTAATAATAAAATCGGGAATAGATCGGCAATCTCCTAAATTTAAAAAAAAAAAAATCCCTTTCTCCTTTTAAATGAATCTGAAAATGCATGTAAAAAGTGGGTTTATTTTTTTTAATCTCACATTACATGTCAGATTAGTTAAAATAATATAATATAAATGTTTATGTGCCTTTTGGTTTTTCTTGCATCATTGGGATTTCTTATCAATTATAAGGAAATTGGAATCACTTACTTGTTTTCTCTCTCACATGCTATATTCATAATGAATTTGACAAATATAGTGTTTTGATATTAGAGAGCTTACAATACCACAAGAAAAATGGCAAGCCAATTAAAGTCCTTTTGCTAAATTGGATAGGGGCATCCAAAAGAAAATGATGGGTTTTCATGTACTGATTTTAAGAAGTCTTCTTTCACTTCCACTTGATTCATCTAAGTAACTTGCCATTCACAAGGGATGTAGATATTGAGCAAAAAAGGTACTAGCAATCATAATAAAGAACTGGAATTAAAACAAGATTTTGTTTTCATTGTTCTTAAGAAATTCTCAAAACATAGATATGGATTAATATCTGTCAATGCTGTTAACACATACATACATAGATAGATAGATAGATAGATAGATAGAGAGAGAGAGAGAGAGAGAGAGAGAGAGAGAGAGAGAGAGACCTTGCAGTGTGCAATCCTATACCACTAGTAGCACCTGTGACTATGACTGAAAGACCTGAAAATTGGTTGGGAAGAAGTAGAGGAGAAGAAGGGAGATGCCAAGTCATGATCTTTTGGCAAAAGGCTTCCTTCACCATCTCCCACACACCCCTTAGCCATGCCTTCCTTTCCATTCTCTATTTCTCTCTCTCAATAGTTGAAAGGTTTATATGAAAAACCTCATGTAAAAACGCTCATGTCATGGCTTTCTTATAATAAAGGCTTGGAGAATTTCTCAGGCAAAAGGACAAAAAGAAGGAAAATGGAGAGCATGAGTAAACACTTTTTACTATGTGAGTCTGCTACCATCAAATTCGATAAAATTGAAAAAGTAGCAAGTTTGTGAATTTTCTTTTGACATCGAAGGGTTTCCAACTTTTTGGGCCGGACTAATCCATCCGAGCCCAGAGCGAAGTCAGGTAAACACTCATGTAGCCACAAAGTGGTAACATTAATGGACTCAACATTCGATTCATAAAGAAGGGAGAACCGGGGATCGATACCAAGACTTCTAACTCTAGAAGAGGGATGAACCGTAGTCCTGACCACTCAGCCAACTTCTTGGGATTAGTAACAAGTTTGTGAATAGGGATGTAAACGGGTCAACTTTGGGTTAACCATGTTGCATCAATCCATAGTTGGTTCCATAGTTAATATCTCATGATGGAAAACAGATCCAAACTCAAAACGATCTCCAAAAAAAAAAAAAAAAAAAAAAAAAATGGAAGAAAAACAAATAAAAAACTATCAATTTTATTGGCTTGGATCTACATTTGTAGGAGGTCCACCACAAAGGGCTCTGTAGATTAGTCACCATCCAAATATCGTAGACATTTAAATTAGAAAAATCATTTTATGTTAAATCACCTAGCTACAAAAGCCTATTGAAACTGATTTGGTTAATGGCTGATTGACAAGCCTATGTGTATCTCAATGGGCTAGTAGGTGCTACAAACGTGCCATTTCCAAATAGTCAGGCCCAGTACAGATAGGCCACATAAAAAAAATCATAGCCATTTTGGCCACCAATTGGACTCTACATTTCCAAATAGTGACAGTCACAACATCGCTATCACTAGCGAAATTAAGATAATTAGCAATATCATGGGCACCAGCCATTTGTTACCCACCAACCAATTGAACCATTAGATTAGACCAATTAATGTGACCATGGTGACCCACAGATGGAGGGTCTGGATTGATTGGGCATGGCTGATAAGTTGTGGCAAATGGGTAGTGTTGGGTGGGAAATGGGAATGATCTTCACTATTATATTGTTATACTGTGAGCAGAATAATAAATAGAGAGGGAGGAGGCCCGTGAAGTGGGTGAAGAGAATTGAGGACGGCAACTGTTTTAAAAAGGGCATCAGATGGGCCGGTCAGGTCTAGTTATAACCTTTTCCCATGTAGTAAACTCCGTGTATGGAGTCCCTTCCTTAGCGGAAAAAAAAAAACACCTTAGTCCACGTCTCCACCTCCTATTATAAGTCGGCATGGAGAACGACTCCTTATGCTAGTGGTAAAGAGCCGCGGTTCTCACTGGGAGATTGAGGCTATCGATCCGAGCCTCCCCTCTCCTTGCATACTTGAGTTCCTATTATTTTACATGCGTTAGTTGTATCACGTGCGAGTCTCACAGGTCCAGCCATAGGATACAGGGAAAAAAAAAAAAGGAACTAGGTAGGACTACTCAAATTAAAAAAAAACTTTTTACTCACCAAATTGTAGCACGTGGTTTTTTTTTTATATCTCAGCTTGGGCACGGCTTTCACATGACAAGTTATGAAGGTGGAGAATATAAGATGAAAGTCCAGTAGGACCAGCCCATAATCTTGAATATAAGATGAAGGAGATGTGCTCCAATCTTTTAAGTCAAAGGTTAAAAATTAGACCTCAAGTCTAAGTTGTTGTAGTCATCATTATCAAATGTTAGCACGCCCCAACTATGTTGGGTTGACTATTTGAATTCTATTTCTTCATTTTAATTTATTCTGAGTCAAATCCACTAACTGGATGTACTTATTTATATGTATTGCACTTATAAACTCAAATCTAGGGAATGAGCATAAAATTGGATCTAGTGGAATTTTTTGGGAGGAGAATGTCATCGAAGGTGGGCCATATTGGGCTTACAAGTGAATTACATGTAACTGTAGATTTGGGGCCAAAAAACAAATTTGGGGTTGTTGCTCTAAAATAATTATGGTGTAAGGCAAACATGTTGGTTTCTATAATGACTTAATTACCTGCACTGGTCAGTATGAAGTTTGAGTGAGCACGCATTAGGTGATCAGTGTTCACCATGATTCTCATTGCGATTCTATCGTTTGGAAAATCGAATTGAAGTATAATGTTATTATATCATTTGGGTGGGTGGGTCCCTGCTGTGATTCCATTGTTGGGGTGGCAGAGCCATCTTGTAAATGAATGGTTGGGTGGGCTAACCATAACTCCACCAATGGGGAAGGGGGGCTAAATGTGGGTTCTTATCAGATTTGATCTTCAAAGATAAAATCATTGACCCACTTCAGTATAGGTTTATCTTTGAAGATCAAATCTGAGATCTTGATTGCTTAACATTTAGGCTCAACTGTAGGTTTTATTATCAGTAGATTTCATCATAATGATGAGAGAGAACCAACTTACTAAATACCCAACACCAAGGACTTACTAAATACGCACCTGGGAGTTGGTGGAGTGGCATAAGCTGTGGGTTTGCTCTCCACAACCCTCCTAAATTTGCCCACAGTGTTTGTATGGGTTTGGTGGGCACCACCTAGGAGAATAGTCCTGTTGGGTTAAATACCTTAGAGATAACCACATTATAAAGAAAACTTACTATTTTGATAGAAAATTGAAGAAAAGTTGAAACGACAAGTTTATATCGCTAGTTGTCAAATTTCATGCATGATTGGCAACAAGGCATTTTGCAATGAAATTATTAGAATCTTAGAGGAAGTTGTGGTATTTCACTCATTTCAATTTTTTAGTTTCTCATCCTCCAAACACTCGCAATGTTCTTCTTTCGATTTAGCGAAAAAGCCTTACTGGTTTTTTTATTTTCATCTTTAATTTAGAGGGGATCTGTATTGTGAACAATTGAGATTGAAAATCACGCACTAACCTTATGCAAGACTCCTACAATGAAAATTCCGCTATTGACATTCAGTCCATCTTCGTGCAACATGCTTGTTTCATCTATTAATTTTCTTTCCTGTTTTTATTTTGGTCTAAATTAGAATATCAAAAGAGAGCTACAATGGAAATAAGTAAATCAACAAAGATGAAAGGTTATATCAAACCCATCTCACAAAAGGAAAGACAAAACAACAGTACAAAATATCAAACAGCTCTATCCACACCTTACTTAGCTTACGAACTCACAATGCATGTCATTGGTTGAGGATGACAAAGCTCTAATCTCATCGAGTATGCAGAGAAATTTCCACGGAGACTTACCGTTTTGCAAGACCGAAGATATTGCATTAGAAGAATCACTTTTCACAATCAAGCTTTGGCTAAATGTCCCCAATTGAATTGTCAACGCCTCCCAAATAGTTTTTCCCCCTTGCTCCACATAAAGTGGAATTTCAACTTGTTAATTTCTCCTCTTCCGGAAAATCTTTTAATATTAGAGAAGTTACAATGCCCTTCTCTGGAATTAGCCATATCATGTACCATGCAGGATTTTTTATCCCCACCTTTTAAGTCAGAAGGATGCTACTTTGTAGATGACAAGAATTAAAAATCCTACACACCCATGTGTGGGACTATCATTGGTGTAAATTCCTCTACTTACATTTTGACTTACTCTTTTTTGTCTTCTTTCTATCTTTCTCTTAACTTGTTAAACGTTACTATGTAAATAATAATTATAATATTATTTCTTTCATCACTAATAATGCATAAAATTGTCTTTGTATATGTGGATTGACTCCATATTATTTTAATTTTCTAGAAGTTGGAGTAGGAATTTAAAGCCAGTTGGTCAAATGTCGACGTCAAATCTCCATAACCCGATTATCATATGAGGATAGACTTATATGACCCATTATTTTTTAAGCATTTTAGAGGGGGGAAAAAGATAGTATTTTCTTATAATTGAGAAGATGCAATTAGGATTTGCGGGACATGGATCAAGGGATCTCTAGATTTAATCCACTATAAAATTCTTAGGTTATGGGGGCCGGGACCATTAACGCACTTAAGATTTTACAGGACAAAAATTTTTTTGCGGAGAGCTAGGGGTTGATGGATCGAGCGGTGCAAGATTTGCTGGGTATACTATCATCTTCCCGTGTGTGCATGGGCTCCCTACTTATGTGTGCACTCTTCTAGTTCCCAACCCACTTGGCTGAGATCCTAATAAAGACAAATGCACGAAATGTCTTTAATTAGAACAATATATCTATATCGAAGATAGTTTTATGTTACAGGTTATTTTATACAAGCTAGATAATTGATCAACTTTCAACTGTTGAATTATAAATCTTATGTCATGCAATGCAATGTAGTGTTTGATCCAAGGATAGATATAATGGATGGGGAGACACCAAGGATGTGTTAGTAGGAAACTTGAATATAAAAAAAAAACAGGTGACATTTAGCTAGGTATGTAAATGGGTTGGATCCTAGTAGTATCCATGGTGCTGAATCCATTTTTAACAAGATGGATGTGGATCCTGAGAACCTATATGTTGGGTCCAATCTAGCATCAACGAAAACATGGAGATCTGATTTTGGATCCAAATCCGAGGCAAGATCAATGAGTCCCAAAATAGATGTATCTGACTACAAGACTGTAATCCAAACTCCGAAGACTCTTAAAGCGTATCTTTTTTGGGGGGAAAAAGACAACCACCATACTTGGTTCAGATCAAAACATTTGGGTCGAAAAATAGGAGTTCTAGGATCGAGATTGTATGTGCATAGATACACAATCCAAATTTCTCCCAAATTCGAAAATTGATTCCTACTTGTAAAAGAGGTGGTTCCATGTAGCTGTATAATCCTCTTGGTCGTGGATATTAGGGCATGTTTTTGTTCAAGCTATGGAAAACTGGTTCCACGAAAATTTTTCAATCTCTCCAATAGCGATTTATTTTCCAAGGAATCATAAAAAATATAGCCGATGGTTATGCTTTTCTGTGAGGAAATGCTACCACACCGAACATGAATTTCACTATAACAAAAAAAACCATTCAACAATCCTCACTTTCTTTCCGCAAAAATCCAACTACACAAACATTTCCTTAGTGTTCGAGATCGTGTGGCCCACATGCAAACCGATCCCACGTCAGATCAAGCATGTGATAGTTGCCAATAGAGATAAGAATCTCACTATAAGCAAAAGCCTTATATGTTGTAGAGAAGATAGGAATCTGCAGTAATCAGATAGATTAGCGGATTGGATCTTATCCCCACGTAGTTAAATCCCATCAGAATTTGGGGACATGGGTTTCTTGGCGGAAAAGTTTTTAGTAAGTGTGACTCATTGTGATCAATTATATATGGGAGTTGGGAGCCCTGAGTCATGTACCACATTCTTCCTTGCACAGAGATCCAAACGCAGGAGATCCGCGAAAGCTTCCCACCGTCAGGAAAACTATAGATCTCCGGCTACGTGTCAAAGTCTTTCACATCCTATTCCTTCACTTAATGTTGCTGGCCGTGGCAAATAAAAAAAAGAAAAAAGAGGAGGAAAAGTGTAAAATACATAATATATATATATATATATACATGATAGATGCTCTTGTGAGAGACACTCTCACTTTACTATAAGAGATAAAGTGGGTGCCCTCACATCTATATCAAATGTTAACAACTTAAAATGTGAGGGCCCACACCTTTATCTCTCATAGTAAGTTGAGAGTGTTTCTTACAAGAGAGCCTCCCTACATATATATATATATAGTATCTAGAAATATTCATGTGCATCTATCCCTTACCACATTATGGTGAGGGACAACATAGTGGGGCCACTTTATGATTCATCCAAATCATCCACACACATGGAACACCTTAAACTACAATGGATCAATTGAGTTTTCATGAATCCGATTGGATTGGACCGTTGGATTGAGGGTCAAAATTTTTCTTTAATACAAAGTCGTTAAATTTGTGGGTTACAGATGAAGGGGTTAGGGACTTGGGATTGACCTCAAACTTGATATATAGCCTCACGTCATATGACTCTTTCCATCCCCCACAAGTTCCATGATCAATGGGGCCTTAGGTGGGCCCCATTGAGTTTGTCCCTCACCATATTGTGAGTGAAGGATGCACATGAATACTGCCCGTATTTATACATATATATATATATATATATATATATAAAAGGATAGAATCATGATATCCTCAATGAGCATTCCTCAAGGGAGAAATCATTGCATTCCACATTTGGTGAACTCCAAGGAATCCTACCATCTATACTATATGATATGCACTGGTTTTATATTTTTCATAAATTTCTCACAATCCATGATGTATCCAGACTTAAACACTCAACCTCTATCCATTTTTAGCCTACCAGAGATGAACGGTTTAGATCGTGCAAATGGGGCCCCCAAGAATAAAAGATTAGTTTTGAAGGTATGGAATTTTCGCAAATATCGTAGAATATATGATGAGTCTAAGGCTAAAATTTGATCCCCTGAATTTTTTTTATTTTATTTTATTTTTTTTCTCGTTAGAGATGATGCGAGGTTTAAATCGTTATTTAGGGTCCCATAGGAATAAAATAATGAAAAAAAATGACTGCCAGAATAACCCTTTTTTCACTATGACATATCACTGGAGTTTTCTTTATCAATTTTCTCATAACCCATGATAAATAAAGATACCAGATTTGACTCCCTATCCATTTCTGGCATTCCGGAGATGATGAGCGGTTAGGATTGCACAAGTAGGGCCCATAGAAGTCCAAAAATTGTTACTTATTGGTTTGCAATTTTTTTATAAATATTTTCAAAATTTGTGAGGAATCAACAGCTAATATTTGACAACTAGCCGCTTTCGGCCTTTTGAACATGCTGAGTAGTTTGGATCTTTATTGAGGGTCTTAGAAAAGCCAAAAGTTTAAAAAAGATGGTCCTTTTAAATTGGCCTTTTTTCATTGTAGCTATGCATTTCTAATTAGGGAGTGTAGAAAGGCTAGTTCTAATGGGGAGGTTGGGAAGCCTGGAATCCTTAAGGCGTTTTGGTACTGTAGCTTTCCTCGTTCCCACCATTGTCTACACTACAGTCAAACATACCGCAAGGAATCTTCGACGAGGATGATATCCAAATGCTCTCTGGGTGTGTTTGTGCATCAAGAGGCTTTCAGCTCCCTGGATTTCTATTTTCACAAAAGAGAGGAATATTCTTTCATTTCTACTCTCATAGGAAATTGAAATTCTCTCTATTGAGAAAAATCAACTCTTTCTCTTCCTTCTCCACAAGAGAGGAGTGTTACACCAGTGACCAAATAGTCAAAAGAGCAGGCTGCACGAAAAATAATATCAATTTTCCCCTCTATCACCACATCCTCTTAGTGCACAAACATATCTTGATCGCTCGTGAAAGGGTTGAGTTTAGGCCACTTCAAAAACGGATAAATTTTATCAAAATGTTGCCTCTTACAACTCTAACACAATTTCAGGGGGTGTTTGGAAAGGAAGAATCAAAAGAATATTTTAAGGAAAGGAACTTCTATGTCAAGGTCCATGCTAAAAGAGATTTCAGTTGCAATTTTAAAGGTACATCAACAAGAGATCACACCACGTTATTTCCCTGGAATAGATATAATATTTATTTCATGCTATTAATATCTCTAACTCAGAAATTTGAATAGGTCGAACTTGAGAGATTTTTTTATTTTCAACTTACGTGATTCTACTTTTACTTTGATTAAGACCCAAAACAAATAACCGTAAAACAGTAGGAGAAGATTTTGCACCCAGATCTAAAGAAATGTAAATTGCATACTGTAACCGTTGATGGAAATCAAACAAAACAAGATCTTCAGATGGTGCACTGATGAACTAATCACTTCTAGTTAATTAAGTTAACAATTTCCAGTTGTTTATAATAAGATGACGATTTTACGGGTAAAAGCCCCATAGGACCCTATACCACCGATAAGGTCCCAGAATCACTGAATAGACTAGAGGGGTTATCTTGGTGCGTTTTTGTCTCTCTTCTTTGTCATTTAACGATATAGTCGATATCGACCATTCTGTCAATCAAGTTTTCTTCAACATGAACTGTTTTAATTGTTGAATAAAACAGAATGATCGATATCAACTATATCGTGAAAAAAAAACCTGAATCTCCCCTTAGGTCGTGTTAGACAAATCGAATTCATAGTTTTCCATTTTGTCCCTTTCTCTCCTCTACCTGTTTGGATTAATTGAATCTCTCTAGTGCACAACCCACACCCCCCTCCTCGTCCTCCTCCTTTCCTTCTCCCCTCCCTCCCTTTCTCTCAATGGCATTTCATCAAACATGTCGTCTTCGACCTTCTCCTTCCCTCACTACGTCTGCATAGACGAAGAAACTCAAGCCCTCTGGACCTTCAATAACATCCTTCAATGCCAGAAATCGAGCGACTTCCTCATGATCCCTCGCCTACTTCTCCATCCCTCTCGAGCTCTTCTACTTCGTCTCCAGCTCCTCCATTTTTTCCCTTTCGATGGATTTTTCTCCAATTCAGCGCATTCATCGTCCTCTACAACCTCACTCACTTCTCAACATCTTCGCATACGCACCCCGCTCCTTCTATCTCATGCTCTCTCTCACAATCCTGGCCGCATCCACAACTCTAGAGCAAGCACCAACAACCAAGAGAGAAAAATCCAATTTTTATTTGGGTTCTGCAAATCAAGAGCAACCACTACAGAATTGTCGATATCAACCATATCGCTAAATGATAAAAAGAAAAAAAAAAAGGGACAAAAAACGCACCAAGAGGACCCCTCCCTTTGATACAGTGATTCTGAGACGTCGTCATCAGTGGTATGGGTTCTGTGGGGCTTCTACCCGTAAAATCCTCTAATAAGGTTGATGTCTATATTAGTAATAATGTTGTATCATTCTCCAATGAATCAGAATAATGAATAGTCATCTTTCCCCAAAGGGAAAAAAAAAAGATTGATTTTCTGATGTAACAACTTAACACATTCCATTTAGTAGTAACAGTTCTGTACTAGTGTACAGTTGTAACAGTACTTGTATTTTTTTTATTTTTTATTTTGGGTAGGAAATAGTTGTAACAGTACTCGTAAAACTTCTAAAACAAAAACAGTACTTGTAAAACTGCCTATTAGCAACAAGCATACTGTTGAAACTCCTGTGGGCCCATGCTTCAATAATCCGGAGATTATTTCCATTCCAACACTCATTTCTTTCCATCAAATTTCCCACCGTATTTAAAAAATAAAAAAAAGTTAAAAAAGCAATCCCCTTCCTCTACTAAAAGGCAAAAAAACCTTCATTTCCCAAATACAAAAAGGTCAAAAGGATTTCATCATAAACAATTAAAAATAAAATATCATCATAACTCACTTATATTTTATCCTTTATTTAAAACAATATTTACTTCACTCAATCCAATTAATAAAGCCCCCAAACACGAGCCGTATGTGCACGAGTCATCCTCTTCGGCAGCACCAAAGTCTGGCTTGGAATGGTAGGAAATTGGAATCCCCTCTAAGATAGAACAAAAAGCAAAAAGGAGGTATTCTTCATTAAATCTTCACCGCACCAAACACGAACAATTCCGACAACATATATCGCACTGTTACCACATAAAAAAATACGTTGCACAAACGCGCCCTAAATGAGGCTCATGCTTGTGGTAATTGATGTAGGTACATTTTCTATGGTCATACCATTGTAATTCCTCCATATAAAACTCCCAAACATAGAATGATTATATCCATTTGTTTGGTGCATGCAAGAGAACGCCTATTATTCCGGCCCTTTTTGTTGAATTAGCCTTTTGATTGGAGACATTCAAATGACGGTTTAGAGAGGAATGCAACAAGAACCCAGAAAAAACTGAAGTAAAGCAAATGAGAAAGGAATAAAAATGGGGTGACTACGACGATCTTTCATTAGGTCTTTAGACATTTGGGACCCATTACATCAACCCTTTGGATCAATCCAAAAACATGAGGCCCACGTGTAGAACTAGGGATAGAGAAAGGATGTTTTGAACAGAACGCATCCTTCTAACAGACCATGAACAACCTCACACTCAGGATAGGTGAGGCAGTTAATTCTACAAGAGGGACAACGAGATGGTGAAAAAAGAAGAATAGCAAAAGGGAAAATTTCGAAAATGTATAAAACTTTGGGATCATTTTCGAAGAAGTACATAAAATTTGGAAATTAAAAAGATCTTGAGAAATGAAAAAAAAATATCCTTATGTCTCTTTTAAGTTTTTTTTTTTTTTAATAAATCATTTAAGAGAAATGATCAAGTCCGACACAAATGACCTAATGGGGCCCACTTTAAGTACCTTTATATGTGGATGGTAAGAAAAAAAAAAGGTTCCAAATGACTAAAAAAATAACTTTATTAAATGGTTATGATCATCAAAATCATAATGGGCCACCTGTTATAAGGAAAGGGTATTTTTATCATTTTTCAAAAAAAAAAGAAATTATAGAGAAGACTTGATCGAAAGAATTGTAAAAAGTTTTTACTTTTTTTAAAAATATTCCAACCTTCATATACTTTTTTTTTCAAATGAACCATAAGTTTTATAGTTTATAGAGATTTTTCCAAAATAAAAAGTACATTGAGTGTGTGATTTTGTAGTTCTCAAAAGCACTAGCGAATTTTTTAGACTATCTTGGAAACGGCTATCTTTTTTCTGGGAAATTTTGATGGGGATTGCTGTGGTGGGACTGGGAGCAAACCAAGGCTGCTACACATCCCCCTTGATATGTTGGTGTTTGCTTCCTTCTTGTCTTGGTTTGTTTCCTATGGCCTGTCAATGAAGTAGACAACACATCTCTCTATACAGGACAAATAATAAGTCTCCCCATCAACCCCTATCACAGTGACCTTCTAACTATAACCTATATATATATTTATGAACTTGAGTTTTTCTATTTGGTAAAAATAAACTTGAGTTACAAGCCCAATGTTTTTTTTTTTTTTTTTTTGTCCCTCTCTCTCTCTCTCACACACACACGCACACACGGCCCTATTACAACTACCAGTAGTATTTCACCCACAATCCCTTCCTTCTTGCTCTGTGGGTCCTGGTTGATGGCACCCATGACCTAGTTGCTGCCAGCCATTCTTTTAGCCTAATCCCCAGGCCCCTCTACGGCTCTACCACATGCAATGTGCATATTAAGTGCTCCCATGTCCTTCTAGCATTCATTGATCTTGAAAACAAGTCATGGGAGGCAGTAGGTCCCACAGGTCATGTTCGGATCAGCTTGATCATTGTGATAAGGTGTGTATGTCCGACATGAACCTAACATATTTAACACCCGGGCGGAAAATAGGTGAATCCTTATAAGTTAAAAGAGTCAAATTGAACTTGAATTTTTAAGTTAGTTTCATGCTAAGTTGACGAGTCACAGTACAATGACTGGGCTTAATTGAGCTATCATTTTGTTCATGACTTGAACAAGGGCTCAACCCAAATCTAATTCATTAATAAATTGGGTTGAAATTCCCAACCTGATCCCAGACTACAATAATAAATTTCAACCCATACCTTGAATTACGGGGTTGTTTTGGCAAGTTGGGTTTAAAAACTGCCGTACAAATGCACTTCATACATATTGCTGGTTGTTGGAATATTGCATCAGAATGGATGGCTACACAGTTAGGTAATGCATTTAAAACTGTAAAAAATGTGAAATTTCAATTGCCCATGTTGATTAGTTATGAAAAAATAAATAATTGAAGAAAGTATATCCCTGCAATGTGCTTTTTCTTTGTGAAAGTTTGCACACTACCAAAATAGATACTAGTTCTAATTTAATCAATCAACATACAACAGATAATAACCAAATAAACAAAATATAACTAGCAATCTACCAATCACACACCATAAGAAGGTGGACACAATATTTAGAGTGGAAGCCCCATCTAAGGAGAAAAACTACGAACTAGCAATCAGAAACTCACGAACAATTATAATATATACTCACAGCTCCTTTCTCTCAATCTGTACCTCGACTTAAGGACTGTAGTTGTTCTTGCACAAAATCCATTGACACGACATCCACCATGCATCGTTTTCCTTGATCTCCTCGCACCTTACCAGTGAAGATGAACTATCTTCTACAATAGAGTAGAAGCAACCATAACCTTCTAAAGCAGGCCTTCAGAACAATCTCTCAATGGCTCTAAAGAATACTTCTCTCTCTAAGATATCTCTTACTCAAATTAATGAGAGAGGTGATCACTTTTAAAGTTAAGAGCAATACCCTATTTATAGCCTCAAATTTGTACCTTAGACTTAGAACACAAATATGACTCAGATTTGGAAACAAAGTTTCAAAAGGAAATAAATTCGTATCAGTTTAGGAGACTTTCCCGAAATTCTTATGCCCATTTGATCGATCGGACAGAGGTTCCGATCGATTGGACAGGGAAATAACTGGCGCATGTCAACCCTCCGATCGATCGGACAGGGTGTTTTACCCTGTTTCGCCCGGTCTTCTCTTTTCTTTGGTTCAGCTCTTCCGACGACATAACCACAGTCCATTCTAAAATAAATTAGAAAAATACAACTCAATGAACCCAAAGTTTTATCCAACCCATGAATTAGCCAACATAAAAAATACTTACACACTGCATTCACTAGTCCTCAATAGCCCAAGTGATAATAATCCACTGTCATGAATCATAATAGCGATGATGACGATTGCAATCTGATTCATATCCTTATAACATTAGAAAGACAACCATGGCAATTCCGTTTTAAGGGTCTCTTTGTTTCTGAATAAGCTTTCATTTGCAATTGTTCTTATTGCATCTAAAACACAAGAAAGATCTAATATCATGAAGTAAAGAACTTAACCAAACACCTATACTTTTCAAATCTGTGCTGATTGGCACAGTGAACATCACAATATCAAATTCAGCATGGACAAGAAAATTTCGCACTTATCAATTGGAACAAATACCCAACAAAGCAGGGGGGGCAAGATATTGACCATTTCTTATCCCTAGAGCCATGAAAATGGTTGTTGTAACCTGGTTTGGACACTACAATTTCAAGTGTAAATGCTGTAACAGACACATGCCCAGTGCTGTATCCAGGTAAGTTTTGTTGTCTGGATTTCTCACGTCGTCTTTTCCATGTAGCTGCCTTTTCAAGGAAATAGTCCTTAGCGTGGGCCAGACATGGCTGACATGAACATTGTAAGTTGCAGGTCCTCTCTTGTTTGATATAGCTTCAGAGGGACAGAAAGGCTGTGGGTGTAGGCCTATTTGATTGAGATTGTCCAAGTCTCTATTTAAGCACCAGCTTTGAAGAAAATGACAAGGTCCCTGTCGATGCATGTGGGTTACGATGCCTCCTACCTGCTGCAATCACAAGGTCCACAGTTCACCAGCCCAGTCCTTAAGGTAGCCTATGCTGATCCTGGTGGGACAATGTCCTATGCACTGGGGGTGACAATTCCAGACCAGAGGTGTCACCATGACATAAATGCAATTTGGTAATTACAAGTTCAATTTCATTTCCTAATATTGAGGAGTGGGCTCCACCCGATGGGGAATATTGAAAAATATTTTCGCTGCCTCTACTAATGCCTTAAGGCTTTGGTAACAATTGTTAGCTAAAGAAACTCAAGATAGTATCAAAGTCAACCAATCATGAGTTCGAATCCCAAGAGGAACGACTCAGCGCAAAAAAAAAAGAAAAAAATGCATTTCGCCAAAAGTGCGCCGGCCGAATTCCACCTGAAAAAGAGTATTGAGGAGTAGGCTCCACCCGATGGGGAATATTGAAAAGTATTTCCGCTGCCCTACTAATGCCTTATTAATGTTTTGGTAGCAATGGTTAGTTAAAGAAACTCAAGACCTAAGATTGGCAAAATATGCAATATTGGGAATGGCCATTGAATTTTTGCAATATCGTAAAAAAAAAAGGAGTTTCACCAGCCGACCGACAAACCTGGGACTATACAGGGCCATATTTACAAAACAAAGAAAAAGTTGTGAAAATAATCCCAAAAGCAAATATTGAACTGCTCCATATTTTTTTGTTGCTCTAGTAAATACGCAGGCAACCACACACACATACACTACTATCAAGTCACGATCCGGGATTGATCACTTGTTGTTTGTGTGGAGACAAATGCCTAACCACTCAACTATCAGTGAAGCGGCTAACCACACTCACATACACTACTACCAAGACACAGCTTGGGATTGATCACTTGTTGTTTGTGTGGAGACAAATGCCTAACTACTCAGCTATCAGGACAGGAGTTTGTATCACAAGATTTAATTGTAGTATTTATTTAGAAACTGAAACAAATGCGAGGAACAGAGTACAAGAAAAATAATTACTGTGATAGGAAATCTGCAAACAGGATCCTCCAACTGATGCAGTTGGAACAGTTCAAATTGGTAAAAATCGACTGTCCTTTTTTCCAAAACCCACACCCAATTACAACTAGATGCACAGTAACACACAGGCTAACAGTGTAACTGATCATTTCCAGTAAGAAATTAAGGGGCTTTCCTTTTCTTTCTTTTCTTGAACTTTTTTTTTAACTGCATGACAATGATATGAAGCTAGCTTTGGCTGATTTGTCCATCTTCATTTGGGGAGATTACTTCTCTCATCTTTCTTTGTATGCATCTGATACAAAATGTCAAAGGACAGTTCACATCATCCCCCAGCAAACACTCCTACGGATTTCCCAGAGTGGGGGCATTCTGTTCTTCAGAAAGCTGTCCCCATATCTATATCTCACAACCATCCAATACCCCACAAAAGGCACACTGTCCCATGTCCACTGTCTCTTGCCCTCTAAGTGAGAATTCTCTTCTACCAAAGAATTTAACAACATTTATAACCTATCCTGCATCATTCATTTATCTAGTCCTCTGTTGTTTTTCTAACAAACATCTGGTTTCTATGCTTGTCCTTTGATCTACTTTTGTCACTAGTGACAACTTGGATGTTGTGGTTCAGTTTGGGTCCATAGATTAACTGGGCCCAAACTCAATTTCCTCAGAGGAACACATACTTGAACCCAGATCGAAATTGGGTCTACCAAATTGTTGTTTTTCTAAGAGACATCTGGCTTCCATGCTTTTCCTTTGATCTTACTTTTGTTACCGGTGTCTGTTGCATGAAGAAAGAGCCAAAACCATGCAAACAAAGCCAACTTGGATGTTGTGGTTCAGTTTGGGTCCATAGATTAACTGGACCCAAACTCAATTTCCCAAGTGGAACACGTACTTGAGCCCAGATTGAAGTCTAGTCTATCAAATTGGGCCAAATAAATATTTAATATATATACCCACTATAGATATAATATATAAATCAGAATCTGCACACTTGATATTAGGGTTCTGGAGTGTGAAACCCACGAACCCGAACCTAGACCAAGGGTGGATGCAGTTCCTTAATGGGCCACGATGTTAGAATCAGTATTATATTTCCATGATCACTTTAATAGAGACTCAAACTCACGCAACCATGCACATTTTGCTAGGGACATTACAAACATTGATCATGGATGAGGCCCATTTTATATAGTATCCTTGTAGACTTGCAGTTTATGCATTATTGATCATCACACACATTAATCACATTCATAATGAAATATTAAATCTTATGGTGGGATTAATTTTTATTGGAGTAAATATTTTTAACATCCCATACATATTAAGGCCATTCATTTTGAACGGCTCGAATTCTTTTTTAAGTGAGCCCCGCTGTGGCTTTCCACTCATTCCAGTTAGGATTCTCACGTATTCACCCAACTTATCAAGGGAGAAAAAACGTCGCTGGTGATCCAAATTAAGTTTTGGTAGTCAACACTACAATAGAAACACATACGTTTGGTCCCACATTTGAGATCTAAATCAAACACATTTCTGTATATCTGTATGGACCGGATTTCACTTGAATATGAGATTAAAAATTAAGATTTACATGTAACACGCATAATTGGCACGCATAATTAAGTAATTGATAGTGATTTTAACCTTTTTTATTGTAATCTTTACCTTCTTAGTATAATTTAAGTAATTCAAATTAAACCCGCACAACACTCAATTTCGCCCATGAAATATGCTTTCCCATGTCGGTCATATTAACAAATCTCGTGGGATCTCGCAAGGTGGCCCCTACAACAACTTGTCTGTTTTATTGTGATTACAAAATCCTTCGTATCTAGACCCGATAAGGGTTCCTATTAATAAGGTCAAAGGATTTATTTCTATATATGGTTTCCTGTAACAAAGTAAGGCATAAAATTAGGAATTTACTATAATGGTTAGATTCCCATAAAGTATTATTTAAAGAGAGCCTCGGTCCCTCCTCTAGCCACCATCATCAACCAAACATAGCCCCATCGAGAGGTTTACAGGGGAGGCATAGAGGGGAAAATTCCTAAAGATCATCCTGGCCGTCTGAGCACTCGATCACAGATCCAAACCATCCATCTCGTGCATTTCCATGGCGACAAGTACGATTTATGTTCTGATGCATAATATGTGTTGATTATGTAAGTCTAGATAGATCCAACTTCTGTTTATTTATTTTCTAACAGGTCACTACCACACCATGCACATAAACAAACTATTTGATTCATTCTATTGTTTGATTACAAACAAATGAAAATAAAGACTCTTATTTATAGTTATATCCTATGCAATGAATGCATGTACCTGCCCCTCCGGGATCGATCCCTGAGGCTGTGGAAACGGGTGTTGCTATCCACAGCAACACCCTATGACACCGGAATGCATATATGATTATGTCACTGGTTACTCATAAATGAATAGAAAAACTTCTACGGCCTTCTCTAAAAACTCATACTTTCTTCCTACACTTATCCAATCTATTCTCCACATATTATCCTTGGATTCCACCATCCCACGTCTTAAGTTGTGCTTGATATAGGTTTTTTTTTGTGTGTGTGTGTGTGTGTGTGTGTGTGTGAGAGATATAGTGTTACTAATACATACTCTGAAAGATTCATTTTTTCAAATAAATCTTTCAGAAAAAATACATACTTCGAAATAATTTACCAGTGAGGTTCTCAAGTATGACTTGATAAGAGATTGTCTCTTGTGGGCGGCCGTAAGCCTAGCTACGTTTAAAATTCAATGGGCCGTGTTAAAGCAGAGTAGGCACCTTTGCATTAGCAGAGATTGGGTCTCACGCATGGTTCTCCATGTAGACTTCTACAGGAGAAAATTCGGCCCTTTCTTAGGCCTACCTAATGAATATTTGTAAAGGAGCTCCTAAAAGGAGTATTAGTGGCACATGCAAAATACTTATTATTTGGTAAATTTAATTATCAATTTAAGCGTTTTGTAGTTTAATGGATCCAAAATATAAAAAAAAAAAAAAAAAAAAGAACTGATTAGCGAGTCAGTCAGGTTTAAGTAAGATTTGTGTCTTCAATATTATTAAAAAAATTGATCAAAGCCACTTGTTGAACTGGTTGGGCCAACATTACTTATTTTAATAAACCATTATTTATTCTGTATATTTTTATTATTTCTTACATCACAAATTAATTGGGTCAAACGAAACAGCTAAATTATGTTGGACTGAACCGCGTGCTACATTCCTGTGCTCAGACCCTAAACCATGTTACAACCTCAGAGTCCCATGGGAGCTGCAATTGACACCGAAAAGTCTATACAAGGCAACATGTGTGTGCATGGCAATTAATGGGTGTATGGTACAGATTAAAAAGCGAGCAGTTTGGACATTTAGAGATGGCAATTGGTCGGGTCAAACCGGTGACCAATCCAAATCTACACCTATTAAGGGTGGGTTTGATAGTAATTTTTTTTATAGTAATTTTGTTGAGTGCGAGATAAGTACAAGTTCATTTATTCTGACCTAAGTCAGTTGTTTTGGTTGCATTGCCCTGCCTCATCTACGATTATTTTGCCTAGTTTTTATTAAAATATAATATAAAAGGTCATCTTGATATTATTGTTGGATTTCATTTGAGTGGAAATGAACACAAGATATGTCACGGTTCAAAATTGCAGTATCCGTCGGGATAAACAATCGATATGGTATCGGTATCGGTAGTACGTAGTTATCGGTTCGTTGCGGTCATCGCGATGTGAATTTTCTTTTTTAATATCGGTCACGTTTAGTCATGAATCATATGTGTGTCTTCAAATAATGCAACCATTACTTTGGCTCATGATCAATTTATTAGTATAAAATATAAGAAAATAAAGATTACATATCAATTATCATTTATCAGTCGCTCAATCATCAAATAAGTTGTGAAATTCAAGACCATGAAGATAACATATTAAAATTCGAAACATGATAGTGAGGTAGATAAATCATAAAGCATTTGGACATCAAAAGGTTTATGGTTTACCTGAAATTAGAGGAGACTAAAGAAAAAGATTGATGAGTATGACAGCTTAATTCCAAGTGGAGTGTCGCCCAAACTCGATATCATCATCGTCATCATTTCTTCGGTATAGGTTAAAAACATATGCTCCATAAAATAATTTCTTAAAGGTTTAAGAGTTAAGAGTAACAGAAATATGGAATAAAATGAGCCAATGAGGAGGGCTGCTAAGAAGATGAGGAGAAAGGAAGAGGCTGAGGGAATGAGGGGAAAAGCAAAAGAAAAAATAGGTTTATGTCCACGATATTTATAAAATATCGGTCGAGATAGGCTGATTTTTTCGGGGTATATTGGTGATTGATACCGATACTGGTATCACACTAATATATCGGACCGGTTCTGACCAATACCAGTTCATATCGGCCGATATGAGCCGGTTTCGGCTGAAATTTAAAATCATTGTGTACATATAAGGTGTGCGCCAAGCACACTGAGCGTCCATGCTTACCCAGCTGTGGGGCCACCTGTGAGGCCCCGCCCTTGATGGGCCCTCATTTTGGATTTGAATATTATTAATTATGATAATAGTAATATAGTTGTACTAATTAATAGGGATTAGTAAGGGTAGATAAATATTTTCCTAAGTTTTAGCCTATTTTCTAGGAATTAGGCCTATTGTGTAGTTTATAGAACCTTTATATAGGGTGTCTTTTATAATTTTATAGGGTTTTAGAGGATTGAGGCCCTAACTAGTAAATAGGATCTTATAGGAGGGGTTTTCCACACTAGAACATTCTAGAATCCTACCAAAAGACCCTTTTTGCCCATGTCCTTATCCACATCTCTATTTTACCCCAAAGGCCCTTTTGGTAATTGTCCAAACCCTAGCCTATGTAAACTAAACTATTACATTGGTAATAGAACCCTAAATCCACTCTTATTTATCTCTCATTTGCCCCTCATTTCACAAAACTCTAACTCTAGAAACCCTAGCTAAAATCCTAATTCCAAAACCCTAGCTCAAACTCTAATCTAGAAGAAGATTGCCTCAATTTCAGCTACAACCCATCTCAAGTTGCTCATCTCTTCTTCTTATACAAACCAAGGTAAGTCTCTTCCCATAGTTCAATTTCCTATTCAAGTCCCTCTTTCTCTCTAGAATTTCCTTTCTCTTTAGATTTCTTTTCTAAGCCTTGGTTCTCTTGTGGATTGGGCATTAGGAGCTATAGATTGAATTGGTTTGGGTGTGACAGGCCATTAGAGGTTTGGATTGCTTGGATTGCTTCTTCTTGCCATTTACCTTTGCAAATTAGGATTTGAAGCAAGTGCAATATACTCACTTAGCATAGAATGTGTATTTACTATTTTTTATTCTGAAATTCTATTCATATGTTGTTGGAATGCTTAGATTTAATTATTGAGCTTGTTTTATAGGTTTTTTGCCATTGATTTGGAAGATCAATGGCCCGGATTGTTGATGGTTGGATGGTTATTGAAGTGTTTTGTGGTTTTCTATGATTATATGATGGATGGAGGTGTTTGGAGAACGTTTGAATGGAAAATGGATTGAATAGATGAAAATCCATATTTTTGGGCTTTTGGGTTGCAAGCGCGTGTACCCTGTCAACCTGCCTACAGTGGGGTCGACCGGCTACACTAGAAAGGAGGATTTATGTGTCTCAGTTATCTGTCTAAGAAGTTTCAGTTTCAGTGTGCTCGGTCGACCGAGACCTGTACCCCATCGACCGAGTACAAAGAAAACTCATAGTTAACTGAGACAGGGATTTCCATTCTCATACCCAAAATCCAATGTGCACGGTCGACCAGGCCCTATGCCAAGTCAACCGGGGACAAAGGAATTTCTGGGGACACTAAAACCTGGAAAAATGCCTTCAACTCAGAATCTTAGTGTGTGGGGTCGACCGCCCAGGCCAGAGGGTCGACCGGACACTCAGAGAATTCTGGGAACAGGCCTTTGCTTGCCAGGTGTTTGTTCACTGTTCCCAGTGTGCGGAGTCGACCACCCAGGCCAGGAGGTCGACCGGGCCCATTGTGTGCAATGACTTTTTCCAAATTTCAGTTCTTTTGAGAATTGCGATCAGTTGTGGGTAGGCTTGTCAATGGGACGGGATGAGACGGGTAAAAAGCCCGGCCCGGCCCGTCCCAAGCCCGAAAAATAGGGCTTTTAAAAAAAAATTGAGCCCAGTGGGCTGGGTTTGGACAATAAATTTTAAAGCCCGGCCAAAATGGGACTGGGACTGGGCAAAGGATGCCCAGCCCGTTCAGGCCCGGCCCGGCGGCCCGCTCCAAGCTAATTTGGATAAAAAATTTATATAACCTAAACTGCCCCTCACTAACAGCAAAAAAACGGCTAGTTAGGAGGGGCATTCCTATAACTGCGCCGGTCTCAATGTCTCATCCTCTTTTATAAACTAATGTCACGGCCCACAAGCAAAACCCTAAAAAATCGCTCTTCAACTCATCGCTCTTCACTCTTCAGCTCTCTGCCTCTCTGCCTCCTTGCGCTCTTCAGTCTTCGGCTCTCAGTCTCTGCCCACCGCGATCTTCAGCTCTCTGCTCACGCTTCTCTACTCTCATCGTCACGGCAAGCCCTCTCGCACGACTTATGCACGCTGACGCTACCCCTCTCGCACCATCGCACGCACTCACGCAGTTTGTTGAAGCTGCCCTTGTCCCTATCCCTCTTTTTTTTTTCTCCCTCGTCCAGTCGTCGCCCTCTGCCCTCTCTCACCGTCGCCCTCCCTACATCTCCCCTCTTCTCTATTTCTATCTTTTTTCTTCTCCCTCTTCCTTTCTCTATCTCTCAGTCTATGGTCATTATTTCTACTCACGGGCTAACGTCTCATAGATACTGCTCAAGGTAAATTTGTTACCTTTTTACTTCTCTTAATTTGTGGTTGCATGGTTGAGCACTGAAATCTGAATCAATTAGATTTTCTTTGTTTTTCGTTTTGCCCCTTTCCGATTTCCTGTGAATGTATCTCCTTTTCATTTTCCCTATCAGATTTTCTATTTCTTTTGTTTCTTTGTTTTCCTTTTCTGTAGATGTGTGACATGTGTCTTGGTGTTTGTATTTTTACATTGATATGTGTCTTTGTGTTTGTATTTTTACTTTGATCAATTACATTTGTGTTGTGATGGGTTTCTATTATCGAAGTGCTTTAACCTATTAAACTTCTAGTTACATTTGTGTTGTGATGAGTTTCTATTGTCAAAGTTCTTTAACCTATTAAACTTCTAGCAGATTATTTGTTGAATAATTAGACATTAACACAGGGAGACCTAGATTCCCATTTTATTTATTTTTTTGGTTTTTTTTTTTTTTTTTTTTCATTCAATAGTCTCCTACTACAGAAGGTATATTTTGGGTTACACTCACATAGTCTATAATTTCAATCAATGATTGTATTCTTAATTGCTTTTTCCTGGAATGTATGATCTATTGACATGAAGATGTGAATCATCTCAAGTAAAAGGGACCTCACTCAATAACGGCTCACCCAACACCTGAGCACTTATATCCTTTGGTGAAAGAGCAAAAGCTGAACTCGTCCATTGAAACTAGGAAGACAGTTCGCTTTCATACTCTTCATACAAATTTGAGAGAAAAAACATCTAAGGCCTGCTCAATTGTTTGTTGCATTAGCCAGATATCCACAGCCTTAGTTGGCATGAGCATATATATCCCCATCAGAGTTCAGAAACACTTATTATGAAGAGTATATGCAATTGAATCTTGAATTGGGTTGCTTTAGTGGCATTGAACTCTGTTTAGCGGTCGCAAAATCTACATGAGCTGTTATAAAACGTAAAGGCCACTTGGGAAGCAATAGCTTAGTATTTTTTCTCATGGACCCAATGAAAGAGAAACTATGTTCTGTAGCTATTAATTCTTTTATTCTCAATTGTTACTCTTGGTCACGTTCATGCGTAAAACAAGTGGCTTATATCCTTGTTCATCAGCTTATTTGACATTTTGTTACACAATAAATAAGAGTTTTTTTTTTTTTTTTTTAAGGATTGCTTTATTTATCATCTGAAGGCAGTTGATGCAATGACTCCATTGACTGCAAATCTTGAGGTTCATAAACTCGCCTGGCCAAATTTACAAGGCATTATCCAGTTGGGTCATCATCTTTGTTTTTACTTCTGTTAATTTTTTGATTGCCTGATTTAGCAGTGAATTTCTGAATCAATAAATCAATGACAAGATTTCCATTAATTTTTGTTGATTTCTGCAGCAGCTTAATTAATTATATATGTTCTTTTGTTAGGTTTTCCTTCTTAAGGAAATCTTAGAGTCAATCGAGTGGTAAGCATTCATAACTTCGGGATTGTGGGATACTAAGATACGTCTCTTGACTCTTCCTCTTTTAAATTTGTTTAGTTGTGGATAGTAGAAATTGCTTTATTTGTTTAGTTGTGGATAGTAGAAACTGCTTTACTTGTTTAGTTGTGGATTGTAGCTTATTGATAACTTGTTTACTTGTTTAGTTTTGGATATTAGCGATTGATAACTGCTTTACTTGTTTAGTAGTTTATTTTTTGTTTGAATAGTTGATTATGTCTTCTAATACTCCTTCTAGTAGTGTTGGAAGTATTCTCATTCCCGCACATGTCCCCATCCCCATTGAGGATGAGATTGGTAGTGGTGGTAATGAGTAAGTGCCTCCCCTTCCCTCTCCTAATAATGAAGTAATTTCAAATGAGCGTAATGCAAAAAGGCTCAAATCAGTGGTTTGGGGACACTTTGAAAAAACAGAAGTGTCTGTGAAAGTTAATGGCAAGGATGTCCCTAAAGTTAAAGCGGTGTGCAAATATTGCAAGAAACTTCTAGTCAGTAGACCTGAGGATGGAACTTCACACCTGCATAGACACTTGAAATCGTGTCTTATGAAACCAAGCACCGATAAGTAAAAAAAACAACAAACTTTAAGGACTGATGCTCAAACGAAAATTGGTGTTGGTGTTTTTTAATTTGAACAAAAAAACAGTCGAGAAGCCCTTGCAAAAATGTTGTTGTTACATGATCTTCCTTTTAATGTTGTTCAACTACGAGGTTTGAAAGAGTTCTATGCGACTCTACGACCAGAATTCAAGATTGTATCACGTAACACTGTGAAGGCAGATTGTATGGAAATGTACAATGTAAAAAAGAATGAGATCTTTAAAGAATTCGAGGATCTCACTAGCAGGATTGCTCTCACAGCAGATATGTGGACATCCAACCAGCATTTAGGTTACATGGCTATTACAGCACATTATATTGACTCTGATTGGGTTCTTAGATCGCGTATAATTAACTTTCATAATGTTGATCCTCCCCACACTGGCCAAATGCTAGCTGACAATATTACTCTAAGTATACTTAATTGGAATATTGAGAATAAATTATCATGTTTGACATTAGATAATTGTTCTACAAATGATTGTATTGTAAGGACACTTAGAAATCAACTTATGAAGACCAATGCTCTCATCTTAAATGGTAAATTTTTTCATATGCGTTGTGCTGCACATATTCTTAACCTTATAGTGAAAGATGGACTTAAAGATATTGGCCCAATTATTGAGAACATCAGGGAGGTAGTTAAATACATTAAGAATAGCTCGAATCGTATACATCAATTTCGTGATATTGTAAGTGCGAAAGGGCTAAGTTCTACAAGGGGGTTGCCTCTTGATGTTCAAACTAGATGGAACTCCACATATCTTATGGTATCTTCAGCACTGTATTTTCGAGATGTTTTTTCTTATCTATCTTTAACAAATGACTTACACTATAAGACTTTGATTCCTTCAGATGAGGAATGGGACAAGGTTGCTGCTCTTAATGATTTTTTGGGAAGGTTTTATGAAGCTACAAATAGATTCTCTGCTAGAAAGTATCCAACTATACATACCTTTTAACCTGAAGTTTGTACAATACATAATGAGTTGGTTCAAAAATTAGGTGATTTTGATTTTGTTTCTGCAAGAATGGCTAAAGTGATGATGGAAAAATTTGATAAATATTGGAAGAATTATAATCAAATATTTGAAATAGCCATTTTCCTTGATCCCTCCTCTAAGATAGTGTGTTTGGAATGGGTTTTTAAGATATTATATGAAACAACAGAATATAGAAATAATCGTATGATTGAAGCTCGTAATCTATTTAAAAAGATTTATGAGGAGTATCGTGCGAGATTTGGTGCTAAAGAAAGTGATCAGATAGTAGATAAAAATGATGCAACTAGTAGGCCATTTAAAAGAAAGGCTGGTGATGATGAACATGGAAAGGCTCGTTCTCTTTTTTTTAAGTATAGAAATGAAATCACCAATAAGGCAATTATGGAAGAAAAAACAGAACTAGATCGTTATTTTCATGACAAGTCTGCAGAAGAAGATGACACAATAGATATATTACAATGGTGGAAATTAAATTCAACTAAGTATCCTATTTTATCTCGAATGGCTCGTGATATTTTAGCTATTCCAGTTTCCACTGTTGCTTCAGAGTCAGCATTTAGCACAGGAGGGAGGGTACTTGACCCACATAGGACTTCTTTGAAACCAGATACGGTGGAAGCATTAGTTTGTGTCCAAGATTGGTTTAGTCATGACCCAACTAGTGATGATTTAGATAATGATGGGAATGCACTAACTGATGTTTTAGACGTATTAAAAGAAAATTAATTTCTATTGATTTTTTTTTATATTACTTAACGCATATAGGATACTCCTTCTCATTCATTTTATTCATTTTTTTATTTTTTGAGTTTTTACTTAAAAAAAAAAAAATTATCGATCCTACATTACTTTAACTTGACTCATATATGATACTCATTCTCATTCATTTCTATTGATTTTCTAATTTTCTACTTTTAGCTGAAAAAAAAAATGTTTTAATCGTTCCTACATTACTTGACCCATATAGCCTATAGGATACTCATTCATTTCTATTGATTTTCTGATTATCTACTGTCACTAGCAAAAAAAAAAAAAAAAAGTTTTTAACTCCGCCATGTTGCTTGTTGCATTGCATTGCCGGTCTCAAGCCCGGAAAAAGGAGGAGGGTTTAAAGTCCGGCTCACACCGGGTGTCTGGTGATAGTAGAAATAATTAAAGAATGTTTTGCTTATCTCCAGGATCGGGCTAAGCCCAGGCCTGACCCTGTCCCAGCCCGGGCCCGTACGGGACGGGATTAGATGTAGGCTCGTTCAATTTAGGGCCGGGATTGGACAACACTTGGCAGGCCCGTCCTATTTTCGGGACGGGATTGGACAACCCAAGCCCAGGCCCGGCCCGGCCCATTGATAGGCCTAGTTGTGGGGCCCATTGACCATCCAAATAGAATTCCATCAATGCATCAAGCACGAGTTAATAATGTGGCTCAACCTTGACTCGTGGGGCCCACTAAGTAGGGTCTATGGGTTTGATTTGACGTCGATTTGATCTTTAAATATCGTCGAAGATGCTTGTAACTTTTGGAGCACCAAATACAGCATCATTGGCATCTGAAACTTCATTTAGGGATCCAATTAAATGAAATGGACCTAGACCTGAATGTGGACCATTACTTAGGATTGGACTTCGTTATTTCTTCCGTTGATTCTCTGATTTGGAGGTTCATTATATTACAGTCACTCTTATAGCCTTACCATTGCTTTATACCTGTTAATTAAATGGAAAATGAAGGACCTAAACCTAGGATTTCTTAGAAGTGACCCGGTAATTTGATTGGGTAAACTTTGACCCATGTCTTTGTCAAGGCGGGCCCTTCTACGGCCTAAGTTCAGATGTGTGGAACCTTAGGATGGAGATGTGGCTGTGATTAGACTTGTAACTCATTTTAGATGAGTATGGATTGATTGATATAGGATCGAGACTGGTGATCTCTCCTGGACTGTTTAGACTAAGGCCATTGCTTGATGGATCTTAGTATGGATCCAATGATTGGACTTGGACTTGGACTTAGACTGTATTCCATGATATTGAAATGGGTACTTGGACCTCTTATGGACTTGTTAGGACATTGCTCGTGCAAGGCAAAGCCTAGACAGACACAAACCTGTATTTGTAATCCTTAAGTCGGCACGATCATTCACTCAGTTATTATAAGCTCAGCTTGTTGACTGATCATCACTGGTAGAAGCTATTTATAAGTATTGAGTGAACTATCATGATAAGCTATGTTTTAAACAGACAATGTAATACCGGGTCCGATCTCTTGAGTGATAAGAGCTGAGTGATGAGTGTTTGAGATTGGTGAGTGATTTGTAGGGTTAGTCATCCTTAGTGTTGATGAGATTTCCCCGTGCCACGGCATAATATCCCGCGGTATCCAGCTTCTGTGAATGTGCCATATTGTGTTGTTAGATTAGCTTATCTTATTATCCTGATTCTAAATATTTATCTTGCTTAATTGCCTAGCATATGTACCTTTGATATTCTTATTAATCATATTTATTGTCTCTACTCTTTTGATGCATACATCCTATGTTATTTGTATACTATAACTTGTCAGATCCTCGGATCTGACCCTTTCTTGATGCTCAGGCTTTGACCCTGATTACGAGGACGATGCGCTCGTCGAGGCGCCCACAGCATGAGAGTATGGATGGGGACCAGTCGACCAGGAGGTCGAGTTGGAGGATGGAGCTCCTGCACAAGGGGTTTGAGCGATCTACTTGTTTGGGATTTTGAGTGGATTTGTAGTGAGCATAGAGATAGTCTGCTATGTTTAAAAACATGTAATTATTCATACTTTGAAGTTTAGGCTGGACTTCAGCCCTGCTACATTTAATACACCTTTTATGATACCTTGTGCTTCCGCTTTACTCTTTACCTTTTAAAAATGTTAACCATTGATTATGTGCTGGCCAAAAAGTTTTAAATTGGACCTCACTATGGGCCTATGATCTTGGATATTCTCAGATTTTTCGGAAAGTAGCGCGCCAACTTCGGGTACCTTGACGGTTTTCTCAGTATTCGGAATTGGGGCATTACATTACTTGTAGCCCCACCTAGGGTCCAGAACGAGGGGTTTTTGAAGGTCTAGGTGAGGCTCTCCTATCTATAAAAAAATCAGCCCCATAAATGTATCATTCAAGGCCCAAATGTTCAATCCATTCAGATGTGTGTACAATTGATCCAATAGTCCAGTCCATTCAGATGAGTGCCAAACCCAAGGGATGAATGAAATTTAGTGGGGATATGTGTGCGGTCCAGTCAAATGGATCATTATCCACCATCATCTGTTTTGTATCCTCTAACCATTTGTCCAAATTTAGAAGATATAGCAACAATCACATAGAACATATCTGCTAACAAGAATGGATGATATTAATTCATTCTGGAACAGATAAACAAGATCATCAGCTATTATGTTTGGAAATTAAGTTCCATAGTTTGTCATGCTGATTAAAAGGGGGTGGGGTCCCATATGCATGAATTTGAGTATACACAAAATCGTTGAGGAGTCTTGACAAACATGCACCTTCCAAGAATTTCAACAATAACAACACTTCCAACAATTAAGAATAAAATCACAAGATAGTCCAAGAGATATGAAATAACTTTATATGCAAGAGACTCATTCTCTAGTAAACATATATAGAAAAGAAAACCCAATAATGGTAAAGCATCAGAGAAGCCAAAGATGTAGAAAATCAGTTAGCAATAAGCTTGGGGCGATAGATAGAGACCTATCTACTGAAAAAGCAACAAAAACATAGGGATAGAGAGACCCAATATTTACCGAAAAAGCAAAAAAAAGCATAGAGATAGAGAAACTCATTTACTGAAAAATCAACAAATTAACATAATAGAGATAGAGAAACTCTTTCACCAAGTGCTTTTTCTCTTTTCATAGAGATTAATACCAAGTGCTCAGTATTAGTTATCATAACCGAAGTGAATGGAACTAATAAATCTTCAAACGAACAAGATATCAAGATGAGAAAGGAAACAGGACCATTTGAATCGTGAGGAAAAAAACTGGGTTGTATGGAATCCGAAACAGAGGGTACATTCGATTATACCTTCTTCGAGCCGATGAGCGATATCGGAACAAGGGTGGTGGAGGATGGAGAAGGGAGAGCACATGGGGTAAGCGGGGTCGACATAATGTGAGAGAAGAGGGAAGGAGAAAAAAGAAAAAGTGGGCGGAATGAGGGGAACTAGGGTTTTAAACATTTTACAAAGAGCGATGCTTGACGATGCTAGAGTCGCTAGTCATATATATTTCGAAAAAAGAAAACACAAACAGGAATCACGTACTTCATTCGTGCTGCAGGAAATAATATTTCATTTTTTGTGCAATAGCCACGTACGTTGAATTTTCCACTTAAATTCTCTAAACTTTATTTCATTGGTCTACCCAACCAATCTTTGAATAGGTTAGGCTTCTTTAGTTCTATCCTTACTATTTTCATTCATATTCTTATTAATCGATTAGTGATTGGCACATCGAATTTTAAAAATAGGAACTTTATGTTACATGTTACAGGTATCCTTAGACACTGAAATTACCGGGCAGGTCTCAAGTTTTAAACGTTTAGGGGGTGTTTGGATATGTGCATAATATAATATCAACAAGTTTAAATATTGTAAGATTTCATTATCATAGAACAAAATAGTGTCATGTTATTATATTGTGTCACTTATGGTGTTTTGCAATCTTTATAGATTTTAATATACCTTTGAAGTATTTGATAATTTATAAAAAAAAACTCACAAGATGATGTACCAAATAAGAAATTGAGGGAATATAATCAATTAATCCAACATAGGACCCACTAATTAGTAATCATAGGTGTTAATAATCATGGTGGGGCCCATCTATTGTAAAAAAATACATAAGAATAAATTTAAATCATGAGATCCAGGCAATATTGTTTAATTAAGGTGGGTCCACCAACGTTGGTAACTATACTATAATACATCTAATGGTAATTATCACAAATGGCCCTATCTATCTTTTTTATGAGAAATCATTGTGGAACCCATTTGATGTCGATAGTCATATTAACAGTAGGAGAGCTATCAAATAGTGGAATCCATTTAATGATGGCAAACTGATAATTACAATCACACAATTCAATTTTGGTAATCATTGGACCTCGCTAATTTTGGTAGTATGAGACTCACCTAATGCTGGTAATCACAATGAAAGCCCCGAGCGAGACATTCGTAGAACCCACCTAATATTGATAATTAACAAGGGCTGTGTAGTTGTGATATGGCTATAGGACCCCATATTAAATTTGTGAGCACTGTGGGGCCAATCTAATAGTGGGACTCATAAATGTTAAAATTTACAGTGGGCCATTATAATTAATGGTTGCTCATGAACTCTTTAATGGTTTTTACTCGAATTCTCCATTCGTATTTAAAAAAGATTTTTTAAAAAAATTATTTTATATAGCATATCTTCGAATAATGTAATATGAAAGTTTTTGAAAGAAAGTGAGATATTGTAAGATACTTTCAAAGTTATCCAAATACCTCATTTTTTAGGTGAATAGATTAAATTCTAAACTAATAAATAATATAACAAAATTTCTTAAAATATCTCATTTCCAAACAACCCCTTATTGAGTAGGTAATCGTACCAAGAAGGATTCATTCAAAACTACTATATTGCCCTTTTTTTTATCAAAAACGACTATGGTTAAATAGTTACCATGCATATCAACTTTTAATGAGTTTGATTACTGCATCATGGAAGATCCGATCTGATATTGAAGGTGACATTTGCCTAATTTAGGACAGGATGGTACCTCACATGGGGCGACATTTGCCTGCCTTGAATGTAGGTTGTTCTAACTTGGTTTCTCACAATATCACTCCTGTTGGTAGTTGTGGTAGTTTCCAAGCTTTAAAGTTTGTCCGTTGCAATTTGGTCTCAAATAACCTTGACAACAAGCTTTGATGAAAACACTTAGGGGTGTAAAAAAAAACCGAAAAACCGTCTAACCGAACCGAACCGAACCGAACCGCGGTTAATAACCGTAT
Organism: Camphora micrantha; assembly: GCA_003546025.1. Classification (NCBI taxonomy): domain Eukaryota; kingdom Viridiplantae; phylum Streptophyta; class Magnoliopsida; order Laurales; family Lauraceae; genus Camphora; species Camphora micrantha. Next base: position 30,191,665 of record QPKB01000007.1, on the reverse strand, counting down.
TTCACGGTTCGGTTACGGTTACGGTTAATGAAATCTAAAAACCACATGGTTCGGTTCGGTTACGGTTTTCCGTAATAATTCACGGTTATAAACCGAACCGAACCGTATCATACGGTTCGGTTAACCATATGCGGTTAACCGTACCATTTACAAATAAAAGAAAAAATAAGGGGGCTGAATGAAATATTTCTTACCTTATTTAATTGCTCCTTATGTGTCATTTTACCTTTAATCATTCACATTTATCATCTAATGTGACTTATGTGAGGAAGGCATTCCACGGTTATTAACCGTAACCGAACCGTTTAATACGGTTAACCGCAGTTACGGTTTTCCACGGTTTTTGTGGGTACGGTTACGGTTACGGTTTTAAGAGACAGAAAACCGCGGTTACGGTTCGGTTAACGGTTTTCCCAAATTGACCGGTTAACCGAACCGTTACACCCCTAAAACACTTATTAGAAAGTTCAAATAAATACGGATTTATTATTGTGAGAACTTTTAGTAGGGCCCAAATGGGGATGGGAGGGGGATGAGAAGATATGTGGGACCATCTCAAGTATCGAGTTTGACCCAAATTCCATGCCTCTAACCACTTCATCTATGGCCCACAAGTTTAACAGCTTTATATTAGAAAGAATTTCAACCCTCCATCAAATGGTCTAGTCCATTTCGATGGGTGACCTCAGGATCATTGACTATTAAGGGGTCACTGTTTGTGAACAGTTTGGATAGGTTGCTAGGTGGGCCCCAACACTAGTGCACCTTTTTTTAGTATTTTTGTTCACACCCAGGTGGGGCCCATCTAATCACGCAATCCAAATCCATTCCCCCCGCCCAACCCAATCCCCTCATTAGACTGTTCCCATTTGTTTACACTCATTTGAATGGGTCTGCAATGTTGGGAAGATGGCCCATTGTTTTCTAGGGGTGAAAAATTGTGTCCATTGATTAAGGGATTATGATGATCACGTGAGCATTCCATTCAGATGGGTGTAAATAATGACAACATGATCATCTTCACCCCTGATCAACAACCCACAAGTTTCACCCCTCAAGAATTGGCCTGTCAATCCAACAATAGAGTCCATTCGAATGGATGTAAAAAAGAAATGAGATTAGTGACTAGCAGGGATGTGAAAGTTGGTCTACAGTCCAGATCATCTGCGTGCCATGCGCATTTGGGCTTAATACACACCACACTGCGGGGCACCTGGGGCAGTGGAGGATCCAAGTGGGCCCTGCATCCCTCCCAAGTTTGGGGCCGCATGATCATCCTAGCCCTAGATATATGGCCCACAATTTCGACTTTACACAAAAAGATTAATAAATATGTGCAGCCAATCGTGGGGCCCAGTCCATTTGTATGGGTGCAAACCCATGGATCAGGTGTAATTCAAGGGGTCTGTATTTGGTCTGTTCAGATGGACCCACAATGGACTCCAATTCAATTCATTGGGGGTAGTGACTGTGAGGGGAGTTGGATTGATCATAACCCACAATGGACTCCAATTCAATTCATTGGGGCTAGTGACTGTGAGGGGAGTTGGATTGATCATAAGTGTGAATCTACGAAATGTACAACCCGAGGAGAGCCTTTTCATATAAAATGCAAGTTTTCCAGTGAGAACTTCTTTCATGCAGGGATGATTTCACCGGACTGGACTGTGTTGGATGGAGTGTCATTTTTTCTGCTTAATATAAAGTCATTAAACTAATTGTGAGCCATGAATCAAGGGGTTAGAGGCATGCAGGGCCCTACCAATTAGGATCTTTCCAACCCCCAGCCCCATCATCAGCGGGGGCCCGAGGTGGGCCCCATCTAGCTACATCATGGAACTTAGTAACCTGCTTGGAATTAGATATTATACCTGGATGGCTGGATCTTGATTCGCAGTTTGAAATTGGTTGGTCTCAATGATCCCGGTATGTAGGGAGGATGGGCTATTTGTTTTGGATATCTTCATTCTTTTTATTTTACAAATGGAGCTAGGCTTTGAATTTAAGATTTCTAACCATTGATATGATGTGGATCTTGGATTATGAAAATCCGGGCTAGAATTCAATTGGATCAAGTAGAGTCCCTTCCCATGACAGTTATTTGTCAAAGGATAGGACAGTCCCCCACAAGTACAATCTGCAAACCCATTTGCTGGTGGGGCTTTGAGACTAACACCTGAAACAGAGCTCTAACATGATTTCTGTGGATTCCTGGCTGTATCAGCTGATAGGTCCCTGTACGCTGCAACTCTGCAACTGCACCTGTCATATATGTGATCTGTTTATAAAAGTGTCCCTAGGTTAGTACAGTAGTCATAACTTGATAATGCAAAATAATTAAGACCACCTCAATCACCTTTGAAGAATCAATCACATATTGTGACAGTAGAAAAATGCAACAACATATCATGTATCTGCTGATAATTGCCCTTTTAAACAGTGTGAAGTCTCAACGAATGCAGACCAATTCGACTCAAATGATCACTTCAAACAAATTTTGATGAAATCACCAAGAAAAGAAGCAGCAAACAACACACTGGTCGGTCCCACACCATTAAGTGTCCTTGGATTCTTTTTTTATTTTGGTCTTTCTTTTTACCAGATTTCTGGGTAAAAGTAGGCACTAGACAACAAGTGATTCTAAAAGCAAGGAGGTCTATGTATTATTGTCCTTTGCAGAATGAGAGCACAAGATCAAAATCAAAATCAAAGGAGTAAGATAAGGAATGAAAGGATTTTCAGAAGCCAATACCTTTTTAATGGTCTCATCTTCCTTCTCATTGGTCTTTAAACTACTTACAAACCTTTGTTTCTTCACAATTAAGGCTTTTCCATCATATTCCATTTTCCCTCGAGATTATAGCTTGTTGCTCTAGGGTCTCTCCTTCCCTTTGATACTTACCCAAACTGTTCTTTACAACTTTCATTTATCAAATTGTTCATCGTAGAACATCTGTTTGTCTCTGAATTTCTTTGGAATGGACCTGTCACTGGTGATCAGAATTTCAGGTGGCCTTCTCACTAGTAATTATAACTTTGGGTGATGGTAACTTCAAACCACAATCACCAAAAATAACTTCTCCAACTTTTTTATTTTTTTCCTGATTGTGTTGTGTAGTGCTGCTGAAGATGACATTAGCAGTTCATGGTCCTTTCCTAAGGTTGCATTAAGGTTTCTTAAAACCTATTCGCTGAGCAGACTTAAGAAAGTTCCCACAAGCTATGGTGTTTGGTAATCTTATAATACGGAATTTATCAATCAACATCTAACAAGGGCCCCATATTTGTTACCAATAATAAACATCCAAGAGGCTGCAAATAAAATGCTAACAGAATCAGAGTTTTTCACTAACAAGGTCTTTTAGTGCTCAGCATTGATTTTCACATCTCCATTTGGTATAGTGATCTGAGTAGGTGTGGGAATGGGCCTAGATCTTGCCTGGGCTGGCCCAATTACAATGGCGCGTATATGTGTTAGATGAGCCAGGCCTGGGCTTCTAAATAAGGAGCCCGTTTGAAAAACAGGCGGGACTTATATAGTAGGCTTGTTCACCCCATTATGTATATTACTGTTGGATGTGTGTCGAATTTAGGTTGGTGCCAATTCATGGGGGGTAATAAGTGTGAGGGGGTAGGATTATTCACGAGGGAGTCCCATCCGCCTAAAAAAGGAGAATCCGCAAAATGTCTCTCATGAGAGTCGTCCTTACGGGAGCCTTTCCCATATGCATTTGTGCATATTTATAATGTATATACCAGACCCACCAATTGAATGCCCTTAAATGATATTAGTTGAGAGCAAGCCTGTAAATGGGCTAATCTCTAGGCCCAAGCACCATCCAGATAACTGTGATTTGGGTTGTGTTTTTCCTATAAAAGCTGGCTCAAACTAGGACTTAAAAAGCCCTGTTGGCGTTGGGTCTTGGTCTGAGCCTTGCATAATAAGTAGATTTTAGGCATGTGCTCTTATAGATGAGTCAACTCAACGGCCCATTAACTGGTTCTCAGGTTCTGCTAGACTTTTATGTTCCTCACTCCCCTATCGGACTCCTGTCCATGTACGTCCAGCCTTAGTCAAGCCCATTGATAGCCCTAGGAAGGAGTGGGAGGATTATGCAACTATAAGAAACTTAAACTGGGGCTTTTGAGGCAATGCTCCGCGGCCCATGGACATTCTTAATGAGTCTAGTCAGTGTCCTGCAATTAGGGGTATTCACAGGCGGATCGGCCAGGGTTAAGCTTACCTACGCCCATCCTCTTTGGTAATAAGACCTAAGTTGCCCAGTTCAGCCAACTGCCCTGAATGTGAGATCCAGATCCATCCCGTTTACAAAATGCCTGTCCTTCGTGCTATATATTATGTTGGGTCTGATTAGGCCTTCAAGCATGCAAAGGTCCACACCAGCTCACTCAATTATTGTGCCAAGAATAAGATCCAGGTCCAGCTTGAAGCCTTAAAGCCCAGCTCAATGTAGACCAGACTGAGGTCGTGCCCAAACTGGTCCATCCCTTACCTGAAAAATAAGCATGATGCAATGACAATGACCACCTGTTTATGGCCCAAAAAGTTATGTTATTAAACATGTGGGTCTTAAACAAATGGTCAACACCATCAGATCGTGCCCGTGTAGGGTTCACCCATTAATCTAGAATGGTAGAATGTCAAACCATCCTTACCCACTAACATGAAATATAGTGACCCACAAACTGTAATATCTAACTTTTAAAGTTGAGGATGCTTGGTAGTCAAATGTTCATCTTTTATTTAATGACACAGAGTAGGTTATCTCTACATTGTTTTTAGGTCTTCTCCAGGTTACCTTCCTTTTGTTTTCCTTGTCATGAGGCTCTTTCTTTTGCATTCCCTTGTACTTGAAATAATGCAAGTTTACTTTTTGTTTGAAATACTGCCAGACACGCCTACCATTTTTGTGCACATTGAGGTTTTAAAACTCAAAACCAAATCATGCATGTTTAGTACATCGGACGTACAGATTTTCTATGGATTTAGTATGAAATTCCAAGGTGCACCACTAAAAGTTACTTTTTTTTATATAATCTGCCGCCAGTAGTCTTATGCCCCCTTTGCAAGTATATATGGGAGGCTCTTATTATGTTAAGAGGAATGCATTAAGTGTGTTTGGTAACCACTTGTAACCACCTTCATTTCAAACCTCAAATAGACCTCCAACGTCTATTCCACAGCTCCAAAAAACCAATAATCATTATCCGAGCCGTTAATCCTCGTTGGAAGACCGAGAACAGTTATGGCTCAGAATTCGAACCTCTAATTTTCTCCAGATTTTAAGATAATGATGAAAACATGATAGCCGCCAAATAACTCAGGTCACAAGAATGCAGTTGAAATGTGATTTGTCTCTGTACTTCTTTTTCATTTTTTTTTCTTGAGTTCCGGGCCAGTGAACAAGGATCCGAACCGTTGGAAACATGACCATGGGCTCAAATTTGAGTCGCTGCTCTATCGCGGATCTTGAGATATTTACAACAAAATATAAACGATTAGATATTATTTTCTGGATTTTATGGGCCTCACAATAATATCCGAAACATTTTTCTTTTTCTTCGTAAAAATATCCAAACCATTAAAGCTATTTGGAAGGTTAAATATGGCTATTGGGTCAACTTTCAAAGCTTGATTCCTCATAGATCTTGAAAGGTTTGAAAAAAACTGTAAACAAAGTCTATGTCAAGCAGTTTTTGTGTGTTGCCAAACATGACTATTTCAAAAGCATCTATTTCAAATGGGGCCATTTGAAATAGATTTGTTTCACGCGGATCAAATTCAAGCATTCACATCCATACAAGACACATCAATGGCTCAAGATCCAAAATTGAAATCTATATATTGGCTTTAACCCAAAAGTACAACTTACAAAATTTAGAAATTTATACATATTCACCTCTTACGACCTTCTAATAATCCTATGTCAAGCAGTTTTTATGTGTTGCCAAACATGACTATTTCAAAAGCATCTATTTCAAATAGGGCCATTTGAAACTAATTTGTTTCACGCGGATCAAATTCAAGCATTCACATCCATACAAGACACATCAATGGCTCAAGATCAAAAATTGAAATCTATATATTGTCTTTAAATCAAAAGTACAACTTACAAAATTTGGAAATATATACATATTCACCTCTAACGACCTTCTAATAACCTTCATTCATTTCATTTCTATAAAAAAATAATAATAACAAGTCTTTATTTCCTCCAAAACTGCCCTTTTCTCCTGCTTTCTACTTTCTCTTTCATTTTATGATTTCTTTTTTGCTTTCCATTTTTCTTTCTCTATTACCGCTTCAATTACAAACATAAATTCTTTATCAAGCAGCATATGTGAATTGGATTGCAATCTCTACATGTTCCTCTTGTGCCTGGCTGCTACAGCCATATGTTTGGTATCCAAATTGTCCATGGCATGTGTCATGGCCCTAAGGGCCTGTTTCTTTTATAGAATTTCTGCTAGGAATTCACCATGTTAGGAATTCCTATTCATGAAGTGACATCTTATCCCCTAGGATCTCCAAATGCCATTTCTCTTAACTAGCATTTCCAAATTTCAGCTACATTAAAGATCCCAAATGACCTTTGGGAATTCAGGAATTCCACCATTTTTGCGTTTTGGTGGAATTCCTGGATGCTCAAGTCGAAGAGAGCATCCATGAATTCTACTATATATGTCTGGGAATTCAGAAATTCCCTAAACAGAAATTCTTGAGTTCTATAAAAGAAATGTGCCATAAAGTTTAACTTTCCAATAATCACGATTTTTTTTTCTAGTTCTAATAATTAGGATTGCCACACATCTAAAAGATAAATTATTGAGAAACTATCCAAGAATCCACATTTGGCATGCATGCGTGGTCCACCTAGGGGGTGAAAACTGGGCCGTGCCTAGGCCATGTTGTGCCATGCCCAAGTCAGTTGGGGCTCCGCGCAAGGCACGATATTTTCCCCCCCACCCCCCACTTCAAAACCCCTCTTCAAAACCCTTTTATTAAAGTTTAAAAATTTTTAAACTAAAATTTTAAAAATAAGAATTATAGTCTTATTATAAATAACTCGAGACAATTCAATTGAAAAAAAAAGCACATACATTCATTTTTAAAAACATCAAATAGTCTGTATTTCTTTGAAATGAAATTACAAGAATTTAAAGAAAATACAAGTTTGATGAAATTCAAACTTCATTGAGAAATGGAAAAAATAAGAATTACAACTTTGAACACTATGATGAAAAAAAAAAAAAAACCATGATGTAAGAATTACAACTTCATGAGAAATGAGAAAAAAAAAACATTCTAAAAAAATGTTACAACATGAAAAACTATGATAAGCTTCATAAAAAGTATAAGTTGTTAAATTTTGAACACTATGATATCTGTAATGACGAAAGCTCATCTTTTATTTCATCTTCCCCCATCAAGTGTTGTGTTCTATTCTCTACTTGGAACCAGTCTCGCAGGCACATGCAAGTCTCCACCATTTCTTCCGCTGGCATCATCTGTCTGTCGTCGATAAGGCGCTCACCTGCACTAAAAGCTTACTCCAATGCAATTGTAGACACTGGACAGTTAGTAAAACACGGGCAATAGTGGAAAGCACAGAAGATTTACATTCACATGCTTTCCATCATGTCAAAAGGTCAAAATCATTGTCATGATCTGAGACTTCAATCCAACCCATCTGTAAATACGTGTTAATGCATTAACCATGTAAATACGTGTTAATTCATTAACCATGTGACTGGATCCCCCGAAAGAAAAGGAGCCACTTCGTAGAGTGCTCCTCATAAAACCCCAAACAGCCTTATTTTTCCCTTTATGTGTTTGGGGAGAGCCCATAGTGGGGTAGAGGATAATTCAGATCTACCCATTTGTGTAGCATATTCCAAATGAAGTTGTTCTAAATAAGTTTTAATTGTATAAATATCATTATCTTTAGTTTCATTCATACTGTTATTTATTGCAATAAGTAAAGTTTATACACCTACTAATTTCAACCGAAGGTCTAATGCAACAACTAAACAAAATGTTAAAAGAGCATTTTTATAATATTGTGAAAACTTCACCTTCGTTTTTTCATACATAATCTAAAAAACTGGTACATCTCTATATCTTTTAAAAACAAGACTCATTTCATAAAAATAGGTCAAAGCTTGAGTTGAAGTGGGATAATATACCAAAAAAAAAAAAGGTTGCATCATGAAAAACTTCTAAAAGATCTTTTATTATTTCAAGAAGTTTTCAATTTATTTCAGGTATTCTAATATTTTGATGTGTTTAAATATAAAACACAAAATTGATTGACTGCATTTTTATAACCGCGGGCTTCTTTTAATATTCTATAAGTAAAATCTCACCTTTGCTTTACATCTGGTTGTTGGTTTTTTTTTTTTGGCTTCTATTCAGACTTTCACATATCTTCGCTCATTATTGTTTTCTTGTGGGAGATGAAAAATAAAACCTATAATGTGTTTAATGGCTTCTAATTAAATAAGTTTCAAGCCTTCTTGTATAAAAAGATTTAAGATATGACATGCACATCTATTGTAAAAGGTAGCTCCATTTAAATTAAGTTGAAGCGCACAGTTTAGTATCTCTACTGTGACATTGTTGGAGCTTGCATTATCTAGAATTATAGAGATTACTTTATTTTCAATATTATACTCTCTAGTTTTTCTCAAGGATAGTGGACTATATCATAAAACCAGTGTGTGGGAACTCAAGTAAAGAGAATGAGATCATCCTCTTCTGCATAATCCAGTCATTATCAATATAATGTGATGTGACTAAAATGTACACCACATTTTGTTTGGAGGTACATAAATCTGAAGTTAATGCCACTTTTCCAAGTATGTTTTGAAAAGTGGCCTTTAAATTCTTTTTTTCTTTGAGAAAACTTTTTATTGCATCACTTCTTATAGTGATTTTAGAAATCCCTTCCCATTCAAGGGCAAACGATTACTTTGAAAACTCTTCAAATGATCGATTTTCAGCAAGAATAAATGGTAAATTGATTGATTATAATGAATTTTATAAATTGCTATCTAACACTAGCAGGGTTATAATTAAAAAATCCTAAGCCACCAGTTGAAGAACTTTAAGAAAGTTGGGTTTAGATGGTTCTGGTCCCGGCCCCTATCCTTGGATTGTCGTCTCCTCCGATATGTTTGGGTATACACAATTTCACGTATCTAAGAAGACGGCCAATGCCACCTGATGATTTGCAGTTGTAAAGTTCTTTGCAGAATTCACATTGTGCCATTTCATTATTCCTCCAGTGGGATTAGGGATCTCAAGAGTTGTAAAATATTGCCAGACTGCAAAAGCCATTTTTCTTTTCTTTCTGGTTATAGAACTTGGGCCCCCAGATTGGAAATGACTTTCCACTTCTATCCCCTAATATTAATCCTGAAGCAAATTTCATGATCTTTCTCATTTAGAGAGAGTCAATGTTGAATGGTTTTGTTGGTCCAACCATTTTAAAAAGAAAAAACAAAGTTTACAAAAATTAAAAAAAAAACACTAAATAAATATTTTTTTTATAGTGTATCTATTGTGATAATTTATATAAGAAAAAGAAGAATATGAGACTTAATATACCATATTACTATGTATATTATTACTAAATAAGATTCAGATTTTAAATTAATAAATACCTTTAAAAAGAGAAAGAGAGCTAATAAAGAAGTTCTGCTAAGAGAGAGAGAGAGAGAGAGAGAATGCCTGAGAAAACTTAGGTTAAGTGTAAGAGCTTAGAGAGTAGACGAGTGTTGAGAAATGAGATGGGAGGATGTATTTATAGACTTTCTAAGTGTTGAAATGACATAAAATACCCCTTATTTATTTTATTTTATTTTATTTTATTTTATTTTTCAGTTGAAGGGGGTATAATTGTCAGGATTGATGAAATGACATAAACCCTCTCGTATTTGACACCGTTTATAGCTGTGACTCCTGTGAGGGCCTGAGAGAGGGGATATAATCAAAGAAGTGTAAAAAAAAACAAAAAGTCTATTGGACAAACTTCTTGGACAGAATTTTCGACAAACCCTATGGTATGGTTTGAATATCCCCTGTAATATTTAAGCCATACCATAAAATTTGTCCAAAATTCTGTCCAAAAAATTTGTCAAAATAGTATTACTAAAAAAAAACCCATAAAAATGACACTTTGGGCGGGTTCAGCAGCACGATTTTTCGCCGGCCCTCTCAGCCGTAGGTCCACCTGATGAAAGAGATGCCCTATCATGACTTGGATGTGACTGAAAGCCACTTCCAAAGAGGGGGACAAGTGTGGCTGAATTTCTCAAGTATATCCCATTCTGAAGTATGTCCTTGGAAACTGAAATTCCGTGAATACCCACAGATTTTAGTCCCCACTAGTCTTCGAAATCCACAGACGCATACAACTTCATTCAGTAAAGCCACTTTTACTGATACTGATGGGTCATGCCAAGTCTTCGAAATCCACAGACGCATCAACTTCATTCAGTAAAGCCACTTTTACTGATACTGATGGGTCATGCCATGCAGACAAAAAATTCATTTCATGGTCTCGGGGTTCCTCGAACACCCATTTGTAGCTATGATCTGCAGAAACCTTTCAAACCACTTTACTAAAAAGCATGTCCTATAATCCTAGGAATTAAATTATGGAGGAAACAAACAGGCCCTTCAACGTTTTTTTCAAAATTTCTTACTCGTCTTCAAGTTTTTTTAAAATTCTTTACTCATCTTCAAGTTTTTATAAACAAAGTCAGCAAGTTCCAACAGTTGGAACAATTCATAAATAGAACCACATGATTCATGCGGGTTCATAAAATTCATCCAAGAGAGGCCTGGTCGATTCATGTAATTGAATTCATAAGAACTCTAAAACTATATTTTGGGAAGTGTTTGGAACAAATTACCAAAATTGTTAATGAATTAATTATAAAATAAAATAATTAGATATAGAAAAGAAAGAACTTGAATGAACAAGCGGTGAAGAACATGACAAAATACACTTTTTTAAGAGGTGTAAAAGAAAATCAAAAAACAGTCTAACCGAATCGAACCGCGGTTGATAACCATGTTTCATGGTTTAATTACGGTTACGATTAATGAAATCCAAAAACTGCATGGTTCGGTTCGATTACAGTTTTCCGTAATGACTCACGGTGGTTAACCAAATCAAACCGTAAAATACGGTTCGGTTAACCGCAACCATACTGTTATACAAATAAAGGGGGAAAAAAACGTGGAGGGGGGGAGGGCTGAATGAAATATTTCTTAACTTTTGTATAAGTAACAAAAAAAGCCCTACCCCTTTCTCTCTCGCCTCTTCCACTCAACTCCCAGCCCCAGCCGGCCAGCCCCTCTCTCTCTCCCTCTCTCTCTCTCTCTCTCTCTCGATGCACGAAGAAGAAGACGCCTCTCTCTCTCTCCTCTCTCTCTCTCTCTCGTCATTCTTCATATCCAAGTTTGTTTGGGTTTTTTTGTTTATTTTGATATTAAATGTGAGACGTACTTTTGATATTTATAAATTAAGTTTGGGTTTTGAATGTTGGTTGATATTCATTGATTTTGATCTCTGGAGTTGCAGGTTATGGTTTTTTTTAATGATAATTCGAATTCTGATGTGGTTTTGTTACACCCCGACCCGAACTAATCGCGATTAAGGCTAATTAATCGTGATTAATGCTAATTAAGCATGGATAATTGGATTAACTATGGTTAATGACCAAAGAGGGACAAATCAGTCTCTAATGACACATTAAGCCTAATGAAATGGACTTGAGTAGAAATTGAATTGATTGGAATAAGTTTGGGCTCGAACAAGATAAACTAAGGACTTTTTCGTAAATACGGGTTTTCGCGTATTTCGTCAAATACGGAAATTCTTGATACCAACGTGTGTATCTCGAAGAGTACGATAACTTTCATAATAAACGCGATTCCATTTGGCATCAAATGGGCCAAGTGAGGAGTCATTTGACTCAAAATGAAAATAAGCCAAAGAAGAGGGGGTTTTAGTGTGAAGTGGCTTATATTAGAGTGAAATGGGAGAGAGGGCTTCATTTCTCATTCCATTGCAAGAAGAAGCCCTGGAGCTCTCCATTTCTCCTCTTCCTCTTCCATTTCTCTCCATCAAGGGTGAAGTTAAGAGTGATTCAAGGGGATTTTGAGGAGTTCATCTCCATCTACATCTTCTTCCTCAAGAGTTTCCTCCATTATTGAAGTATAGAGCTTGAGAGAAAACTTGGGAACCCATTTCTTTGGAGCTACAAGTAAGTAAATGACCTTCTTTGTGATTTTCCCAAGTCCATTAGAGATTAAGAAGTGATTGCTAGCACCAATGACTCATGGGAGTTCATTTGGGTGTCTTTCTTGATTAGGGTTTGAAAAGGGGATTTTAATCTCAAGCCAAACCAAGACAAGAGAGGGTTTTTGATTAATAGCTTCCAAAGGCAAGTATAAACCTTGCTTGTAATTCATATTGATCATTGCAATTGTTTATAGAGATGTATGATAGATTTGCATGGGTTTATATGCATTTTACATTGGTCTTGGATTTATTATGAATGTTTAAATGATGTGATTAATGGATGTTTAGAAGTGTGATTGTGGATGAAAATACATGGATGATGCATGAGGGGGGAACAGGAGGTTCCATTTACCATGCAGGTTGTAGGAAATGTGGTTAAGGAAGTAGAAGAAGGAAGAAGGAAGAAGGATCAGAAGTTCGGAAGCTCGAAAAGTGAGTTTCTGGGAGCTGGCGGCTAGCCGCGAGGCTAACCGCCATGCTAACCGCCATAAATTCGTAAAATGGTCAGCCTCTGGAAAGCTGACCGCGATCTGACCGTCGTTTCGCGGTTAGCCGAAATGGAAATTTCGGCTAGCCGCCAGGTAACCGCCAAGCTGACCGCGACTGAGTCAGGATTTGCATAGCTTCTGGAAAGCTAACCGAACTCGGTTCGGCTAGCCGCCAACTGTACCGCGGCTAACCGCCAACTGGACCGCGGCTAACCGCCAGGATACTGTTAGGGCATTAACGGTGAGAAAATTTTGGCTCTGTTAGAGTCCAGTGGATTTCGAGTTTTGGATTTTTACGAGAATTTGGAGTGTGACTCTTAGGTAAAAATGCGCTCTCGATTAGTTTTTAGACTAAGCGTGGCTAAACTAAATTGTTGAGAATTAATAAGGTTTCAAAGGGGTTCCTTGAGCGAACCATAATTGGATATTGCCTAAGCTCCATGGGTGTTAATTAAGGGGACTTGAAATGCATATATTAAATATATAAATGTGATGTCCATCAAGAATAACACGTGCATTTGGAAACCAATGATTACACCCGAATGGTTGCTTGGAATTGAGATAGGATTGAAATAGGATTGAGTAAAGCCGTATGTGGTGAGTATTACTCTCATTGTGTCATTGTGTTCAATCTAGTGAGATTGACATTACTGTCATTCCTTTCCTTTGTCATGAAAGGAATTATTGAACTGAATTGGATCCATGAGTGGATTTCTTACTGACTGTTATTGATCATTGAATCTGGCTCTACCTAGCGATTGTATTAGAACTCCCAGTGAGTTCAATGAATAATGAATGACTAATCCTGCTGCAGCAGATGGTATTGGGGGTGTTCCGGAGCTCCGTGGTGATGCTAGTGTCCCTGGCCCGGGCACTGGTAAGTCCCACTTATATATCCGATCATACCTTCGGGTAGTGATTGAAGCCTCCCTTTGAGGGGAGATGGTAAATGAATAAATCCCGATCATATCTTAGGATATTGATTGAAGCCTTCCTTTTAGGGAAGATGGTAATGAATTGAATGAAATACAATTTAAGAATGCTATGGTAGTTGCCAATTGGTACGTGTATACTGACTGATATTGACTGTCATTGTTCATTATTGTTACTGTAGGGTTGTCTAGATTTATTTAGTATTGAACTGTTATTAATGCAAATGAATGTGTTAATACTTTATTGCAAGAATTGTTTATACATTGTTGAACCGTCGTGTTCATTAGTGTTATTGATGGCATTACAGGCCAGATTGCCCCTGCCGGCATTGCAGCGCCCCCGGCGCCAGCGGAGGAGACCGCTCCGGTTCCTCCAGGAGGCTTGATTGAATGGAATCGGCGGGATACCATCTGATTTGGTATCCGAGGGCGAATTTGGGAGTTGAACATTTTGTTAAAAGTATTGAATAGTTGTTCATAGATTCATTTTGGAAATGTAATTAATGGAATCTGCATAATGTTTTTGTATATGCAGCATTTTCTCAAATGTATATTGAAACAATACATGTATAAGGACTTTCTTTTGGATACATGTAAATGATAAGTTGTGATTGTCAAATATATATTATTTCCGCAAAAGTTTTATATTTGACAGGTACCGCAAAAGTTTTATATTTGACAGGTACTTGTGATTGATATCTCTTGTGGATCTCGTTTTAACTTCGGTTAATTCGGGGTTTACGGGAGTAAGTATGGGTTTCACGGCTCGGCTCGGGCCCGGGTCGTGACAGGTTTGATTGTCCCCGTCTTCAGTAGTTGTTGCAAGTTTGAACTGAAGTAATTCTTTCTTGTGCAAACCAAGTTCCATGATCATTTTTCATTTGATTGATCTGTTAGCAGAGATCTGATTTGGGGTCGTCCAAATCTGGACCCATTGTTTCAATTTGTAGATCTAGAAGATAAGAGGATTAAGGAGTTGATAGAGAGCTTGTACCAAGATTTATACATGCTTAATTTGTCTAAGCTAATATGTAGAAACATAACAAATAAATCTGAAAAGGGGGACAACCAAGCAAAGAGACATGGATTTCTGATGAATTATCAAAAAAAAAATGTTGGGTTTTTTAGTACTCTGTACTCATGATCAGACCATCTTAATGTAAGTTAAAAATATATGAGATTTTTTGAAATTTCATAGTTTTGTATATTAAAAAAAAATCGAAGATGATCATTTGAAATAATTTGTAGATTATGCTGAGCATGAGAAAGGCAACCCTAATGTGATGTATTGGAAGATTACACCATAAATAGCTTAAAATTTGAATGAGGCAGTGAGAAAAGATATTTAAGATTTTAAGGCATGTTAATGCGTGAAAGCTGTTTTCTGGGTATTTTATTTTTTTAAATCGAAGACTCCATTTTCTACTGATCCAATTGAAATTGCTTGGTCAGTGAGACATCTCTCTAATAAAATGTGTCTATGCATCTTTTTGTTCACATCAATAAAATGGCTTTCTATCTCTTCACTCTGGATCATCTGATTAGTACCAATGGTTAAAAAAATGATAAATATCGGACTCTGGTGTCTGGAGTTCACATTCAACAGTTGTGTCATTTTTGCCTGTGCCTTACATATGTAGATATGGTTTCCATGTCATAATATTATGACAATCTGAAAGAACCCATCAATATGATAATATGAAGTAGAAGACGTCCACTTGGACCCTTATTATTATTATTATTATTATTATTATTATTATTTGAATTCAATCACATGTACCTTCTGCCATTAAATTCAACAATGCATTATGAAATAATGCAAACTCATATTGGCATTAAGGTGTAATTGCAGGGTTTTTTTAATTTTCACTTTATTTATGGAAATTC
Organism: Camphora micrantha; assembly: GCA_003546025.1. Classification (NCBI taxonomy): domain Eukaryota; kingdom Viridiplantae; phylum Streptophyta; class Magnoliopsida; order Laurales; family Lauraceae; genus Camphora; species Camphora micrantha. The sequence goes on along the minus strand of QPKB01000007.1, from coordinate 30,176,020 downwards.
AATCACATGTACCAATGAGAAACAAGTAATGAGAATAGCTTTTTACACGGTTATTAACTGTAATCGAACCGTCTAATACGATTAACCACGGTTTAGTTTTCTATAGATTTTGTGGACACGATTATAGTTTTAAAATACAAAAAACCGCAGTTACTGATAAATTAACGATTTTTTTAAAATAATCAATTAACCGAATCATTACGCTCCAACTGTTTTTAGACTCACTCCTCTTCCTCACTCATGAAGTACTATTCTTTGTTTGGAAATATCTAAACAAATGCAGTTAACGTTTGGTGAATTTTCACAGATTAGAACTATTCTTTTATAAAAATGGTTGTCCTATATATGTTAAAGGGCCGAAGAATCTGTCAAGCATGTCCTTTTTAAGTGTGACTATGACATAGCCACCTGGTTTGGCTCCAACCCTGGCCTTTTATCTAACAAAAAGTCTTCTCACCCCGGGGAAAATCCCGGGGTGGAGCACGACTCCGTGGGGAGCCGTTGGATCCCCACGCCCATGGGGATCCAACGGCTCCCCATGGGGAGTCGTGCTCCATCCCGGGGTTTCCCCCGGGGTGAGTAGCACGGCTGTTTATCTAATTCTTCTTACCCATTCATTCGTGATCATGGATTGGTAGAAACCTTTTACTGACAAGTGTCACTCAGGGGCTCCGCCGGTAAATGTTTCCGCTAGAGCATTGGTATTGGCTCTTTGGTGGATTCTATGGAAATGTAAGAATAATTTTATATTCAGGAGCAAGAGGATAGGCCCCTCCTTTTCCTCAGAGTCTTCCCTGTGTGTGGTGGATAACTATAATTGTAATCCTAGGGGGTTTCATTTGAAGTTGAATATCCATCCCATGACTTTATACCAAGAGGAACCCACATGATAACATCCCTCTTTTTTCAGATGCGGCGTTTAGAGCAACAGACAGTAATGATGGTTCTGTCTAGTTTTGCCTTTTGGTTAAATGGCATATTAGTGGATGCAGGTTTCATTGATGGTTTGAAGGTCTCTTCCTCTAAAAAAGCTGAGGAAATTAAGGGCGGTTCTTTCTGCATTGATTGAAGCTAGTGGTTCAATTAAAGTTTACCTTTTGCTAGATGCATCGGAGATTGTGCATGCTATTAAAGGATCCTATGATTGGTCTGTTGGTCCTATTTTGCGAGATATTTGAGTCTATTGCCAAAGATTTTGAGGCAGTTGTTTTTTCTTTTATTCCTGCGAGAGCAAACTCCGTGGCTCTCAATTTCGTGAAATGCTCTTACTCTTCTGGTCCATTTTTGTAACCCTTTTTTGCAGAAAAATTTATGATTTTTTGCAAATGAAGTGAATTTTCTTTTGTTTGGTGTAACAATTTTCCCCATAATCTAAAATTTGTGGGGCCCATCTTTTCCTCAAAAAATTTGGAATTTAAAGGCTGATGGAGCGGGTTTGGGTTTATCGGACTTCAATTCCTCAGAAAATCCGACCCCCATATTTAAAGTGTGTTTCCTCTTTGAAATATATGGAAAAAAAAGGCTCTAGTGATAAATAAATAAATAAATAAACCGACAAAGTTCATCTCGTGAAGCCCTTTTCATTTTCATCTTCATCTTCATCTTCATCTTCATTTTCATCTTCTTCCATTGCCCAAAACCTACGAAGTGCTGGTCACATCTGCACCCATCGCTTCAGACTCCCTTGAAACGGTTATTGCTGGAAAGCTCTCTCTCTCTCTCTCTCTCTCTCTCTCCTCTGCAACTCGTAGATTAGGGTTTTGAATTCAACTCGCCTCTACAACTTACAAAATGCTATGCACCTTCCATGTTGCAAGTCTGCACTTGTTGCTATGGTTCAAGGACGATGAGATGATAGGGTTTGGATTTGGGCTTTGCCAATGGACAATGTGAGCTGTTAAGTTTTTTCATCCAAGGTGGGCCATTCTTTGCAATTGATCCTTCATGTTGTTGGATTGGATTTTGTGCACAATCCAAGGTGGGCCATTACTGTGCAATTGCCTCTCCAACGCACACTGCAATTTCAATACATGATTCGTTTATTTGGATTTATTTTCTATTTCTTCATTTTGATGTTGGGGTAGTCATTGGTTTTCGTTGAGATATTCACAGCTGCACCAAACAAAAACACACCATTTTATCGTTGAAATTCTTTCGCACCAAACATAGCTTTTGTACTCCCATAGAAATTCTTTTCCTTGGCATCTATCTTTTATGGATTTTGCTGATGTAGCAATTTCCTCTTTCCACCGAAGCCACCGTTGCACAAACGTGCTCTTCAATACAAGACCCTAATTTCTATTGTGCTACTGTGTTTTTTTCTTTGTGTGATGTTGATGTTTGTTCTTGTGCTGGTTTTAATGAAGTTTATCTTGATAAAAACAAGTTTTATCTGGAGATAATTAGAAAGCACCTCAATTTGTTTTGAGTAAATTCAAACAAAACCCTGACTTACTTCATGATGGGCATGTTCGATGAAAGAGGAAGCATCTTATGTTGACGATAATTTGCAGCTGGCTCATGTGACCTCACTTTTCCTTTATCTAAACCATCCATGTCACAGACGTCCAAATAAATAGGCAGGTCCATGATTTCATTTTAATCAGAGTAACATCCACTGCTAAACTAGACTAATAAGTGAAAAATGAGATTAGTTATATATTGATCTAACTCACCCACCTTAAACATCAGAACAAACTGGTGTCATTTGGAAACTCTACTATAGTTCGTAAGAACTAATTAGATGAAGGCCTAAAATAAAAAATCTAATTTCCAAATTCTAATTTACAATTAGTTTATTTGGTAAAATTATAAAAAAAAGCTTTTATTTCATGAGGTAACTGTGGTTATTGGGGCCCGCCTTTCATAATTACAATGTAGAACCCACTGGATGTCATTTTGGAAATTTTATGAGGTCATTTTTATCAAAAATACTTATATAAGATTTGCATTTCCATCCGTATTAGCTGACAAAATAAAAAAGAAAACCTCCCTTGACTTATATTTTTTAGAGACAAAAGCTCTAATTTGTATATAAGCTCTAAAAATAGAAAATGCAATTAGAGGATTATACAGAACTCTCTAATATGTAAACAAGCTCTAAATCATAAAATAAAAGCTTATATTTAGAGTTTTCCAAACACCCCTTAAATTAATGGCTGAACTTAGGTGATATCTCACCGAGAGCCTCTAATGTACGTGCATCTATCTCTCTGCGACAGAGAAAAGGTGTTGCAAGGGAAAGGAGTGTCATAGCAAAAAGAAGGAAAGAGTTCATCGGGGGCTCATTTGTTAATTTGTGTGCAATTGAATTTCTAAATTCTTAAAAAAAGATATTGAATTGAAGATAAAAGGAAATAGTAAAGATCCATAGATGACCATGAAAAATTTTCTTTCAATGGAAGCCCGAAAGACCGAAACTGAATACCCAGTTATCATCTTAGTAATTTAATAAAAGTAAGGTCCCACCTACATCTCAAGCGTACATCCATCACCCCACGTCTCTTTAATTAATAGCCTTTTGTTGAGAAACCCATTTTACCATGACTTTCTTTTAGTTCCATGCAAACAAGCAAGCTCCAAATGGTCACAGTTAATCATATTATCCAAATAGACAAGGCTTCCCTTGCCATTCAGCAAATCCTTCTCAGTTTATAATTTAGGAGAATTTAAACAACAAGGAATCGCCAACTAAATACGCATCCCTTTTTCTTCAATCCTTTTTTTTTCAGTGACATTTTGTGGATACGTTATGTTTTTTTTGGTTTAAAGTGAACGCCCTGTTGCATGTTATTACGATTGAATAATGGACTTTATTCTCCCTTAAGGCCAACACATTTTTTTTTATTCCAGCTAAGGGGACGATCCTTGGGAGACTTGTGTATGTGAGGTAATAGAAAATTGCACTTGTAAGGAGGTATATGGTAATGAGAACTCACACATATAAGGAGGACAAACTTGGACATGCAAGGTCCTACGGGCTCAAGCATGCAAGGGAGGTGTCCTATGGACAAGCTTTTTTTTTTTCCTCCACTAACGGAAGATTTCCAATCATTTTGGCTAGACTAATTTCTCCTGGCCAAAGAGAAACCGAGTAAAACCTCTGTGGCTCCCAGGTGGTGGCACAAGCGGACTCAATCTTTAGTTCCTGAAGAGCAGGGCATAGGGGGTCGATACCAAGACCTCTAGTTTTGGAAGAAGAAGGAACCGTGGTCCTGATCACTCGACCAACCCCTTAGGATTATTATTATTATTGGATGAATTACATGAACAAAACAGTATGTTTCACACATGTTCAATCCAGCAGTTCATGTTATTTCGATTGATGTGAAATGATTTCTATTCAGAGGATTTTTGTACCATATGTGTGGGTTTGATCAAACTAAGATGGGCATCAAACTAAAGAAAGACTCACCAGTCATCATGGACTTGAATTATAATGCATATGGGGTACTGGACGGTGGGCCATGCGCCTTGAATGTCCTAAACTATCTGATCAGGATCATCTGATCCATCTGATATCATCGTGTATCAATGTCCAAAGTGCTACAATCTCACAGATAAATAGAAGTGATGAAACATGAGCTTTCTTATAAAATACAATAATGAAATCACTTTATGAAAACACGTCTCACCTTATCCCCCACCGCCCCCCCACCCACCCACCCCACCCCACCCCACCCCACCCCCATGTCAACATTTTTGCATCGCTAATTGATTGAATGTGTCAACAAATTAAATTGAATCTTAAGCTATGTGTAATCAACATGGTATCATCCATATCCAAATATCCACACTTTGTAGGTGGCTGCAATGGGCCCTACAAAGTGGATGATTCTACCAGTAGTTTAGTCAAGTTGGTTTTAGGAGTCATTTTAGATAGTGTTTTAATTTTAACCTCTTTTTGTCCACCTTTCGTTCTCAAGGAGACCATCCCTTTTAGAGTAACAGGCTTTACGGCCAATGAGTTTTGCAGTAATCTCTGCTGTTACCATTACAAGGTTACTATTTGCTTTTGTGTAATATGTGCCAAGAAATTGATATCAAATCTAAAAAATGTTTAGTGTCATTTGTGTATACCACCGTGAGGTTTTTAGGGTTTATAAATAGGCCCATGTGATTTTAGTATTTGTAAATAAGCTCCTGCCTTTTCATTTAAATACCTTCCATGTAGAGATGTCAAATGGGCCGCACCAGGCCATTTCGGAAAGGCCCGGCCCGTGCCATGGGCCGTGCTGGGCTGAGGGAATTGGCAAGGTTAGCCCATTTCGGCATGGCATGCTATGGGCCGACCTATCTATAATGGTCAACCTGCCATACACAGCCCGCCAGGCCCATCACAGAAAAAATAAATACTAAAAAAAAAAAAGAACATGACACAAATCAAACCTTTTCATTCTAAGTTGAGCAATATGAACAAAAATATCAACTTAAGGGAACTATTTTCCCTTCTCCCATTTTTGCCTTTTTCATTAGAAATGATAGAGGCCCCTGTAAAAAGCAATTTACCAGAACTTCTTACTCCAAATCAACATTGATAACCTAAAAGAAAAAAAACACAACTCCGCTTTGGAAAATGCAACAAGAGATATATCTCGTTCATTTTTTTTTCCTATTATTTGCTCATTAAATCCTGAAACTAAGGGGAAAAAAACAGAAAAAGAAACCATGGGCTCCACTTCTGATGGGTGGGCCCAATATAAGGAAGGTAGGTCAGTTGTTTATCTTTTTTTGTATACTTTTGTAATATAATGAATGCCCGTTTAATACCGAAAAGAGGAAAAAAATTAAAGAGCCACGCCAAGCACGCCAAGCACGGCAAGGCCTGCGATGGAAAAAACCGGCACGGCCCGTTTGACATGCCTACTTCCATGTCCCCAAAATGAGTGGGATTCATCTCTTTGTCACTACATGCATAATTTTAAAAGACAAGACTAATTTTACTTTTAAGCTTGTAACATGAGTTTTTTTTTTTGTTTTTTGATAGAAAAAATTCACTCTGAATATTATTAAGAAGCCATCACAGCATCAACAAATACATATTTCTTTATTTATTAGGCATCTATCCCTCACCATAGGTAGATACATCCCCTTTTTGGGAAGTTTCACTACACCGTCATATCGTCTTGAAACTTCCATGCTGAGCACGTCTTCTTTATTAGGCCAAGGTTGTGAGCTACCACCTTCCACGTCTAGCCAAATTGTGAACTACTATATCTACTCACATGCTGCACTTCAAAATTATTGAAACAGTTCAACAGATCTTTGATCTCTCCAAACGGGGGTCATTGTCTGGACATGTTTGGGCGGAAGATTTCTGCGCATCCAACACCCACATGAAATCACTTTATAGAATAATATTGTTCACCCCCATTATAACATATCAATTGGAGAGCTCTTAATGCTGCGAAGGCCTCGATGCCATTAGCTTCATCCACCCTATTTTCTATCTTGTTCATGGCCATAATCACATTGCCATTTTCATCTCTAAGAACAACTCCAACTCACGCTTTCTAAAACTTATCTAATATTGCCCCATCCACATTAAACTCGTAACATGAGTTGCTTACCAACAAAGCAACCCCTATTCTCATGTGCGCATGTCACTTAGAGATATAGGATTAGTTAGGATTTGTTAAAGATTAGAATTGGTTGAAGATAAGGATTCCTTATAATGAGATGACGATTAGTTTAAATTTAAATTATTATTAGGTTGTATAAATTGAGATCCAATGGTGATCTTACCATCAATCTGCCCATGATCATGTCCTTTGTTATGTTTCTACACTTTCCTTTGTTATGTTTCTACACTTATCACCATCAGTTTTTCCTTTTTCAATAAAATCAAGTATCCTCTTTCATCCATCCAATTATCCAAGCTTTATGATCTCATTTTCTTTGTCAAATTGCACGATTAAAAGCTTCTGAAATAGATTGAGACAGATCTAATATAGTGGGCCATTATCACCAACGAACTAAAAAAAGAGCAGGTTGCGACAATGATCATAAAGAAGACATGATGATTGATTCTACAAAATATTTACCATTTGACCTTTTAAAGATCAGAGGGCTTATAATTTATGTTAACTTACTGATCCTAGAAAAAAAAAACAAAGGACATGCAATTACGGGAGGGTGTTACTTACATTGTATAAATTGAGATCATTCTTTGAATTAATTTCATGGTGGATTTATGAAAATGCCTTTCTTTCTTTGGAAGTCCTTGCATGTAAGTTAGATGAGCCTAAAGTTGGATCTAGAAATGTTTAACTAGATGAGTCTACATCACACGCCATTGAAATGGGAGAGCACATCTCAGCGTGATAGTGGTTTCCACCACCCTCTTTAACATTAGTAAAAAATCTTTTAATGATCCTTTTCTTGAACTCCTAATCTAATGGCTAAAATAGTAATGAAACTTTTTTAGAACCCCACTTTAAATTTCTACAGCCAAGGGCCATCAACATGCATGTCTCTACTTCTTGAGAATGGTGTCTTTGTGGTAAGATGTGGCAGATCTCACCAGGGACTACTAGGTTTCAAACCTAGTCACTCTCTCCCCTATGTGCAAGTCCCTATTATCTCACATATGCGAGTTGTCCTCCTTGAATGTGTGAGTTGCTCGGCCCTTGTATGTGCGTGTTACCGTTCCCCACATGTGCAAGTCTCTCTAGGAGCCAATCCCTTAGCTATGATACAACGACGAAAAAAGAAAAAGAAGCAAGCCTCTACTTCTCGATGGGTCAAATTTATGTTAGAGAACACATAAAAGCTACATTTTTTTATTTTTTATTTTGGTAAAAGAGGAGTTAAATAGGGAAAAAGAGAAGCAATAGAGGAAAAAGGGAGAACCAAAAGAAAGTAACCAAGCTAAATGGGGTTATTTACCTACCCCCCACCCCAACAAAAATAAAAAAATACGTGGAGTTTAGAGCCCCACTCAACTCTCCAAAAGAAACTAGAACCATAGGATCTTCTATTGGAGATGGTGGAATTGAGTTTGTGAAAAGAAATGAGAGAAATGTTTCAAGGCGCTTTCAAGGCTCGCTTTCCTTCATATGCTTTTCGCCAGTCACTTGGTAGGACCGAGTCAGCAGTGGGTTAAAAGGTGGCCACCTCCAAAATACAATGAAGCTCAACTAAAGCTAATGTTGATTGCATTTGCTAGACCAAAGATCAACCCTAAACTTATTGGCCCATTAAGGACCCAATAGCAAAACCCAACCAGATGCATGCACGAGAGAGATGAATGTGTTGTTGTGTGTTCCGAAATGAGATGTGTGTCCAATTTATAGAAATCAAATGGTGATTGTAACCATTGGAAGGGGGTGGGTTGTTTAACTCGAGTGACACTCTGAGAAAGCTGTTGGAGATTTGGATACTCTCAGAACTCTTGGTCTGTGAAAGATTATAAGTATTAAGACATGAGACATTAGGACATAACTACCGTTAGAGATATCAAATGGGCTGGGCCAGCACGTATGGCACGACACAGCCCGGCACGACACTGAATGTGCAGTGGCACGGGCTGTGTTGGGCCGAGGTACCAAGCATGGCCCACGAGTGGCCCTGCCCAGCTCAACACAGCCCGTGACTGCTGTTCGAGCACGACACGGCATGTGTGGCATGTCTAGGCCCCAACGGCTATAGAGTGACTATATGGGCTAAAAAGCTCATTTTATCCCCTCCCAACAGACATAAAACCGTCATATTAGGATTCTTTTTGGTCTTTTGAATTTTCCAAAGTCTATAAATAGTCTCAACCCTCCCATTATTATTTCTCACCAAAATCATCCATTCCCACTCCCTCTTTAACTTTCGCAAAGCATTCAACTCTCCCACTCTCTTCAAAGAAGTTTTTAGGGAGCCAAAGATCAAGTCATCAAGAGACAAAATTAAAGGGGCCTTTAAAAATTTTGAGGCATTTATATCATTAAAATTAGAGATTCCATATTCATATATAATCTATAATATATTATATTAACTCTCATCTTCTCCCCTTTCTTATATTAATTATCACAAAAATTGAAGATTATGATCTAGCGGGATACATTAGCTAACTACAATTCTAATTTTTTTTCTTTTTCTTCATTGTAGTTTGTAAATATTAAAGTATTTTTTTATTTTTTTTTATTCTCCAAAAAAGATTATAAAGGTTTTGAAGGTAATTTTATTGAAAAACCTTCGAGTAAAAAAGATCAAAACGGTTCTCTTCTAAGTGGAGGAGGTTAAGTTTGACCAAAACCACTTAAATTTGTGTGTCGTGTGTATGTTTTAGTGTAAGACTAAATGAACAACTTGAGAGCTTTTTTTTTTTTTTTTTATAGTAATTAAGACCAAACGAGATGGCACGGCAAGACACGATAGGCACGGCACAACCTAGCACGACTCAGGCACGGCCCGTGCCGTGCTAGGGCCGACCCCTGGCCTCCTGTGTCATGCTAGCCCGGCCTCCTATGCCGTGCTAACACGGTACAATTGCACTGCTGTGTAGTGTTGCATGTGCTGGAACAGCCGGGCTCTGTAGTGGCATCTCTAGCTACCATTATTAGTTAAAGCCCCCCCATACCCATTATAAATGCCCTTAAAAACCATACACACATATACTTGGTTTATTTCATCTATATTTTATTATTTTAGTTATGTATTATACTTAATGCATCAGTAACAAGTGTTGAATGGCTGCTTTCGTTCCCTTTCTTCTAGTTTATTGCTTCTTATTTAAGTTTTTTATATTATTTTTAGATATTCCTGTTGGTCCAAAAGGGGGCTTATTCCTGTTAATAAGGATTTATGTTTTCCTCTATGGAGTAACTTAGATGTCAACCAATCCATAAAGGTTGTTTACATGTGCATGGAACTTCAAGGATATGAGATTATGTAAATGTTCTTTTAACTAAATAATTATAACTTTTAATTTATTTTTAAGTACATTTATTTTTGTGACTAGAACCCAACAACAGTTAATAGTCAGATCAATGTTAACTTAAAAATAACGTTAGTTCATAAAAGGTAGGTGGATGTAAATGGTTAAAAAAAAATTAAGATAGTACTCCATTAGAATGATTTGGTATGTGAAAATCCTGTGAAATGTGTGAGATAGAATATACTCTTTAACCATTTTCATTCTTAGATAAAATAAATAAAATCATACATCTAGAACCCAAGTTACCGAAGCACGTATAACTTTGTCCTATAAAAGAAGTTTTTAAGGGCATCTTTTCTCCAAACGGTTTGTAGTAGTCCCTTCGTAATAGAGGTTGGACAAGATGACGCTCGATCAGCTCTTAATACTTGGTCATGTAATGTAAAAAATTAAATAATGATTTTCTTGTTTTGAAGCCCTAAGCCCTGGCCTGGTCCCATAGATAGGATAAGGGACTAAGTAGTGCAAGCCTTCCAATGGCTTTGGCCCACCCGGGCCTGCCCTGCATATATTGAGGATAGGGAAAGAACAACCTTGGGCCTGACCCAGCCCAGCCCTTTGACAGGCCATAGAGGCTTGTCCATTCAGTGGTACGCTACTCCATACAGAGAAGCCCACATCGTAAATCCAAAAAGGTAAATAGGTGCTCACATTGCTCAACAAAGAGCGGCCCACAATGTAAGTCCAAAGAACTGAAAAATTAAGGGCTTCATAGTGGACAATACGACTGAGAATTTCTCAAAAATTAAGGGCTTCATTTTTTTACAGTGGACCAAACTTAAAACTACGATTGGGGCAGGTCGGGTTGGGCCTCAGGTTCCCTACGCCTAAGTTCAAGTCTGGTCCATTTATTAAATGGGCCCAACATCAAAACCAGGCCCAACCCAAGTTCTAAAACCTAAGGCCCAAGTTCGACAGAAAGTGGGTTGGGCCCATGTTGGGCTCGGGTCAGCCCAGTCCTTGAGTACCCCGTAATTGGAGGTCAGCAACTGTTTGGATTCAATGTCTTACTTTTTATAATTGGTATGAGTCTTTACATTAAAATGTTGCATGTTTTACTAAAATAAACTGCATCTACATGTTTTTAATGCTTATACATTTAGTTTTGGACAACTTTCTGAACATTATTTATCTCTATTATTTTTTGTGGCCATTTGGTATAGTTATATTTTTCACTTGTTAGCTGTGCTTCCTATGACCAGTGATAAAATTAAGAGTGTTGCTAACTACACGCTAAAAAGAATCACTTTGCGCACACGCACTTTTTTCGTTTTTTTTACACTTCCTAAACCACCCCTCCCTCTCCCTGCTGCCCCACCCGCCAGCCCGACCTTACTGCCTGCGACCGACCCTTCTCCATGCTCGTCGCCGGCCACCGGCCGCGCCACCCTCTTCCTCTTCCTCTCATCCTCCCTTTCTCCCTCTCCTCCTCCCTGTCTCTTTCCCTCTCCCTGCCCATCTCCGCCCGCCCACCCACTCCCTCATCCTCTCCTTCTCCCTCTCTATGTCCCTCTCCCTATTCGTCCCCGGTGCTGCCCGTGCCACCATCTCTCTCTCTCTCTCTCTCTCTCTCTCTCTCTCTCTCTCTCTCTCCACCCTTGATAGGGAGAAGGAGGGGAGAGGGAGAGGGAGATGGTGGCTCGGGCAGTGGCTGGGGTCGAGTGGGGAGAGGAAGAATGAGAGGGAGAGAGAAAGGGAGAAGGAGAGAGGGAGGGTGGGTAGTGACAGGCACGGAGAAGGAAAGAGACCAGGAGGAGGAGAGGGAGAGGGAGAGGGAGAGGGAGAGAGGAAGAGCGAGAGTGTCACACGGCCGGCGATGAGCAAAGAGAGGATTCGGTCGCAGGCGGAGGGGGCGGCCATTGGCAAGAGAAGGAGTAGTTTATAAAAAACAAAAAGCACGTGTGTGCAAAGTAATATCCAATATGCAAGTAGCAGCACTCTAAAATTAATTCTATGAATGAAATAAAGATGAAAAATTCTAAATGCACCCTTTATTTTGCTGAGCACATCCACCTTTAAAAAAAAATTGTGGGTGTGCTCAACAAAACGGATAGGTACATATACTATCGGGAAATTCTAAATGAATCTTTTATTTTATTGCACACATCCACCTTTTTAAAAAAAAAATACTGTTCATAAAAAAAATATAGATGTGTTCAGCAAAGTAAATGAGTTAATATAGAATCACCCAATGAAGATTCAAAGGCAGCAAGCATATTGTATGTGGGACTTACGTGTAGAACAATCCAAAAGTCGCCGAGATTTCATTCGTGGGAATAGGAAGAGGATGTTGAAAGGTTAGGAATAGGATAACTCTGAATCCATGTTCTACTCCGGGGACCACACTTTAGATATCATCAGCCTGCCCTGAATATGTGACATGCAGTGCTGGCGCATTCTGCACAAGATTGTCACTGATTGAATCGAAATAAATGACACTAGCTACTACTCCGAAGCAGCGGCTCGTAACTCGTAACCCGAACCTCCTCTTCTAATCAACCCCACACCTCGCCGGCTATCTTTAAATTGGGCCCGCGTGCAAACTACTAGTTATTCAAATGACGTACGTAAATAAAAGGCACACGCCACTAAAAGTCTAAATCATGCTTTATTAAGTCTCACAGTAATGGAAACGGATCCCCTGAGGACCAATCAGGGGGCGCCACGCCATGCGGTGGGGGCGGAGGAAGTGTTTGTTTTCCTTTTTCTTTCCCTCCGCCCCCTCTTGATTGGTCCAAACAGAAATCCTATTTAGATCAATCAGCGAGATCCAGTTTCCACAATAATGTATTACTTGTCGAGTCAGGAAGTACACGCGGCAGTTTTTGGGTATTCTCAGGTTGTAATACACAACCAACAGTTTTTTTTAGTTATTTGACATTTCCTTTACCCAGCACCAGCAGTTTTTTATTTATTTTATTTACATTTACTCAGCTGAAAAAAATGAGCTTGAATAGAGAGAAGAGACCTTATTTTGGAAGAAGAAGCATATTTTGGAGGAAGTTCACAAAGTCAAGAACATAATATATTATATTATTCAAGAATCGATCCATGAGCAGTTGAATAATATTTGACTTTGCCAACTATTAGTATCAAATAACGAACATCTTGTACGCATGCCGAATTACTCTATAATGAGTTAAATTATAATATTAAAATGCCTTTTTATTTCTTGTATTCTTCTTACATTGGAGATTCGGACTCACCCACGCTACTCATAAACACATATCTAACCAGCTTAACTACAACCCAATGAATCCTTTTATTTATTAATAAGAAGGTAAGTAGACCAAAACAATCCTCCTAAATATCTCGAATCCATGGTGGGGAGAATACCGCCTCAAAGAATGATCAATCATCACTAATATTGTTAGCTGTTAAATCAAGACAAAATTGGGAGCATGAAAAGATTCCATCATCCTTATGAATTATGCAATGTAGGGCCTACCATCCTATCATGACGTAGGAAAATAGGAACTTCAGAAAGATTTCATTGCAAAGAAAAGTCTCATCAACCACAAATAATTATATCTCATAAAATGGTTAATCTAGCAATCAATAGTTGTTTGATTTCTAACCTGATGTGGGCCTGGCCTGCACAAAGGACACTTCCCAAGTTTCATTTGTGCATGTAAATAATTATAGCTCATAAAATGGTTAATCTAGCAATCAATAGTTATTTGATTTCTAACCTGATGTGGGCCTAGCCTGCACAAAGGACACTTCCCAAGTTTCATTTGTGCATGTAAATTGAAGTCTAGAAATTGGCTGTCCAAACAACAGGCAGTAATTAGAGGTATAATTGGGTTCATGATTCTTCGATTATTAAGAAATTCCGACTTGTTAAAAATCAAATTTAGGTGTTTATTTAGACGTTGATAAGTAAATGAGTCCGAATCAGGTTCCACCTTAATTTGAATCCGTATAACCAAAACCTTGCATATTACCTCATTTTTATGAATTTCTCTCTTAAAAATTATATTTTCTTTTATAATATTATCTACCTAAATTCAGATCCAAATTCAGACCAGTTCCATGCGTTATTTTGGCTGTAGAGCCACCACGGATTTCCCATCTGATTTTGATTTCAACTTTTTTTAAATTCCGATTCCGATTCCGATTCCGATTCCGATTACCATGCAGCCTACCAAAACCCACTCTTTTACTACCCTAGTAAATAGTAAAAAAAGGCTGAAAACTTTCCCCATCAATTTCTAGATAATGTTAGTCCAAGTGTCAACCATCACAGGGTATTCGTAGCAAGTCACACTAATCCGACCGTAACTTGTCAAGTTACTCAATCAATTTCGAATAAAATACACTGTATTCACACCATTTCGTTCCCTCCGCATTTCTACCTTTTACAGAGAGAGAGAGAAGAAGAAAGAAGCACGAAGAAGAAGAATCTGGTAACGAGAATCTGAACCTTTTCGGTCCTCCTCGTAACGTAACTTTTCCTTTCGTATCGGCCGATACCCGTTTCTTCCTTTGCAACCCCTGCAATGGAAACCATCGCATCTCTCCCACTTCTCACCTCGCTAGATCTGCAAGCTTCCACGGATTGCTAGGGTTAGGGCTTTTTGTTTCGTGTTTTCGGAAAGCGGAGGGAAAGATGAATGTGAAAAAGTCTCAGGTGTGGCAACCTTGCAACAAGAAGAGATCTTAACAGTTATTATTATTATTATTTTTTTGTGGGGGAGAAGGAAATGGTCTGAATGTTGCAGATTCAGTTGCAAACCCTGTAATTGTTGGAGATATTGATGATGGGTTTTGATTAGAGGAGGGATTTGGTTGAATTAAATTGAAGAAGAAGAAGAAGAGTGGGGATTTTGTTAAAAAGAAGAGATTTTGAGAGGATGAGCAGTGGTGGAGGAGGAGGAAGGTTGGCGAGGGTGAAGGTGGGGAAATATGAGCTTGGGAGGACGCTTGGGGAGGGGACCTTTGCGAAGGTGAAGTTCGCGAGGAATTCTGAGACGGGGGAGAATGTCGCAATTAAGATTATTGACAAGGAGAGGATTCTTAAGCATAAGATGATTGAGCAGGTAATTATCATTTTGAGTCTAGTTTACTTTCATTTTGAGTCTAGTTTACTTTCCTTTCTAATCTGTGTGTATATATATATATATATATATATATATATATATATATATATATATATATATATATATATATTGGGTTCTCTGTTGGAATATTGTGGATTCCCTGTTTTGGTTTGTGTATTGGCAGTGATTGATGGGTTAATAGGAAAAACCTCTGAATTTCTAAAAACAAGGAGGAAGCCTTTGATTGTGGCTTGAATTTTCATATTTATAAGTTGTGGTGGCAGTGATTAATGGGTTAGTAGCAGAAACAGAAAAGAAGTCTTTGTTTGTGATATAAGTTCTAATATTATTTGTGTTTGCAGTGTCAGTGATTAACAGGGTAGTAGAAAAACAAAGAAAAAACCCTGAATTTCTGAAAACAGGAAACAGATCTTTGATTGTGATATTGATTTTCATATTGATTTGGGTTCGTTGTGGGATTGCTTAATGGGTTAGTAGGAAAAAAAATACCATCTGGATTTCCAAAAGCAAGTAGTCTTTGGTTCTGATATGAATTCTCATATTTATTTGTGTATTCATTTTTCATTGTTTCTGACTATTTCATTTGAATGGTTGCATTTGGTGTTATTCTGCTTTGGCTAATTGATTTTGCTTGGTTTGTGTGATGACCTTACTTATGTTTAGAATCTCATATGGGCTTTCCATTTTATGTTAATTACTTTTATTTTCAATCTTATGAATTTTTTTTTTCTCAATTTTGGGATTCTGGGGAGTTAGTCATCCTCATCTGAAATTTAATTGAATTTTTATTTTTCTTTAATATTTGTAGGTTTACTTCAATTATTATTATCATTATCATTACTATCATTATTATTTATTGTTATCATCATTACCATCATCGCCAAAATATTAATATGATGTCTGGATTTTAGACTATGCTTGTTGTATGTGATTTTGGTCTTATGTCTTCCATTAATTTTGTTCAAAGTTCATTCACTTTACAAAGCAAAAATAAATTATCTTAATGGGTTGTTTGTTTAATCAGTAATGAATTTCTAGGATTTAAAGGCAAAGCTTTTCTATCAAATTGGCTATGAAGGATTAAAACTTCAAAACTGAAAACCCACATGGGACCATTAAATAATCTCCCATTTGATTTGAAATAATCACTCACCACCCTAGTAAATTAAATGTTAGGAAAGTGACATTCTCTGAACTTATCTTCATCTTACTCTCTTCCCCAGCCTTCCTAACCCAAAGGATAAATAATCAGTCTGATATTGCTTTGTGTTTACTATGAAAAGTTCATCACCAACTCACTTCTTAAATTAGTTTCCAAAAAAAAAAAAAAAAAAAAAAAAAAAAAAAAAACTATATTTTGTTGGCATTGTTCCAATAACCCCTTAGCCATGTACTAAATAGCACATCCATGCAACAAAATAAAAAAGAAAATGTCTTTGTTCAGGTGAGAACTGTTCTCACAGCGTAATCATGAGAACGTTCTGTGGGGCCCAATTGTGAGCTCCATTTGGGGATGGGACCATGGGGATGGAAATATCTACGTAGGACCACCCCACATATCAAGTTTGACCCCAATCCCATGCCTCTAACCCCTTCATCTGTGGCCCACAAGTTTAATAGCTTCATATTAAAAATAAAATAAAAAATTCAATCCAACATCCAACGGTCCAGTCCATTTGGACGGGTGCCAAACCTCAGGATCAGTGACTATCAGGGTGTCCTTGTATGCGCACGGTTTGGATGGGTTGTTAGCTGGGCCCCACCAATAGTTCTCACAGAAGCATGGTGAGAACTAGTTCTCACCTGAATATTTTCGCAAAGAAACGGCTTTGTTCAGGTGAGAACTGTTGGATGCGCTTGGATTCATGTGGGGATGTGAAAATTACAAACAATGGGACTCATTTGCATATATAAATAAATCACATGTGTAATAGTTACGCATGTGAATCATTTTTCATAGGAAACAAATGACCCCTTTTAATGAAATTATCATTGTTTACATTTCTTTTGAATACTGTTGAAAAGTAAGAAAAACTAATAGAACTATATAAAATATCGGGCTCAAAATAGTAAGATATGCTAAACTTTTTTGCTTAGAAGGCTTGATGTAGCATCATGTACCATAATGAGTGTCGTATCGGTGTTTGCTCTTGGTATCTTCCATTGACATGAGAGGTAAGAACAGAAAAGAAAAGGAATAAGTGATAGGTTCTCTGTGTCTGTGTGTGTGTGTGGTCTTCCTCTAAGACAATCTTCTTTACCATTCAAAAAGGAAAGAAAGGAAAAGAAAAGACAAAACAAACTGGCAAGCTATTTTCACTCTGGGTCTTCTCTTCTATCCATGTCATTGGGATGTTCCAGGCAACCTATTATGTACACTAAAAAATTCTTTTCTAAATTTCCCTTTGTCGCTTATTCAGTGGAGTCTTATTCTATTTGTCTGCCTTATCTTTGGGGCTCTTCTGCTCTCTTCATTTATCACTCTATGCTCCATCCCTTTTAGTGATCTGTTCAAAGAGCCTCATCTGGCTCTTTGGTTGTGATTCCATTGGTCTGCCTAGTCAAGGACACTTGGTTTACCACCATACTCTCCAAACTCTTAAAGGCAACTTCTCCTATCCACTGACGGAGGCTATATATCCCATCTACTTCAATTGCAGCCTCAATTTGCCTTTGCATCCATGTTTTGGTGAATCTGAATCTTCACTAGGCTGGGAGATATCTGCACATACTCTTTATCTGTATCTATTTTAATAATTCGGATGTTATATTGTAAATTTGAACTTCTCTAGATACCACTATGTCTATACACTCATTGTATTTTCCTTTTTGAGTTGTTATTCTTCCTTTCATATGTACAAACAGGCTCTTTTTGAAAACACCATTCCTGTTTTAATTATAATTCCATTATATACTTATTTAACATGGATTTTCGCTTATTACAGAGTTATTGTTTCATGTGTTCGGCATCGAGTATACTCACAAGTTCATTAAGGGAACTTATAATATTTGCGGCAGATAAGACATATCTTCATGTGATAACATAATCCTCATATCTTGCAGATTAAACGTGAAATCTCAACTATGAAACTGATCAAACACCCAAATGTTATCCAGATGCATGAGGTATGGCAGCAGTTCTCTCTCTCTCTCTCTCTCTCCCCCCTATATTACCTCTAGGTAATGTGATAGCATCACGTCCACCTTTTTTTTTGGGGGGGTGAATAAGTGTGTTGCTTCCACTATTGCTGATGGCTCCTAGGAATATTATATGTATTCTTAGCCATTTATGTTGGTCTTTGAATGATAGTCTTAAAAGCTCTAACTGGAAATGACAAGCCCACAGCACAGTTGGTGGTTATTGTTGCAACCATGAAGTTGTGGGTTCGAGTCATATTACCAATAAAATAATTGAAATTCATTAACTGCTTTTCCAAGAAAATCCCGCTATGTCAACATCTTATGAAGTTAAAAATTTCATTTGAAAAGACACACATTGTGTATTGCGTTTAGACACTATTATACTTTTCTTTGTAAATTTGTACTCACTCT
This sequence comes from Camphora micrantha, assembly GCA_003546025.1. Classification (NCBI taxonomy): domain Eukaryota; kingdom Viridiplantae; phylum Streptophyta; class Magnoliopsida; order Laurales; family Lauraceae; genus Camphora; species Camphora micrantha. Next base: position 30,157,480 of record QPKB01000007.1, on the reverse strand, counting down.
CATGTGTCATATAATTATGTTGTTAAGGCAATGGTTCAACATACTGTTAATGAATGATTGCTTATGGTTCCATTGATGCTGTTGCCTTTGATTGCTGTGCCAGGGCAATGACTTTCCATATTGTTCATTATTGCTTGCTTATGCTGTCAACCATTGATGAATAAGGACTAGCATCAATGTTGTTGGCTTAAAGTGATTGCTGTTTTTGTGTATAGGTAATGGCTAGCAAGACAAGGATATACATAGTTATGGAATTTGTGACTGGTGGTGAACTATATGACAAAATTGTAAGATATTGATTTTCTTTGTTCTAATTGCACTTCTGAAAATTTGCCAGAAGATAGATGTTATCTTCTGTTTAGATGTTCTCATCTATTTCTGTGCTTAATTCTTGTGCCAGGCTACTCAGGGAAGGTTTAAGGAAGATGAGGCAAGGAAGTATTTTCAGCAGCTCATCAATGCTGTGGATTACTGCCATAGCAGAGGTGTTTTCCATAGGGACCTGAAGGTAAAGGATAACTTCTATACACTTCAGTCTTCAATCATGTTCCTTCTTCAGATTGGAGCTACGAACTTGATGTGCTTGTTTTTGTTGCAGCCAGAAAATCTACTGCTGGATACAAGTGGGGTTCTGAAAGTCTCAGACTTTGGACTAAGTGCATTGCCTGAGCAAGTTCGGGTAAGTGTGGTACTTCTGTTGCATGGATTGGACAATTCTGAGAATTCTCATCTAGTTCCCAATGTTTTAAGGATATATTGTTATTATTCTATGATGATTAAAATTATCTTTTACTTCCTTATGCTTAAAAGATATCATTTCTTTTCTGTCAGCTCATTTTATGTTCATTGGATCAGGGTTGTCTCTGAAAAATCAAAACACCCAAAACCCCCCAACCCAAACTCCAACCACCTGCCGAACCGCATCCACCCCCCACACCACAAGAACATAGTAATTTCCTTTTGCCCTTTTTGATGCTTAGGGAAGGAAATAACAGAACGCTGGAACTCAAGGTACATAGGAAGGTTGATTCATTATTTAGTATGATAATTCAATTGATTGCCTTGCTGAAGATGTGAATTTGATTAGATCTTTCCGCTGCCATCATCATTACTGATCCCTTCTTTCTGCTGCTAAGTTATCCATCATCTGAATTAGAATTGCATCAATTCATTTGCAGGGTTTTTTTTTTTTTTTTTTTATTTTATTTTAATGTTAGCCTCCTATGTATTTAAAAATTTACAGGACGAAATCAAGTTATTTTTTATTTTCATTTTTGATTCACTATCAATTCTTGTTCTCTGACAGAGATATTTACGTCATAAACCTTTCATTACAGGGAAATGGGATGCTTTACACGACATGTGGTACTCCAAATTATGTTGCTCCAGAGGTGTTTTCATCTTGTCAGAGCTACTAAGACTGCAACGCTTTGTATTTTTCATCTCCACCAGCTAACTGTTTTCCACCTTATGTTTTTCTATTCTTCAGGTGATCAGCAACAAAGGCTATGATGGGGCAAAGGCAGATCTATGGTCATGTGGGGTAATCCTCTATGTTCTTATGGCAGGCTACCTGCCTTTTGAAGAATCCAACCTAATGTCATTATACAAAAAGGTGGGTGTTGGTCTGGTTATTGCTTCAACATATACATTGTTCTTTGTCTGACTTGTGTGCAATGGGTGCAGATCATTGAGGCAGATTTTACTTGTCCATTGTGGTTCTCTACTAGTGCGAAGAAACTGATCAAAAGGATTCTGGACCCCAACCCCTCAACTGTATGCCATTTTCGTATATCTTGCTTTCTAATGCTCATTTCTTCAGTTTGCTATAAAGAAATGCTGAAATGTCGCAGGATCTCTAGTAAAAATTTGTTCCTTTTGATCACCATACCGGTGTGCTCTGATTATTCTTAATTTCTCAATGATTGGAAGGACACATTGTTGTAACATTTGTTTCCTAAGTCCCTTTCTTAACAGTGGTTTCATGTGTCTTAACTTATGCTGAAATACCTTTTGCTTGGGGTTGTGCAGCGCATTACTGTTCCTGAAATCATTGAAAATGCATGGTTTAAAAAAGGATATCAGCCTCCCACTTTTGATCCCTCAGAAGAAACAAATCTTGATGATGTGAATGCCATTTTCGACGATTCAGTGGTAATATTATTTTTAATGCTTTGTGGTAAGTAAAAACCTTATGATGGAAATAAATAAGTATCTTGTAACATTGCTTCAGGAACCAGGAAATCTCGTTGTTGAGAGAAGAGAAGAACGACCAGTTATGATGAATGCATTTGAGCTTATTTCCACATCTCAGGGTCTTAATCTTGGTACTCTATTTGAAAAGCAAATGGTATGTTGTGAAGTTCATGCTATATATTCTATGTATTTGGACATGGAAACATGTTTTTTGCTTTAAGAGATGCAATCACCTGCATAATAACAGTTGACCCTGGAAAACTTGATACGTTGGCATGTCTTTGATGGTATTCTCAAAATAGAGGGAGTCATGGAGGGTCACTCACTGTCAGCTCCTTCCCTATTGATTAATTCCTTTCTTTTCTCATTTTGGGTGTGATTGAACAGCTCCAATGAAGGCCCTTTTTCTTTCTTTTTTTTTTCTCAAAAATAAAATAAAAATTCTGATTCGATCTAAATGTACTTCATGTTATGTAATATCTGTTCAAATTGGTAGCATTTTCTTTCACCGATCGAGTACCTTCATGTTTTCTTTTCTTTGGAGAAATAAATTAAATATTTATCAACTCATGTACTGGAAACACTATATTTTAAATGCACATTGCTAATCGTGTCTTGTAGTGGTTGGGACACAACGATGGTATGAGTCTTGACACATCCACTGTGAATGCCTGCTGTTTGGAGTCATCACAATTGTTACACAATAGGAAACACTTAATGCAATTACAACGGTTGGAGGAAAAGAGTAAATTTTGTATGAATTTATAAATGAAAGGATACAAGGAATTTCTTTAGAGGATGGGAGTTCTTCTTATTTGGGATTATGTATACGGTTTCCTTTCCTCCCCATGATATGATTACATGACGGTCTCTTTTTTTATAGATAGGATTTTTCTTTTTTCTTTTTTTCCCCATCATTGATTACATGTCAATCAACTATCTTTCTAGACCAAGGACATCTTCAATGCATTTTCTAAACTAAGAATGTCTAGGAAGTATTCTTAGAAATTTGCGGATAGGTCCAGAATAGAGAAACAAAATTATGTTCCCAACCCCGACATATAGTTGAAACAAAGCTTTGATGATGATAATGATGACGATGTTCTTAGATATTTGCTAAACTTAGAATGCAAATCTCAGAAATCTTGGTATTGTTTTGGACTAAGAAAATGGATATAGTTGTGATGTGATCAAAGGGCAGGCGGACCTTGAGCTAGGTCCAATGAGCCAGTCAGTTTTGGGCTTGGTTCAATGGCTGGCCCACTGTGGGTTAGGCCTAATAGCTGGCTTGACTGTGGGCTTATTCTCGGGCCTCCTTTTGTAGACCATGGTTTTAAAAATGGCCGAATGGACACAAACTAGGTGGGGATCTAGTTGGGACACCCTGGAGTCATCATGAATCCAATTCTTGTGGTTTTTAAGCCTCAGCTTATTTCTTTCCTTTTTTTTATTTTTTTTTTTGTTGGAATAAGCTTTGAGAGGTTCTTAGGTGTCATTTGTCTTTTACGCGCATGGGATATGGTAATGGGATTTACATATGTAAAATTTGCATATGTGAATTTTAGATATGTAAAATTTACACATGTGAAATACATTACCATGTTTGCTAGGAACCACCACTTTCACAAGAAAACATTGAACGGTTTGGATTATACAGAAAAAAAATTCATTATCTCAAAGTCTGAATATTTAAGACATGAAACTAAACATTTTAGGGTTTAATGGGTCAATAAAAATTTGAATTATTCAAATTAAAACTTTGGGGCCCACATGAATTACAAAAAATAAAGGACGATGTTGATTTTTAAAACCATGACCTGCTAGACGCATCTCTTGTACTGACACTCTTCTAGCCAGGGAGGTTGCATAAATTTTTTATGAAAATGGTCTCATTTACACCACTTTCACACTTCATTTACGCAAGGTTATACGAAAATGAGAGCAAACAAACATGACCATGCGTAAATGTTATGCATGTGCACTATTTACATATGTAAATGGGTGCAAACAAACAAACCTTGGAGCATTTTGCATTGATTTTGGTAGAAATCCCATTTCTCAAAAGATCTAAGTATTCAAAAGTAGGTATTGTTCGCATGACTGAGTAAAACATAAACATGGGTGCATTATTAGTACGAAAATCAAAAGTATTATAATTCTAGATTCAATGAGCATTGTCGCATCATCAGCATCATCATCATCATCATCAAAGCCTTGTCCAACTATGTTGGGGTCGACCACATGAATTATATGTTTCTCCATTCATAGAGCATAGTCTTATATATTATTATATTTGTTTTATACTAGGGAGGTCAGCTATGGAAGCTATCTTTCTTCCCCCTTAGGCCTTATGCAATTAATGAAAAAATATGGAGTGAAGAGGAAAAATCTGCATATGGTCTTCATTGATCTAGAAAAAGTGTATGATAGGGCACCTAGAGATTTAATTTGATGGGTTTTAAATAAAGGGTTTGTCCCAAGAGGTTATATTGAAATTATTAAAGACATGTATGAAGCAGGGGTAGTGAGTTTGAAAATTTTCTATGGAGAGACGTGTGAGTTCCCAGTGACCATAGGTTTGCACCAGGGGTAGGCGCTAAGCCCTTACCTCTTTTCACTAATTATGGATGAATTGACTGCTCATATTCAAGAGGGGGTACATTGGTGCATGTTGTTTGCAGATAATATAGTGTTGGTGGATGAATTAATAGATGTTGTGAATGCAAAACTTGAGAGATAACGAGAGGCTTTAAAATCCAAAGGCTTTAAAATAAGTTGTATAAAGACAAAATATATAGATTGTAACTTCAGTGAGCATATACAAAGAGCTGAAACTACTGTGAGAATTGAAAGCTAGGAGATGCCATATAAAGATTCTTTATGTTACTTTGGCTCGATAATTGGGAAGGATGGGGAGATTGATGAAGATGTCAAACATAGGATAAAAACGGGTTGGTTGAAGTGAAGACTTTCTTCTGCAGTGCTTTAAGATTTGAGGGAAAATTTTATAGGATAGTGATGCGACCAGTTATGACCTATGGAGCAGAATGTTGGCCAATCAAGAAGTGACATATGCACAAAATGGATGTCTCAAAGATGAGAATGTTGATGTGGATGTGTGGTAAGATTATGAAGGATAAATTTCAAAAAGAGTAATTTTGAGTGCATTTAGAGATAGCTTCAATAGGGGATAAAATTAGGGAAATCCATTTAAGATGGTGTGAGGCCCCAACCCTTGTGGACCCTCACTTTTATCTTAATTGTGTTAATTATAGTATCCTATATCTAATGTGCTAATTAGTAGGGATTAGTGAGGGTAGTATAGTATTTTCCTAGGCTTTTAGCCTATTCTCTAGGATTTAATTCTTTTTTGTATTTTATAAGTTCTATAGGGTGTTTATTAGACTTATTAGAGTTTGTTAGTTAGTTAGAGGCCGTTGCTAGTAATTAGATGTATTAAGAGGGGTTTCCACATGAGAATATCCTAACTTCACCTAAAATGACCCAAAAGCCCATGCACTTATCTCAATTTTCAACTAACTAATGAAGGGCACTTTGGAACTTTCCTTTCCAACACAACCTATATATGCAACTCATCCAACTAGCCTTCCCCTCTTATCTCTCATTTCCCTCTCTTTTCTCTCTCATTTTCCCTCCAATTCTATCATTTCCCTCCAAGAATTCCCTCCTTTTATCTCTCGAGAAACCCTAGATCTAAGCTCCTAGCAAGAATAAGAGGAGGATCTCTACAAGCTACTGATCTTATATCTCTCAAGGAATTCTCTCATCTTAAAGATCTCTCATTTTTCTACAATTCAAGGTGCCTCTCTCTAGCTCAATTTCCCTAGAATTATCTCTTTCTCTCTCTAGATTCTTTTCCTTATTGCAATTCTCTTGTGGATCTGGGATTAGGTGTTATAGATCTACTTAGATCTGAGTTTTTTTGCTGATTGAGTGATTGGAGACCTTAGGAGCTTGTTTTCTTTATTGGAGCTTGGTTTTCTCTACTTCTAGTCAATTTCATTGCATTTGGATTAAAGGCAAGTACAAAATACTTAACATGGAATGGATGTCTCTTGTCATTTGATTCTGCAATTTCAATTCAATTGGATGTTTGATTGCATAGATTTGCCCTTTTGAGCTTGTTTTCATGGATTTTGGTCATTGATGGATGAGATTTCTCATTTGGAAGATCAATGGTCCAATTGGTGATGGTTTGATGGTGATTAAAGTCCTTTTGTTGTTTGTGTATGGTTCCATGATGAATGGACGAGGTTTGGTTGGTCTTTTATGTAAATTGGATGGAATTGCAAAAGTTGCAGAAACCTGGAATTTAGGTTCTCGTGTGTATCCGGTCGACCAGCCCCTGAGGATGTCGACTGGATACAAAAGAGATCCAGGGAAATAACTGGGAGCTGGATTTCCCTCAATCCCAGAAATTCCTGTGTACATGGTCGACTGGATACAAACGAATTTCAGAGGTATAACTAGGGACTGGAATGACTCTTAGACTCAGAAATCCAGTGTACGCGGTCGACATCCAGGCCAGGAGGTCGATCGGACACACTACGGAATTTCATAAACAAGGGTACCGCCTACCAAGTGATTGTCCAGGATTTTATGTGTACCTGATTGACATCATGGTCACGATATCGACACTGCACTTGAGGTCGACCTGGGAGTCGGAATCCTGACTTTCCTAGTGTACCCGATCGACCACCCTTGGACGATGTCGACTGGATACACTGCAGACTGTGAGTTTCCAGTTTTGCAGTTTTTAATGTTCTGATCTATTGTGGGGCCTATTGACCATCCAAATGAACTCCTATTGATGTACCATTCATGAGTCAATGGTTTGGCTCAACCTTGACTCATGGGGACCACCAAAGTAGGGTCTAGTGTATTAAATGGATTTCGATTCGATTCTTAAACGTTGTCGAAGATGCCCATAACTTCTAGAGCACCAAAATACAATATCCTTGGCATCTGAAACATCTTTTAGGAATTGAATTGACTGAAATGGACCTGGACCTGAAGGAGGTCATTACTTAGGATGAACCTTTGCTATTTCGGAGATTATTATGTTTAATTCATTGCTGCCATTCTTGCATCTTTTTTATCATTAATACCTGTTAATTAAATGGAAATTGGATGACCTGAACCTAGGATTACCTAGTGGTGACCCGATGTATGGATTGGTGATCATTGACCCGTGTCTATGGCTAGGCGGGGAATCATATGGCCTAAGAATGGATGGATGTGATACCTTAGAATGAAGAGGACTGTTATTGTGGTTTTATGACCCATTTATGAATGGAATGGTCTGAATACTATTGGACTGAACGTTGATGTCGTACTTGGATTGTTTAAACTAAGACCATGACCTTGGTGGGTCATAGCAGTGGAATTGACGGTGGACTTGGACTTGGATTGTATTAAGGAATTGGACACATACCTTAGACCTCTTATGGACATGATAGGACCTTGCTCGCGCAAGGCAAGTCTAGACAGACACAAATCTTTACTTATTCCTTGAATCGGCACTAACATTCACTCAGTTATTCTAAGCTTAGCCATTGGACTGATCATCATTGGTGAGAGCTATATTGGTTGTGGATTGGAGCTATCATGAACTATAGTTAGACGGCCGGTGGGATTCTGGATTCGGTCTATTGAGCGTACGAGTGTTGATATTGTTTTTTTTTTTATTATTATTATTGGCGGGGCTCGTCATCCCTTGCGCATTACTTTACTTTTCCCGCCGCAACTAGTTTACAGCATGGGAGGGCCGCGGCATAATATCCTACAGTGTCCACCTTGTGTGAATGTGCCACGTTGATGTTGGTTAGACTAGATGCTTTATTTTCATATTGATTACATTTGTTATATCTTTTGCTCATTTGCCTAGCATTTGTACCTTTGCTATTCTTATGATATTGTCTCTATTCTTTTTTATGCATACATCATATGTTACTTGTATACTATGTTTTCCCAAATCCTTAGATCTGACCCATCATTTGGTGCTTATGTATTATCACCAACCCCGAGGGCGACACAATCGTCGAGGCGCCCCTAGTGGATGAGTATGGATGGGGACCGGCTAGCCTGGAGGTCTAGCTGGAGACCGGAGTGCTTGCACTTGGGGATTGAGGGGACCTATTTTTGGGGTTTGAGTGTGATTTGTTGTGAGCAGGGAGATAGTCTAATATGTACTTTATATTCATACTTTGAGATTTAGGCTAGACTTCAGCCCTGCTACATTTGCTATATGACTGGTGATACCTTTTATTACTTATGTTATCATTGATATTTGCTTCCGCTATTATGTGATTTTGCTTTCGCTAATCTATATGCTTTTGCACTTAATTGTTGATCAGTATATTGTTGAAAAGTTTTAAATTGGACCTCACTACGGACTATGATCTTGGAAGTTCTCGGATATTCCGGAGAGTAGCGCGCCAATTTCGGGTACCTTGGTGGTAAACTCGGCAATCGGAATTGGGGCGTTACAGATGGTTTGGGCATGTCCAACGTAGGCCGGCATTAGTGCCGTTAAGGAAAAGGTTGACAATGTAGGTTGTAATGCCCCAATTCCAAATGTTGAGTTTACCGCCAAGGTACCCGAAATTGGCGCGCTACTTCCTGAATTATCCAGGAACTTCCAAAATCGTAGGTCTACAGTGAGGTCCAATTTAAAACTTCTACAACATTTGAATCAATAGTTAAGTGCGGAAGCATATAGAAAATAGCGGAAGTAATAACAGTAAATGCGGAAGCTGTAAAGGTATCAACTCCAAACATAAGGTAAATGTAGCAGGGCAACAATCTAAGCTATCTCAAAATATGAATAACATGTGTATAGACCATATGAATAAATCCCACCCTGCTCACACAAATGACACTCAAAATCCCAAACAAAGTATCACTCAACCCTTGGTACAGGCACTCCAGTCTTCGGCTCATACTCCTGGTAGGGAAATAAAGTGCAATGCAAGGGTTAACAATGCCCGCCAAATAACAATATAAAAGCCCTAAAATGTATATACGACGTTACCGTAGTCTACCGGCCGTGAACGTACCATATATACCCGTATATGCCGTTATCGGAGTCTGTCGGCTGCAAATGAAACATATACTTGACGGAGTCTGCCGGCCGTCTAATCATAGCTCATCATGATGGCCGCATACACAAACAATATCTCCCACTAGGGATGATCAGTCCAAGGCTAAGCTTATAACAACCGAGTGAATGTTTAATGCCGACTCAATGAACCAAGTAAAGGTCTATGTTTGTCTAGGCTATCTTTGCGCAAGCAAGGCCATATCATATCCATACAAGGTCTGGTATACATGTCCAATCCATACATACAATCCACAGTCCAAGTCCATAATCAAATACGGAGCCATGATCCACAATGTCATGGTCTTAGTCTAATACAATCCAAGTACATCATCAATATCCAAGTCCAGCATCGTACATTTCATTTCCCATTCATAAATGGGTTTACAAATCATAATAACAGTCCTCTTCTATAAGGTAATCATATACATCCATCGTTAGCTACAGACACGGGTTAAATGATTTCTATCCAAAAATCCGGGTCACCACTAGGAAATCCTAGGTTCAGGTCTTCCAATTTCCATTTAATTGATAGGTATAAACGATAGATAGACACAAGAGTGAACAAAAATAAGCATAATCTAACGTACCCTCAATCCATGCCAATCAAATGGAAGAATGAAAAAAGGTCCAATCCTAGGTCATGGCCCCCTTTTCAAGTCCAAGTCCATGTCAGCCAATTCAATTCCTAAATGAAGTTTTAGATACCAAGGAATGTGTGTTTGGTGCTCCTGAAGTTATGGGCATCTTCGGCGACGTTTAAGGATTGAATCGAAATTCAATTAATACGCTAGGCCACGGATGAAAATAGTGGTAGTTGCTGGCGTAGCGGCTCGCTGCCAAAATACTGCGTAGCGGTGCGATTTGGAAAAAACGCTAAAAAAAAAATCTGAAAAAAATTATAGAAAATCTAGAATACTGGAAAATGAGAGAAAATGTATTTGTTTTGCAAAAGTAACTAAGATAAAGGGGCCGTAGCGGTTCCCTCATTGTATGAGGTCCTGTATCGCTGTATAAATAGAAAATAATAGTAATGATCATTTTTTTCACATATATTCATGTTACTTAGTTATGCTACCTTAGAAACTATTGAAAGGCATGTAAATATATATATATATATCATGAAGTCAAGACTTAAGAGTACCTAGAGAAAAGAATACATCTACCAAAGGGGGTGTCTAATAGGATGTACTTAGAGAAAAATCCTTAATAAGAACTCTTTGTATCGAATGTAATTCGGCGAGATTGTACTTTTTGGTGTTGTTTTCAATATAAAAGGGTTGAAGAGTTGCGTAGAAATGTTTTTTAGAGAGAAGAAGAAAGGAAATAAGTCTTATTATGCATTTTAAAATTTTTTGGAAAGTAGGAATCTGTCTCACTCCGTAGTGGCCTTGTAGCGGGCATAGCAGCGGCTACGAATGTGAACAACGATATAGCGTAGCGATCGCTATTTTGATTCATGCGCTAGACCCTACTTTGGTGGCACCCATGAGTCAAGGTCAAGTCCAACCCTTGACTCATGCTTGGCACATCAATGGAAGTCCACTTGAATGGTCAATGGGACCCACAACAAAGAAAAACATCAAAATCTACAAATATGGAAAATCACTGTCTACAGTGTATTCGGATGACATCCTTTAAGGGAGTTCGACTGGGTACACTGGAGAGTCGTGATTCTGACTCCCAAGTCGACATCCTTCCTAGTGTATACGGTCAACATCATGGGTACCGGGTCGACCGGGTTCACATGGAATTCTGGACATAAACTTGGCAGGCATAATAAAATTTTGAATTTATGCCGTGTGTCCGGTCTACATCCTGGCCAAGGCGGTCGACCGGGTACATTGAATTTCAGTGACTGACAGACATTTCAGCTCCTAGTTATTTTCTTGTGTAACCGGTCAACTCCTCCAGGGCCAATCAACCGGGTACACACGAAATTCAAATTTTTAGATTTTTGCAACTTTTCCATTTCAATCCAATCTCCATCAAAACCAACTCAAATTGTCTCCAATCATCATAAACCATCCACAATCACCAAAACCACTCCAACCATCACAAACCCATCATCAATTGGGCCATTGATCTTCCAAATGGGAAAACCCATCCATCAAAGGCCAAAATCCAAGAAGACAAGGCTTAAAGAGATAGATCTAATAATCAAACACTTATATGAATTGAAATTGCAGAATCAAACAAGGAAAACATGCATTCTATGCTAAATAGGTATATTGTACTTGCCTCAAATCCAAATTGCAAGGTATTGGGCTAGAAATATAAAAATCTAAGCTCCAAATACGAAATCCAATCTCCTATGGCTTCCAATCTCTCAAAACAACTCCAAAACTCGAATCTAAGAATATCTACAGCTCCTAAACCTAGATCCACAAGAGAATTGCACAAGGGAAGTTCTAGAGAGAGAAAGAGAATTCCATGGAAATTGAGCTAAGGGAAGGAAAATTACCTTGTTCTGTAGAGAGAAAAGAGATCTAGGAGATGAGAGAGAACCTTAAGAGAGTTAAACAATTGTAGCTTGTAGTAACTTCTTGTAGTAGATTACCCTAGATCTAGGATTCTAGAGAGAGAATTGGAGGGAAATCTTGGAGGGAAATGAGAGAATTGGAGGGAAAATGAGAGAAATGAGAGGGAGAGAAGAGAGAGATTGTTTGACATGGGGGAGGGGGTTTTATTTATAGATCTTGTGTTGAAAAGGAAATGTCAAAGTTGCCCTTTTAGTTTAATTCAAGTTTAGGATAAGTACGTGGGCTATTTGGGTATTTTAGGTGTAGTTTGCAAATCCTCATGTAGAAACCTCTCCTATTAATTCTAATTACTAACAAGGGCCTCTAACTAGCTAACAAACCTATTAAAGTTCATCTAACACCCTATAAGTTCTATAAATCACAAAATGGAGGCTAAAATCCTGGGAAAATACGAAAGTACCCTCACTAACCCCTATTAATTAGTATAATTAGGTAGCATATACTATAATTAGAGCAATTCCAATAAAAGTGAGGGTCCACAAGGGGTGGGGCCTCACACAGGTTGATGGCCTACCAAGGGGAAGGGGTAGGCCGAAGAGGTCGTGGATGGAGGTAGTAAAAATTGATCTCAAGAAGTGCAACTTATTTGAGGATTTGGCTCAGGATTGATCGGAATGGAGAAACAAAATTCATGTAGCTAAGCCAATCTAGTTAGGACAAGGCTTTGATGATGATGATGTTGTTTTTATTTTTCTTTTTATAAAGGATGTTGAGCTCCAGGGGAGAGACGGTCCAACTTGCCCAAGTATTATACGATTTGGCGAGTAGACTCAAGGGTGACCCATAGGAGTGTCCATGGTTCAGGCTAGGCCTGGCTGAGGATTATCCAGGCCCAGACCAACTTCTAAAACATGGGCCCATACCCAGCCCAAGCCCAATATGGGTTGCTAGAGCCTGGCCCAAGCCTGGCCTGCGTCAAACATGTGAGGCCCGAGCCTGGCCTGCACTCAATCGGACCAGACTGGGCCTCCCTCAATGCCATTTTCTCTGTTGGAACATCTCTCACCTAATCTCGAATGCCTCTGACCAAGGAAGTGGAGGGACTAGATTGTGTACCTTCTGCTTCACCTCCTTTCTTATTTCTTCTAAGGTTTGATATCTCCATCTCTCAATTCTTTCAAGTTGTTTTAATCTCTTTCTTTGACCTAAAATCTCTGCTAATTATGTTGTATTCTTGAGATGGATTCTTCAACTCCATAAATGATGGCAAAACCTACATCTTGATGAAAGTAGAGGTTCGGGCCAGGCCGGGTATTGGATCGCTAAATCCAAGCCCATCCAATATATTAAACGGCCCAAATTTTAGATCCAGGCCCAGCCCAAACATTAACATATCCAGCCCAAAGCGGGCTGGGCCCAGGTCAGGCTCAGGCTGGCCCGGCCCATGAGCACCCTGTCCCCTAGTGACCAAGTCACCCCCAAAGTTTGAGTTTAAAGTTAAACTCCTGATGTAGAATTATGATGTCCATGATGCAATCAGACGACATTAAATAGCCCTGGTTATTTTTCATAGGGAACAACTAAAATCACGGCCTCTTAACTGCAAGCTTTATCTAATTTTGAGAAAAATCTCAAGATTGGTTCTTAAAACATGCTAATTACTTCTGTAAAACAAGCAAGTGGATTGTGGATACCGCTTATTACTGTAAAATGTTGTCTTTCTTTAGATCATCAACTTAGCTGATTTTTTCTCTACATGATGCTTAATGTAGAAAATGCTTCCTTTTTTTGCATGATCAGGGTCTTGTCAAACGTCAAACAAGATTTACGTCAAAATGCCCTGCTAGTGAGATCATTGCAAAGATTGAAGAAGCAGTTGTGCCTCTGGGATTTGACTTAAAGAAAAAGAATTACAAGGTGCAAGTACTTTCTTGTGACAATCACATAATTTTAGACATTTTTTTACATCACTATAGTAACAACCTGATCATCTTCTCTACAGTTACCTTTTAATAATTTTTTTGTAGAAAGTAACTTATTAATATTGAAAGATATATTCGTACAGAAACATATAACAAAACATATCCAGTTAAAATGAAACAAATTATAGTTGGATAAATTCTATGCAAATGATACTTGTTCTCCCTGTGTTTATAATGGCTTTCTTTTCTTCCAAAATCTCTCACATTTTGTGTTCTTGATATGAGGATGAACTTTAAAATTTACACCTCGTTTCTTTCTATTTAATTTGATTCTATAGTTGAAGCTCCGAGGGTCAAAACCTGGTAGGAAGGGCCACTTATTAATTGCAACAGAGGTATTTTTCTACTTAAGTCATTTCCTGCATGGTCTGACTGAAATTAATTACAGTTCATTTTCTAGGAATAAAGGGTTTTGAAATACCATCGCTTTTAATCTTATCAGTGGCCATGATCTTGTTTCTAATTTCTTTTTGTTACAGATTTTTGAGATAGCCCCTTCCATGTACATGGTTGAAGTTCGCAAGGCAGGAGGTGACACACTGGAGTTTCACATGGTATGATATTAGGAACTCCCTTCTAAAGATTAATAACTTCCAAGCGTAGGAGATATTTATCTAATTTTTGTGAAAGGTACACATCAATTATTGCAGTTATCTTCCTGGTCGTCACAGTTAAAAATCATTGTGCGTTAACTAATCTAAATGTATGGATCTTTTATATCCTCAGTTTTACAAAAGCCTCTCTACTTGCCTGAAAGACATTGTGTGGCAATCAGAAGAGAAGATTGACGGGAGTTAGTGTTGCACTTGTCACATATATGAATCTTTGCATGCTAGATATCATTATAGATACAAGGTAAATATGATAATATTTCAAAGAAAAATATTGCAAGCATTTTTTAAAGGCTTTTGCCTGTTTTGGCATGCATAGGCCTACATGTTTGTGGTTAACGTTCTCATTTTCCCACTTGTGTGAAAAAGCATAGCAAAGCTTCTTTTTCTCACCGTGTACCTTTTAAACTTGGCGATTGACTAAGAATATGATTGAGTTTGCTCTTACTGGGCTTATAGAGTACGTAGTCGCAAATTTAGCATCGCTGAAGAAACTCATCTCAGTAGATCATCATCTTGACTGAGTTTATTGATTGGGCTGATTCGAACTTTGGGATTGAAATACTGGGATCCCTGATCTGTTATTTCTGTGGCCTCATATATTGCCATTGTTCAAAATATTAATTACTATTTACTAATACCCATATTAATGCAGCTGGTGCAAGAGTCTCCTGCTGGATTCTCGTACAAGGGCATTGCGGGATTTTCATACAATCCCACATAGCAGGAACCCCCTGAATTAAAGGCGGGGACCTAAAAACTCATGCACCTAATCGCGCAGGACTCCGGAAGGGGACTGAGGCCCGATGCCGCTGATATATTAGATTTATATGATAAACTGGTTGCATCAGTATACCAGTATCTAGGATTGGGGTGCCCATGTCTTGGGATCTAGTTGAAACTTTTTCTTTACCCTAATGTTTTAGGATATCTAAAGTGTAGCTATCAGATTAGAAATATGGTAGAACGCATGTGTATCAGTGCCAGATTTGGTTTTTTGCAGGGAGACTGGTACATTTGGAAAATATTGGATTGGAATGCCCGATATATCTCTATGGATGTGTGAGATGACATTTAAAGCAATAAATATTGCACCCACCTTGAGTGTTATATCACCTTGTTCTGGGTTTTTATTTTTTATATTTTGTTGGCTCACAGGTCTTGTGCAATCTGTCCGTCTTGTTTAGAGCAGTTGTGTAATTGAGGTTTGTCATCTTAAACTTCTGTTTACCATTTCAGGAAATAAAAACGAAGTATATATACATTTATTACATAAATTGTCTGATGCTGATGCTGATGCAAGTAATAAACATGTAAAAAATGGTGTGATCAGTGTGATTGTGAACTTCAGACCCATGGTTCATGGAATGGACATATATTTGATGAAGAAAATGTGAAAGGGTGTTGAGTTTATGCAGGATGTGCATTGTGGATTTGTTTCTTTTTCTTTGGATTTCAGTGCATCCAAGCAGCGGCTCTTTTTCTTTCATTTCATGTTATTGTTTGGTGTCCGTCCTCCTCGAGTTTGTGTTAAAGAGCAGCCCTGAAACTGTAAGTGCATGTTTATGCAGAAAAGACATCTTTTCCAGAAAATCTCAAAAATGAGATATTTGTGATTACATGGAAAAGCATTTCCTATCAGCGGGTTGGGATTTTTCACAGAAGAAGAGAAGGTATGCAGAAAGTAGAATTGGGAGTTGGGAGGCAGGACAGCAAGAATGATGGTGCTTTTGGATTCCAATAAGTGATCTTATGCTGACGTCATTATGGGGGGGCTTTTTTTGGGTAAAAATCATTATGGTGTTGATGGCAGCTAAGAACCTGGTTTATCCATGCAGAGCTGGCCTTTGCTTGACCATGCTGTCATATAGCATGCCCCCTTTGTATGGAAGGCAGCCCATATTTTACTTTCATGGAAGTGATTCAAACTGTTGGCTTGGTCATTTTAGAGACTTTTACAATACATAATACACATGATCAATCCAATGGTGCATTACTCTAGTTGGAACTAAACTTGGGTCATTGACTAAATATAAGTGGATGCATGATATGAGCCAAGCTGGATAAAACGAAGATTGCCCCAGATAGGTTAAATCAGGTATTAGTTGTCATTTTCATCTTACTGTCCAGCAGCATTAGATCCTCCCTCTTTGATTCCATTACAATACGTTTTGTCAGGTACAAATGATAAGGTCCTCCCGCATATAGGACGTTATTAATTTTTTTCCCGACCCAAAAAAAAGGGTAACTCGGAAGCCAATATAAGAAGCAGCTCTTCATCCCTTACTCCTGATTCTTTATAAGAATTTCTTATAGAAATTTACCATGTTGGGATTTTTTTTTGGATATGATCCTGTCTCTTGGCATTTGCAAATTCATGTTTATTTACAAGCATTTCAAAATTTCAATCTCAAACGACCTGGAGTGTGAATTTGGTGAAAATCATATGAAAAGGTTTGATATGATGCTTGTTTCTTTACCAAAATTTTTTAGAAGAATTTGCTATGTTGGGGTTTCTTGGATATGATGTAACATCTTGTTCCCTAACATTTGAAATGCAATACTTCTTTCGTGGAGCCCACTCCTCAATACTCCCTACCAATCAGTGCACTTTTGGTGTCATCCATTTTTTTTTTGAACGCTGAGTCGTTTCTCTTAGGATTCAAACTTGCAACCGATTAGCTCTAATATCATCTTAAGTTTCTTTAGCTAACCATTCCTACCGAGACCTCAAAGGCATTAATAGAGGGCTGCATAAATATTTTTCAATACTCCCTCTTGAGTGGAGCCATCTTTTCAACATTCCCCCTCAGGTGTGGAACTAGTCGGTGCACTTTTGGCGACATACATATATATATATTTTTTTCCTGCCAAATCATTCCTCCTGAGATTCAAACTCAGGACCTGTTGGCTCTTATACCATCTTAAGTTTCTTTAGCTTGCATGACCTTACAAAACCTCAAGCATTATGAGACACTCACCCTATAAATTATCTTTTCAATAGTCCCCTATATACTAGAATTTTTTAACCGTCCTTCTGATACTAGAATGCCGGCCGCAATTGTATTTTCTGTACTATGTATATACCAAACCCACAAAATTGAACACCCTAAGTTTCTAAATGATATCGGCCTGTCCTTAGCCCCAACCAGATATTAAGGGCTTAAAAAAGGACTCACCAGCTCATTTGTTACCCAAGCATTGTCATTCAAGTAATAAGGATCTAGACCAGGAAAGGTCGCTGTTGTTTTTAGGTATTGAGGGCTGATTGTTGGCCTTGTCGTGTCATATCTATTTATTTTTGGGTTTGGAGTATGTTTTATCTGCTTTTGTCTTTTGCTTTACTGGTTGGTTTACATAATAAAGAGGTTTGGTATGAGCTCCTGGTACTTTTGTTTCTGCGTCTGAGTCCAGCCCATTAATGGCCCTACGAAGAAGTGGGAAGATGATGCAGAGGAAAGAAACTTAATTTGGGGCTTTTGAAGCAATACTGTGAGGCCCGTACATACCAAATGAGTCCAGTGTCCTGCAATGCCGTTCATGGCCGCATCTGGAAGGGTCAAGTTTACCAAAGTCTAGCCTAGTCTTCTTAGTTATAATAAGGCTTTTTCTGCCCCAATCCAGCCATCTGAACTGAACGCTAGGCCCAGGAACAGCCCATTTACAAAATGCATGTCCTTTTAAGGTCCAAACACAGCCCACTTAGTTATTGTGCCAACAACAAGATGCAGGTCCAGCTCACAGGCCTAAAAGCACAGTTCAATGTAGACAAGAATCAGGTCGTGCTCAAACTGGCCCGGCCATGAGTACCCCATACCTGAAATATATAAACAAGCAACTCACAAGAGCTACAAAATGCAAGTCTCCCATGGGCATGATGCAATGACCATGACCTTCTGTTTATGGCCCCAAAAGTTTTATTATTAAAAGTTTGAGCCTTAAAAAAATAGTCACCGCCATGACATGGGTGCTCACCCTTTATAATCTAGCTCACCCTTTATAATCTAAAAAAGGCACCTTACAACCACCTGTCCCACTAACCAACATGACATATAGTGGCCTCACCCTCGCAGACTATATTCTCTAACTTTTAAGTTTATGGAGGATGGTTCATAGTCAAATATTCCTTTCTTATTTAATGACACAGTGGCTTTGTCACTCTCTCTCTCTCTCTCTCTCTCTCTCTCTCTCTCTCTCTCTCTCTCTCTCTCTTACTATTTAAATTAATCTGGATAATTTTTTCTGTTTATGGTTTCATGAGATCTCGAGTCAACTAAGTTGTTTATGTTATCAAGAGAGGCTTCAATCAGAGTGTAACACGTTAGGTACTTCTTTACATTAATGTTTTTGAGTCCTAACTAGATTTCTTTCCTTCTGTTTTCCTTATCATCAAGATCTGTCTTTTGTCGCTTGAAATCATGCACGTTTGCTTCTTTGTTTGATATACTGCCAGACACGTCTGCCATTTTAGTGCACATCAAGGTTTTAAAATTCGGTCCAAACAAAAATCATATCGCCTACAGGTTTAGCACATCAGACGTACAGATTTTCTACTACTAAGTTCCATGTTCAGTTGTGTTCTTAGTCCATTCGGACCACTTGAGATTCTCCCAACCACCCCACCACCCCCACCCTAAGTTAGATAAGTAGTATTATATAAATGAGCATCAAATAACCTCTTCATTAATGGAAATGAGTCAACAGAAGATGGGAAATGAACACCCAGCTAGCTATCACCCTACTGATTCAATATATTCTAAGAAAATCAAGCTCTCACCCACATCGATCTCCACCTCACATGCTATACCCGTCACATCTTTAACAGTCCTCTTTGGAGCTTCTTTTACCATGAATTCCTATATATTTTATGCAAACAAAAAGACCCCTTTAGTTCAGAATATTTATTTGATACTGATATACTAGCAGACCAGCAGATACATAAGAGTTTCATCTTTGGATGATAGTGTTGCAGACTGTATTCTAAAAACATGGGGGCACGTAGATTATGAATTTAGAACCCATATTTACTTTCTTCAACTACGTGTGATTTTTAGTTGATAATCTTTGTCATATTACAAATTCATCTTCAAGTTGCATGTGAAGTCATGTGATATGCTTTTGAATGTATATTTCTTAATTTATTTATCATGTTAAATGGGCCAGCCGACCCATGGGGCCTTTAAGTTGTGTTTTGACAGCCCCTCATGCCTTTCGGACTGAGAAAAAGAAAAGTCTTAAAGGCTTTTAGCTTGTAATGGACAAGCTCGGAAGAAAATTACTTGTTATTATCATCTTAACTTTATCCCATTAATTTTGGATTGTCTTAAGGACTTTGAGTAAAGGCACAAGTAAATTAACTTCTTTCTAACACTGTTGTATGAGAGTCCATGCACTCTTTCTCTCTCATTGGAAAATGACAAGCACACAGATTACCCCTATTAATAATATATTAAATTCTAAAAAGAAAATTGAC
Organism: Camphora micrantha; assembly: GCA_003546025.1. Classification (NCBI taxonomy): domain Eukaryota; kingdom Viridiplantae; phylum Streptophyta; class Magnoliopsida; order Laurales; family Lauraceae; genus Camphora; species Camphora micrantha. The sequence goes on along the minus strand of QPKB01000007.1, from coordinate 30,137,615 downwards.
TGCATGTCTAACAAAATCCAATACTATGATCCTAAAAAAAAGTATTCTCAAAATATCAAAGCCGATCAAATTATTTGGTGCTGCTTGTTATTTTTGTTAATTTGCATTAAAATACATAACAATTGAACACAGTGGGTGGTTAAAAATGAAGATGTGAATTTTCAAAAAGAGCATCAAATAGTATACTCTTTTGATTCTATTTCCTTAAAAGAAAATATGATTATCTGATGTTCATTTTTGAAGTTTCACCTTTAATTCTTATTTTTAACCACACTATATTTAATTCCTATGTATTCTAATGCAAATAAATAGAACTTAACCCTACCATGCATCATAGTTACCTAATTCGCAATTCGCTGGATTCGCATTTGAATTCGTAGTTTGCAGTTCAATGCTTGCATTGATTCGAAAATTCGATGGGGGCAGTAGGTTCATTTGATTCGCTTTTCGATTCGCTTAATTCGCAATTCAAATCCGACGAATTCAACATAAGAATTCAAATATACAAGCATAAATGGGTAAAATCATAAATTTATTATTTAATCAAATCTAATACAAACTCAGATTTGTGTGAAATGGCCTACCATCAAGTAACTTGGGAACACTAATTTTTATATATGTTTGGATTTTATAAATGGGCCCCAATGATGGATGAATAGAAATTACTATATCTATTATAATATTTAATACAGATATAGTAAGAGACGTGATATTTGGCTTCCACAAGAATTTCAAAGATTCACACAATACCACAAGAGTGAAGGAAATTGAAATAAGTATTCTTGAAATATGGTTTTATCATTAAATTGACTGGTTCCATTTCAAAAAAAAAAAAATTTAATTGACCGGTATATATAACATAAATCTTAATGTATTATAGTATTGACAGGTTTATGAGTGATTAATCTTACCGTGGGCTGAGTGGGCCCAACTCTTTTTAAGATGAAATTTAGCTAAATCCTATTTGTATATATAAAAGAAGTCTCATCTTCTTTAGTTTTGATTTCTAATTGGGTGGGCCACATAATGAGTCTCACAAATTGGGTGGTGACATGCTGTACTCCACTCTTCAATAACACTGTGTGATGGGATTCATGGGAAGACACTTGACCAGAGAGAGGCTTGCCTTCCTACTTTCATGAAGACCATTGAGTGTCTTCCTTTCCTTCATCTTTTAGTTCTGGGCATTTATTCTTCTTGTACTACCTTTTCATATATGAATGAATTGCTTCAAACGGGAGAGTTTTAAAAACTCCGAATCCAACGAATCAAATCCCGTATTGTTTGATTCGAACAATATGAAATTCGGCTGTGGTTAGACCGAATCAGTAACTATGCCATGCACATGGAACTGTCGTATTCTCTCACTACTGCAATTGCATGGTCTTCTAAGAAAGGATCAGAGAAAAGCCCTTGATCTCTCAAAATTAATGGTCAATGTTGAGAGAATCAGAGAAAAGCTGCATGCGTTGATTGAAAGATGCGAATCTCTATAGACAGCACAGACGTGTAAAATATATATAATCAAGATTTATGCAGGGTGTAGGTGTATATATACAATAAAAAAGGAAATATAAACAATATATAAAAGATGCACACCCATGATATAATCACACTTTTCCCCTCAGACTTGAGATGTTTGGAAGAAGGAACTATTGAGAATTTGGTAAACTGAGGTGCACAGTGAGACTCTCTGTAAAGAAATCAGTAAGCTGCATCGAAGATGATACGTACGTATGGTAGAGAACTTATTTTAAGATGATACATAACGTATTTTATTCTTGTCGAGCAAATGATAATGTACTTAAACATGCTTGTTATATTTTAAAATTCAGGGTTCTTGGAAACATGTGTGGCACTCTTTGATTTTATTTTGAAAATAAAAATAAAAATAGTCAGCTTTCTCAACCTATATATATATATATATATATATCAACCTGTAATGCTTATACAGACATGTCCTTAAAGAGCCGGTGCTTAAAACCAATAGTCAAATAGAGTAAGGCCTCCTTGCTTACATTAGAATGCATAAGAATTGAATACATAGAAGTTCATAGTCAAATGAGTCCCATCCAAGGACTATAAAAGAGGTGAATTGTGAATGACAAGAGGTAAGGGGTGAAAGAAATACGGTAGAGATGTAAATGGGACTTTGACTTTCCTAGAATTTGAATCACTAGGGTGATAATTGGGTATTCATTTACCATCTTTACTTGATTCAATTTTCATGAAAGATGATGTTATTTGATGGTTTTTTTTTATATATATATATTCGGTAGGAAATCGTGTGGCTTGCATGCACGGCAAAAACCAATAGATTAGGACTTGATCTGTACCCACTTACGACTCATGCTTGAATAAGAGGATGAGGGTTTCTGGCTAAGAAATCTTTAAGAAATGCGATTAAGAAATCTTAAGAAATGTGATTCTTTGGGACCTCCTATATAAGAGATGTAAACAGATGTGCGAGAAGGCTCCCAATAGCCAAAACGCTCATAAATCTTTGGCTATATGCCAAGATCTTCTGCATCTAGATCTTTCATATTCACCTTAATCTTCATTCTTATCTCATAAATTCCCATGTATTTTATGTTGTTTGTTTGTCATTGAGTAGAATAAAGATAGAGTGAGATAACATTCAATGGTTGCATTTTTTTTATTCAAAAATGTATTTGTGGAGAATGCAAGTGACAGTTAAGAATAGCAAATATATTTTTTAATAAAAAAGAATACAACTGTTAGATTTTATTTTACTATATTATTATTTTAATTCAAATAAATAAACATGCGGCAATAATCATTCAGCTCTTTTGACCTTGGATAGTGGCTCATCACCCATGACCTGTACCATATTTGTGGTGGGAAGAATGACCCTCTCTTGACATTTTTCCCCGTAAACCATTTAATAATATAATACTCTCTTGCCCAAGTTCCAATTGTGAATTAAGTTCATTTACTTTGAACTTTTCTTGCTCTCCTTTATGTTTTTACACTTATTTTATATTGGTTTTGAGTGTTTTGCATCAGTAGTTCAAGGTTCCAATTGTGAATTAAGTTCATCTACTTTGAACTTTTCTTGCACTCCTTTATGTTTTTACACTACTTTTATATTGGTTTTGAGTGTTTTGTATCAGTAGTTCAATGTTCCAATTGGTGAAGGTGCATTCTGATGAAGTGGTGATTTGAATAAAATAGCATACATGGGTTCCTTCAAGTGCACAACAAAAAATGCTGAATGACGTACGTAGATGAGCTTTTCCTTCCATGGGCCAATGGTTTACTTAGCTTATTACTGCTTTTCCATACAAAACAATTCTTTTTCTGTGTTTCTTTTGGGGCACGTTTGGCAACAGTAAAAAAATAGTCTATTTTTTTCAATTTTTTTATTTATGTGGGGTCCACAATCATGATCAGAACCAATAATTAGTTCAGAAAGGTCAAACACGGCAAAATGACCAAATTTCAGTGTTGATCCTTACTATATATATTGAGATATTTGTAAAAACATCCATACACTAGAATATTATTATTTTTATGTGGGCCCCCTTTGCACAATCGGAACCATTTAAAGTCTCTAGATGACCGCGGACAACTTTGAGGTGAATGTTGAGGTCTTGATTTTTCATGGATTATGAGAGATTTTATAATAAAAAAAAAACGTTTATAACCATTGGATCAAATGTGTTTCATCCCAACCCTTGATTGCAGAGCTACAAAGTTCTAACTGTTATACAAATGTGTTTCATATTATGACTCAATATAGCTGCTGATGATGGTTTGATTAGTCACTGGTGTCAACTTAGGATGGGTGCCACTTAATGGGTGCATATGAGGATTTGGATTAAAAGCAAACTGGAGTCTTCTTAATTTTTCCAAACTAAAAGGTGGCATAGTTTTTATACAAAACATGGTTTTAAGACAAAAAATAGTGCTTTCTCCCAAAAAAAAAAAAAAAGACAAAAAAATAGTTCTATGGTTTAAGTTATTGAATGACTTAAGAACCGCTCTTACCCTAGTGGTAAGAGATGTGAGTTCCTATCTGCCTGTCCAGAATTCGAACCTAGGTAGACATGCACCTTTCCTTACCCGAGGGCCATGCTATCTCATTCGTGGTCTTCTTCCTTCACCAGAGGGCTTGGGTCCCCAGCCCCTACGCTGGGTGCCAAAAAAAAAAAAGGGTGTTGCATGACATGCATATCTTAGCCATGTTGAGTCAGTTGCTGTTGTGACACAATTAAAGATAAAAAATTGTGTTATCGTCATTTTATTCTACTTCATACTTAAAACACCCTAAGAATTAATAACATGAAGGGTCAGATTGGTTGCATGGAATTAAATTCTTAGGAATTCACAGTAAAATGGGTTCTAATTTCCAACAAACAAATATTAAAGAAATGAGGGATGAAAGATATAGAGCCTATTAGGTTAGAGAATATTTGAGAATTCTTATCTGGATTACATAAAAATTCCCCAAAAGCAGCCCCTTAGCTGAGTTCACAAATGCACTAGGGCAATTGAGCATTTTGAAAGCTGAAAATTGAAAATTTTGAAAAATTTTGTAAGCCAAGAAAACCGTAAATAGCTATAGAGTTTGCAAACCAAATGGGGAGTTTCAAAAGCTTGTAGATAGTATTTAGCCACCTAGATAGTTGTTGATATGCGGTCAGAAAACCCCAGTAATGAGAGTTTCCATCATAAATTCTTGTAAGCAAAAAGACCCATAAAGAATTCTTTGGCAAGTCCACTTTTTATATTATATCACTTAAAACCAATACAAATAGATGTTTGAGCACTCTCAATTGTTTAACAAAGTTGTGTGAATGACTCAAGACAATTCACGTTTCTTAAAAATGCTCTACCGGTATAGCATATGAGTCCTCTGGATTGTTTAGCAAAGTTGTGTGAATGACTTAAGACAATTCACCTTTCTTAAAAATGCTTTACAGGTATAGCTTACGAGTCCCCTGTCAACTCATTCAAATAGGTAGAATGGATGAGATATTTCATGCAATGAAGGTGACGTAGTGGAGAGTCTAAATTATCGAGCATCATTTTGTTGGGATTCGGCTATATCATTCTTGACTCTAGCTATTATTTCATTCCATTAACATTCGTCAGTTGTATAAAATTTCTTCTTTTCTTCTTTTCTTTTTTTATTAATTCAAGGAAGCAAGTAAGAGGGTGCATTAGCTGACATAAGATTTTATATAATTGAGGAATATTGATAGGATAAAACAGTGTATGCCTATTTCAACAAAAGATGGGATCTGGACTCATCATTCTTAGTCTTTGATATTTATTGTTTTGCTTCCTATTTGTCTTGTAGACATTTTGACTTCATCGCTAGTTCGATCAATTAATTTGCTCTGTTGGAGTTATTGGGCATGCGGTCATTGGGCTACACTTAAGCCCAATCTTATTATTGTGTAGATTCAATTTAAGTTATGTTAGTTGCAAACTTACATGCTCCTCTTATAGCTCAAAAGGAAGGAGGTGTATTGGGGCAAGGTTTGATTTGATAACTTCCCGAGATCCAGTTGTTAAGACTCAGGAGGACTTGGTAATTTATTTTGAGTTTCATAAGAAAAAAGGAAAAAAAAAAAAAAAAAAAGACTTGCCTCTTTTCTATAAAGTAACAAAAATGTGACTTGCTCAAATAGACCTACATGTCTAAAGCAATCATACACTATTTGTGTTTTTTGTAGCAAGTTTGCCGGCCATATCACTTTTACTATATGATAAGTTTGTCTATGTCGAGAACAGCTTCTTACCTTAGCGACAGGAAGCAGCAAAAGTTCTTATTGGGTGGTCTTGGGTTCAAACCCTACCTCCTCCCTCTTTGCGTATGTGAGTTTATATTATATGAATCACATGTGTTAGTTGTATTTATTCTCCTTGTATGTGTGAGTTTCCATCACCTTACATGTGTGAGTTGTGTTTATGTCTCCCTGCATGTGTGAGTTTTCATCACTCACATGTGTGAGTTGTGTCTATCTCTCCTCTCATTTATGAGTTCTCATCACCTCACATGTGTAAGTTGTGTCATGAGTCTCAGGATCCCAGCCCTTCGCTGGGTTATCAAAATGTTTGTTTATACTATTTTAGAGGAAAAAAAAGTTTATCTATACTACTTCTTACGTTTTTGACAAGTTTGCCTATATTCTCTTTCCGGAACCACAAGTTTGATTTTTCCAATTTAAAGAGACATTCGGAATGGTTAAATCCTTTGGGCCACATTCCGAGGAGAGGAAACCACAGATTCACAGTTTATCAAGTTCGAATATCTCGATGTGCAGAGATACTGTTGGACCAGCTCAATCTATTGTAAATAGGATCTATTTGAATCAACTTCATTTCCATCATACCTAAGTGAAACAACTCTATTTCAATCAAATCAAGCTTGCCAAAAAGGCCCTACCTTTAAAATTAGATGCTGACACCGAATTTCCTAAACTAATTTATTTGAATGATTGCTAGTGATCATTTACTTGTGTATCTTAAGCTCTATTTCTTCAATTTTAGCCACTTTGATAAGAATACTTTTATTTAAATTTCTAACCATTCAATTTCATCAGGATGATAGGGCCCAAAATGACTAGATGGGGATGATGCATTTACTGTGTGTTCTTTGTTCGATTGAAATTCTGTCCCGATTGTTACAAAACAGTCAGAACTGTTTTTTTTTTTTTTTTTTTAAATATTTCATTTAAAAAAAGCACAAGAATAACAGGAGAGAAAAAAAAAAAAAAAAACAGTTAACCCCTAGTCAAAAGAATACTTGAGGCCCATTTCCAGTCTACATCCTAGCTTCTAGAAAAGCAAAACTTAGCAAGCCTATGAGCTTGTTCATTTAGAGTCCTAGAGATAAATTCAAAGTCTACAGAAAGAAATAAGGAAGCCAAAGATTTAATATCTACAATAATTGCGTTAATGGACTAATCAAGGCCTCCCTTCAAAGCAAAAATCATTTCTTGAGCGTCCATCAAAAGACAAAGCCTGTCAAAATCATTCTTCCAAGCCTTTTCTAATGCAGCTAAGACCACCCGCTTCCTCCTCCTATGAAGAAACGACTTTGGGCCCTTTGATAGCACATACATCCACAATGACATCATTTAACATCATAACGGAGCCAAACGAAGCAGAACCCTCTTTAGCCTTAAACGCAGCATCCAAGAAGATTATAATATCATCATTGCTCGAGATCCCCAAAGGATCTAAGGAGATTTTTAAATCTTTTTTTAAGGGAATGTCCCTATGGTGGCATGTGGGATCCTCAAGCATCTTATGGACTAATCCAATGATCATAAAGGAATCTAATGATTGACCTCTAGGAATAAAGTCATTCCTAGCTAGCTTTTCATATGGTCCACCACATGGTCAGAACAGTTATATCGGATTTTACTTTTATCAGATTTTACTTTTATCAGCCGACCAAACCAATTATTTCCCTTTCAAATGAGCTCATGGACCTTTGTCTTAAAGGCACTACGATTCAAAGAAGTTTTTGGGTTTATCTTCATACGGATAATTGCATTGTAGTACGTTGTGGGACCTTTGAAGTCTTCCCTAAACTTTTTGCATTTGTTTTTAGACACTTGGTGTCAATCATGGTGGGCTCCATAAGTCCTTGGCCATTGAAAATGCACAAGATATTAATCATTTATCAGTTGAATCAAATATAGGTATGTTTTTAAGCCTAAATAATTCCATTCATCTTTGTCATTATTATTATAACATCTCTGTCAGAGATTTAGATTAGATTTTTGAGAAACTGAAGTTCTTTGATTTTCTAATGGCTTTGTCTATAGATCCTTTGGACTTGGACGTATTGTAGTTACTTTACTTGAGAATACAATTACTTGTCATCGTTTGTCCCATGTATGAAGATTTAGATTTAGATTTAGATTATGCTCTTGTACCCCTTTGTTGTCTCTTCTTTTGTTTTCTTTCTTTGTATTTTGATCCCATTTAAGTAGAAGTTTCTTGTTACCAATCAAAAAGAAATTTTTTTGTTGTCCATGTATTATTCTCTACAAATTATCACTGATGATGTTTTTTTTTATAAAAAAAAATGGAAAAAGATTTCCTAGAAGACAAATTAGGTTTTCTACAATAAAATACTAAACATCATCAATGGAGTATTATAATTAATTAGCACATCAACCTGAGGTCATGTGAAAAATACTTACTCTCAACCATAATCATACATGCATATTAGTCTTGTTGGGTCAAAGACCTCAGGGATACCCACATCCTAAAAAAAAGAAAATTTCAAATAAAACTTTAAGTTTTTTCCTTAATTAATTCAAAAAATGACACAAGTTTCAAAACTTTTCAAATTAATCATTAAGTTTTTTAGAAAGTTTTCAATTAAGCACATCCATCCATTTAAAGCTATTTCTCGGCAATTTTCTCTTAATATTTTTACAATACCAAAATGACCATTTGTTGAAATAAAACCCTCATTTACTTCCTCTATATTCTCCTAATTTCCTTTACCGGCATTCTCATGGGGTGATCAAGGACAACCAGCATCCCCATGACGATTGGCTGCATGTAACGGTGGTCGGGACCATGTCATGGCAGTAAATGAAGTGTAATCTAGGTATTTTAAAGAAGTTGAGGGAAGACGTCGTTAGAAAATACCTTTAAATGGCCAGATGTCTTTAATTGAAAATTTATTGAAAAACTTAGGGATTAATTTGAAAAGTATAGAAACTTATGTCCTTTTTCCTTATTTGAAAGTTTTTCAGAAAAAAAGATCACACACATTAGCAATATTATGAAGTTATTAATATATATAACTAAGATGACATCTTCCTAATAATATCATGACGTTTTCAAAACATTGCAAGAAAATAACAATAAAAATAGAATCAAACTGTAAACATTAGGAAAGATCTATATTTTTTTAATTTTTTTTTTTATGACATATTCCCAAAAATGACACTAGAAAGCCCAAATGAAAAAATTTCCTGACATTTTCATAAGACTACATTTCTTGAGACTATATTGCGACGATGCTTAAACTCAAGATTTAAGAACTCTAAACTGGTTGAGAACAAAATGAAATACCTCTAAGTTTAAATAACAAGTATTAGGAAATTGGAAGTATATATAAGTTCACTATAAAAAAAAATTATTTTAATATATTTTAAGATATATAATATTTATTATAATATTTCATATCTTACTTCACCATTTTCCAAATCTTTAAACATTTTAAAGTTATCACAATGTTATTGAGAAACCACCATTAATATTATATATTATATTATATTATATTTGAAGAGAACTGATTTCAATTGAGAAATCAGACATTTTGAAGCCAATTGATTTTGACCATAGGAATTAGTTTTGACCATCACTTTAACTTCTCACAACCCTCTTTTTCTCTTCCTCCCTCTCTTCTTCCACATGCTATTCTAACTCTCCCTCTATCTATTACTTTAAAGTTGAATGATCTCTGGTTGCACATTTGCCAAATCCACAATTGGGTCTATTAATTGACCATATCTCTTTGATTACGACCATACTCTAATGCCTTAAAAAGCAACTATTAATTTCATTTTTTTCAAAAACTTCATAAAATCGTCAAACGGTTTCTCAAATACCATAAAAGCACCCATTAATCTCATTTAAAAGCATTTTAAAAGTCTTCAGTTTGTTTCTCAGATGTTAACATAATTGTCATAGATGAGGAGATATCTCCATCTGTTTGATGAGATTATCATTGGCAAATTCATAATTTACAAATATAATGGCTCGATTTAATGTTTGTGCATTTTTGCACATTCCCTTGTCATTTTAATTTTTACGACATTCTATGGGTTATGCAACTTTATATAGATTTTCTTACTCTTTTCTTGATGATTATAGCAATTCTTACTATTTTCTTGATGATTTTATTTGTATATCTTCTTTTGTTTGTTTATTTTCATTTATGACACAATTCCTCTAATGTGGTGATTGATGGTTTGGAGATAATCAATCCATTCTCAACTTCTTCTAATTTTGTTATATCTGTGAAATCATCCCAATAGTATCTTATGCCCATTCTATTTGACTAATAATATATGCAGCATTATGCTCTTGATCCAGATCGATGGTTGAATATTTTTTTGAATATGAACCCCTTAAACTTGTGGGCCATGGACGAAGGGGTTAGGGACATGAGTTTGGGATCAAACTTGATACTTGAGGTGATTTCACATAGATCTTTTCATCCCCCTGGTCTCATCCCCAAATGGGTCCCACAATTGAGCCCAACAAAAAGGTTCTCTTGGGTAATATTTAGGTGGAAACTTTTCTCACATATTATGTGAGAACTTTTTTGTAGGGCCCAACTAGCAATCCATCCAAACCTGGCAACCAATAGGGAACCTCATGATAGTCACTAATCTCAATGATTGGCACACATCCGAATGGATTGAACCGTTGGATCGAGGGTTGAATATTTTTTAAAATATAAAACCCTTAAACTTGTGGGTTACGAATGAAGGGGTTAGGGGCATGAGTTTGAGGTCAAACTTGATACTTGGGATGGTCTCACATAAATCTTTTCATCCCCCTAATCCCATCCCAAAATGGGGCCCACAATTGGCCTCCACAAAAAAGTTCTCACATCAGTTCCCACCTGAATATTACCCTTTTAACTGTACAAATATAAAATTCTAAATAATAGCGTAATCGAACTACCCTAATGGAAGATATTTTATCTTTCTAGCTAGACATGCACTACGGTGGTTAATGACAAAATAGGCTAAACCAAAGGATTTTTATTTTTCATGCACGTTGAAAATATCAATTAATTCAATGAATCCTTTTCTTAGTTTTTCTTTCAATATTATTTTAAAAGTTTGCTTTTTTTTGAGATTTAGCAATGAGATTTTCCTAAAAAAATTAAAGAGTATATTCTTTCTTATTGGGCATCGAAATTATCAATGTGTATTAAGATATGTTTACCTATATCAATAAAATTATCATTTCTATGTAGGGTGTCGTAGAATTGATTCAACTATTAAATATCATCGATTAAACTTACTAATTGTATCATAGTAGAATTGATTGCACTAAATTTCCCATCTTCTCTCTCTCTCTTTACAAACTTCTTGCTGCAAATATTGTTTGCTGGTTGCCCGTGATTAGCACAGGCATCCTTTGCTAGTTTTATGAAAATATCGCAATGGTATCAAAAGAAAGTTCTTGCAATTGCTCATGGCATGGAGCAAAAGTTGACTACGCTAAACAGTTGTCAAATACTAATCACGGGCATCCCTTTGCTAGTTTTTATGATTATATTACAATGGTATCAGAAGAAAGTTCTTGTAATTGCTTATGGCATGGAGCAAAAGTTGACTACGCTAAACAATTGCCAAATACTAGTAACACAAGTTATCAAATTGCATGAAATTTACTTAGCACAATATTCTTGTACGAGCAAACTTCATGTGCAATCCAACTCTATGGGCTCCACTTGGGCGCACCTTTAACATTAGGAATACTCATTGAATTTCACTCACTATTGGGTTAATTCTTTTAAAAAATTAATGGTTAAGACACCATTAAACTTTAAGACAGGTAAATCATGAACTCGAATAATCTAGTAGAGCTGATATTGGCATCTCCCGTGTCAATAAGAAGACTTTTTTTATCTTCCCTCTCCCATTGATAGACATGTAAGTGATTCCATGAGCATATGGACTATATTTTATCAATATGCAGTCTACTCAATTTGACAACATTATCCATTTACAGAGGTCAAAATTGGCTGGATGATTTTAAATATATTTCTTGATGGCTTGCCAATACCTTCTAAGAAAATAATTTTGAATAGCAAATATGGATAAAGAAAGCAAAATATTATAGAAGAGTGACATCAATGAGAATTGAGGATAGGAGTGGGGCACATTGTTGATGTTGGCATGTGGTTGTTGGAACCTACCCATTATTTTTGTGCAATAATTGATCCCACTGATCGAGGGCACTCAACCACCAACCACCACCTATGAACACACGCCCAAAAGTTAGACAGCGAGACTCCGGATCCAGGGTGCAATTGAGAATGAGTGTGACTTGGGCTCGTTTGTTTGCATTCAACCCATTTCAAATTTGGAAATGCCCTGTGCCAATCCACATGGGTTGCCCTGCTGCAGAGTAATAGAGAAGAAAGATGGAGGTTCTCTTTCTTTTCTTCACTGAGATATGATTTGATAAGAGTTTTCAAGACAGGAAAAAGGGAGAAAACTTATGGACATGGCAAAAAATTAAGAAAGTAGGGGGAATATGATCAAATTTGGGTTTTGTAATAGGGAGAAATTTCGCTTACCATGCTAAATGAGGTTTTGCTTTGATTAGTATAAACATCCCCCACCCACAGGGACGGAACCAGGATCCAGGCTATTGGGGGGCCATTGTGAAAATAAAAATCTTTGGGGGGGTGGGGGGCACTCCGCCCCTACCCACCCTGCACCTGCCTTCCTCAAATTGAGAAATAGGGAGAAAATGTAAGTAATTATATGCTATATCGTTTACGCGCTTATTTACTAGTCAAATTTTCCTAATAGATTTCAACCAAACGGGCCCTTAAGCAAGGAGGGGATCCTTTTATTTTGAGAAAAAAAATCCCAATCAAACATCTCTAAAGAGACAATTAGAAAGCACTGCAAAATCAACTTTGAGTAAGTTTAAACAAAACACTGATTTACTTCATGATGGGGCATGTTTAATAAATGAGGACTGATCCTATGTTGAAGACAATTTACTTCTGGCTCATGTGGCCTCACTTTTCCTTTATCTAAACCATCCATATGACAGACCTTCAAACGAATAGGCAGTGGTTCATTTCAATGAAAGTGGCATCTACTTTTACAATTATTGATCTAAGCTTGTACTTCTACTCAGTTCAAGTGTGGTGAAATTTGGCTGAGTGCATGTTTAGGGGAGGACCTGCTGCACGAATGGCTTGGATCAGATAAATGTGAGACCCACTTTGGTTAAACTAACTCATCCACGTTAAAACATCAGAAAAAAGTTATCTTTCTCTAAATTAATAGGTGCAACTTATGTGACATCTAGAGTTAATCTAATGTGTATGCATCTGTATGTGATAGAGAAAACATGTTGCAATGGAGAGAGTTTTATGGGAAAAAAGGAGTAAACGGATTTGGCTGTTTATTTGCATGGAATTAAAATTTTAGAATTCTTAAAAGTGCATTAAATTAAAGAAATAAAGGTGAAGATCCATAGATAGCCATAAAAAAATCTTCCTTTCATGGGAAATGAATTGATAAATAAATACTCAATCCTTGCTCCGGCAATTTAAAGAAAATTAGAATATTCCATATGTGTCTCCACCTTGCATGCTTCATAATTCCCTTCAATTCCACTTTATAATGAATTTCTTTCAATTTCATGCAAACAAACAAGCCCAAATGATCATGGTTAGTCATGTGATCCAAAATAGACAAGGATTCCGTTGAGATTTAGAAAAATCCTTTTTAGCTTATAATTTAGTGAGATTTAGATACAATGGAATCAACAAATATTACAAACACATCTCTGTTTTCTTTCAACCTTTTCTAAAAACATTTAGTAAAGAAGAAAAAAAGGTAAATGTCCTCCCCTAAGCAGCCAAGGATCAACCCCTCATTGTAGCGATAATGGTGAGGGACTTAGGTGAGTTTAAGGGCATGTGTTAGGGCTCTATTGTTGTTGCTATTGGGTTTTTTTTTTTTTTTTTTTTTTTTTTTTTTTTTTTTGTTGGTTTAGAAATGGTCTTGTAGTTGTTAGGATTGACTAATGGACTTTATTATCCGTGGATGCTGAAACAAATGGTAAATGATCCCACCGTAGTACCAATTGCAACTAAAACCTGATTTATCTTGTGTAGGATCTACCTTTGTTCATATCAAATGAGCCATTTATACTAAGAATTGTCCCATACTTCACTTGAAATAGAGTAAAATGAATGAAACATGCCAATGTTTTACATACAATCAATCTAAAGGCTCGTATTTCTCCAGTTGATGTGAAATTAGAGAAGGTTTTTCTACTCAAAGAATGCTTGTGCTTTATGGGCTTGTTTGATCAAATGAATATGGGCCCCACACTTGACAAATCATGTTTAGCTGCATCAATACCATATACTTAACTCTGCATAGGGTCATTTATCATTATTGACAGTTCTAGAGTAGGTGTGAATGATCTTCATTAAGAGGGATTTGAGATTATTTAGATGCATGTTTCAGATGATGTGCATTTTATTCCTCTATGCCACTTTTTTTTTTATTAGTATCGACGTGTTAATGATATTTTTATTACCTATTATTTAAGATAATGTGAATAAGCTAAAGGGACGGTCAAAATAAATCCAAATGGTCAAAATCAATTTGAAGCAATTCGTTGATTTCTGCAATTGAAATCAGTTGACTTCATATAATATAATTAAAAAAAAAAAAAAAAAACCTGCTTCTTCCTTGTACAATCGGTTGGATACATAACATTTCGGTGTTTCCATTTAACTCTATCCCACAGTCTAATTTCACTGAAAGATTAAAATGGCTGGTTGTTGAAGAACTCTAAGCATACATTTACCTTTTGCAGTCATTCCACAAGATGTTCTTCATCGAGTTATCCATAAATATTGTCATAACATCTTCACCAATATGTTCTTTACAATCTTTTATTTCTAATTCGTATTTGAATTTGAAAGGATCTCCTCAACCTAATATAAATATACCTTTGATAATGGATGAAGAGCTAGAGAAAAAGATGTACCGACATTCTTGCTTGCATTTTAGACTGTTGTCATGGAGTTTGATTATAAATCTTCTACAATAACTATGGGCGGCTCCACATTGAGCACATTGCAGTCATTTGACCCCACTGAGATCTGAAAAAATAATTAAAAATAAAAAAATTTTATGTCATGAATTGAACTCATGGCAAGCTTTTGACCCCACTTAATTTAAGAGTTTTACCATACATTAGCGAATTTCACACTTTTTCTTTGTTGCTGTGGCAGTGAACAAAAGTCACCATAAAATACACACCGCCTAAGTTTATGGGCCAACTGTCTACCAAAAATTAAATAAAATTAATGGGCTCACATTGGTGATATGCGCTCTAGCAACGCGTTTTTAGAACTTAAAGGAATTGGTGACATTATTAGAAAATTAGTGGAGACAGAGAAGGATATCGTATACTAATTGGTTTAATTATTTGTTTTTAAAATTGTCGTTTATTTTACCAACAGCGACTACGACGGTAAAAAGAGCTTTTTCAACAATGAAGTACGTAAATAACATGTTACGTAATCGAATAGGAGATCAATGGATGAATAATTGTTTGGTTACATATATTGAAAAATATGTGGTTGCTAGTGTTGATGATGAATCTATATATTATGCAATGATTTCAATATATGAAAACCTAAAAACTTGTTGAGAGCAGCTGTAGGAGTTTATGTATTTGGATTAAGAACTATTAGTAACAATATATTGAAATTTCTTTCTTTTTTCTTTAGAATTCAATATTATCTTTATCGGATTATCGGAAATAGATTATTTGAGAATTTTATACTATACTTGTCGAATTATCGAAAGTATATGACAAATATTGATAAAGGGGAAAACAAATTTATTCGATTTGCGAAAGATAAGTTTTTTGTTAACCCCACCGACTAGAATTCCTGGAGCCGCCACTGACAATAACTATATATTTCTTTTAAGGGTTGTTTATTTGCACTCATTTACAAAAGCAAATAATGCACATCTGTAATGGTTATGCACCATCAAGTTTGTTTGCACTGCGTAAATGAAATGTAAAAATGGTGTGTAAATAAAGGC
Organism: Camphora micrantha; assembly: GCA_003546025.1. NCBI lineage: Eukaryota > Viridiplantae > Streptophyta > Magnoliopsida > Laurales > Lauraceae > Camphora > Camphora micrantha. The sequence goes on along the minus strand of QPKB01000007.1, from coordinate 30,121,767 downwards.
CATAAAAACTGACTAGATGAGAAGGGAACTTACAAAGATCATTATCACTAAAGCCCTATCTCAAATATGTTAGGGTCATACTACTAAATGTAATTTAGAAAGATAAATGAATTATAGTTAATGTGTTTGGAATATGTTACTGGAAGATCTTTGACATTTACCGCTTTGAGGACCTGTCTGGAGAGTTCTTTGTTGGTGAGTGCTAATGTGCGAATGTGAAACATCCTCCTTGATCTCGACAACCAAATATAAATATTTTCATAAAACAGAAGGGAGTAATGATATTTGAATCCCATTTAGTCAATCTTACATTATCCTTTTCTTTTTTCTTTTTTTTTTTTTTTTCTCTCTTCTATTTTCAATAGTAACATCTCTTTTCATTTTTTTCAAAGCAAAGAAGCGGGGTAGCAAGGTGCCATATTGAAGGGATTTTTACTGATAAATACGTCCTAAACCTAAGATTAATCGTAAATGATAAAATCTTAAATAGATGATAAAATGAGCACTCTCAGAAAAAGAAAAAAAATAAAAAATGAGTGTTTTTTGAACCATTTTAAAGTAGCATCAACAAATAATAAAATAAGAAAAACTTATTTGAAATGGTTTTGATATATATCTCATACAGGCCAATAATGGTACTAATAGAGAGAAGAGTTTGTTTAAGGATGTTGATAGCCTAGCAAGGAGAAGAGGGGAAGGAGTAAGCTGAAAAGGATGCGGATACAAAAAGTAACAATAGATCTAAAATTAAAATGTGCAATCTATCAAGGATTTTCTCTCAAAATGGATTGGAATCGAGAAACACAATTTATGTAACTCACCCTAATATAATTGGGACAAAACTTTAATAATGATGATGAAGATGAGAATTCTCTATACCACGACACTCTTTGTTGCCGAAAGTACTTTTGTATTGAGATATCACCATCAGTCATGTTTGGGTGGATTTTACTTTTGAGAAAACCTTGCAACTCCCTGTCTCTTCAAGCAAGGCTCAAGTTTCTCTCACAAACATCTCCACTTCTTTGTTTCAGGGAATGCTGCAACTGTCTTTTGTCTTCTTCTTTTAACTTTTATCTCCATTTGTTAGTCTTTCACTTCATTCAAGAAGCAAGTGTATGGGTGTAGCCCATCCTCCCTCCATCTTCATACCAAAATTGTTTTGCTCCCTTTATTTTCTTAGAAATACAATTTTCATCTCCATTTTTTTTTCTTTTTTCTTTTTTTAAAGAATTGTCTTCTTAAAGTATGGAGATGATCTCACAGCTGACTAAAAAATTAAATTCTTTTTTACTCATTATCATGTATTTCTTTTTCATGTTTTATCCTTAGCCTAAATCATATTCTTTCGATATTGAGAATAAAAAAAGTGAAAAAGTGAGAAATAGATTTGTTAAAAAGAAAGGAGTGACATCGTGACATTGAAAAATTGTAATTGCATGGCCCTTCTCAGCTGTACAAAATCCTCTTAGATCATTTTAAAAGTATATTCATCTTTTTTTCATGACAAAGGTTTACCTATAGAATATAACCCAACAGGACTATTCATACATGCATTTATAGGAAACCTACACAAGTGCACCAAAAAATTTTGGAATGAGATTCCAACACACAATGTAGGGAGTCACTCAATTCACAGTAGGTGAATTATAGGAACCCTCCGATAATAAAATATATACATATAAAAATCATATTTCCAATTTAATAAACATGGAGCTTTTCCTATAGCGCCACCATTGGTCGTTGATTTTGGCGCGTTGTTTTTAAACTAGAGATATTTTCTCAAAAGTTCTTGATACTACTTCATCTTTTAAAATTTATTGTGATATTGCCAAAACTTTTATTAAAAAATTAATCTTTAAAAAAATTCAATAAAACTATACTTTTTTTCTTTTTATCTTTTAGTGCCCAATTAACTGATGGATGTCTTTAGTCAAAAACAAAGAAAAACTGATGGATGTGGATGGGTTGGGATGCTTTGAATCTGTAAAATCTACTCCAGGCTGAGATGACGTTACATCACTACCATGCCCTTTGCCATGCTTTTATAGTGGACACATGGTCATGTCATGCGTGTCTCTCTCATGTATTGGCATTTGGCAACAAATCGAGGCGGTTAAATTGAGATGACCGAGCGAGCCGCCAAGGGAACCCGGGCCGCCTCTCTAAGTTGATTCATTCGTTGAATTTGAATCCATACGACAGTGTCTGAAGCTAACGTGTCAGGGCTGCAATGAATATCTTGTATTACCGTTAAATCGGATCAAATCCATTGAATTGGACGGTTAAAATCAAATTTTACAGTAGGTCGGTTGGGTATATAATTTTTAAATCGTAGAAACTGTTTATATGGTTTAATTAGTAGTTTGGATATCTGGTTTACCGTCTAAATCGAACCGACTAGTATGTTATATAATTTAAGTATTTGACTATTTAGATTTTATGATTTTATTTAGCCGGCATTCGACAACTCATGCACCTCTTACTCCTATTTTGGGATATCATTATTTTGAAATTTTTTAATTTTCAATTTTCATAATAGGATAAAATAAATAAACGATTTAATTGACTGAACCAAACTGATTCTTCTCTATCGGTAAGATCGGATTGATTAATTAAAAAATTGATAAATTCGATTTGGTGGTTGATTTTAGCGCTAAATCAATCCTAACTGCCCATGTGCAGCCCCAGCGTCTACGCCTCTTAGGCCTTTATTTTTTTATTTTATTTTTATTTTTTGTAGAAGCCTTCTACATTGGTATTAGTAATGACTACGGACTGAAGGACAAAGTTCCTTTTGGACAAATCCTCAGCTTCCACCTTTGACCCGTCTCCATTGGTTGGGTCGAATTAATTAATTAAAAAATTAATAGGTTTGCTTAGGTATTTAATTTTAGTGCTAAATCGATCTAAACCGCCCGTGTGCAACCTCCCCGCGTCTGCGCCTCCTACCCTTTTATTTTTTATTTTATTTTGGTAGAAGCCTCCTACGTTTGTATTTATAATGACAAAGGACATAAGTACAAAGATCCTTCGGACACATCCCCAACAACCACCTTGACCCGTGAGAGTCAAGACTATTGTTTTAAAAGACTATAAATAAAAAAGGTCACGCGGCTGAAAGATGCCAAGTTACCACAATATCTAACTCCTCCTATCAGAATGACACCTGGTGGAGTCCTTTTGGTAAACTAAACCTGTGTCTTTGGAGTATAGGACCGAGTTTAAATCGAGCCACGTGTAAAGAATGCTTTGAAAGGGGCCTGTGGATCCACCTCTTGTTCCACACATGCTCAAAAAGCCTGTACCACTCGCCCAATTAGGAGGGAAAAAAACACACTAGTGGCTAATCATTCAAAATAGAGGTTTTTCATTTTAAGAGCATCCACTTTAGACCTTGAAAATAGACGTGTCAAACATGTCCCAAGGCAAGGGGATTCCAAGCCTAGTCATTTTCTTGAGTCTGAAACTTATAGGTATGTAAATTTTGAGAACATATTTAGGGGCCTTGTATATTTTTTTTGGAATTTCAGAAATTTCTGTTTGAAAAATATCTGAATTTCAAGACATAGTGAAATTCTTGGATGCACCTTTGGACTTGAGCATCCAGGAATTCCACTAAAATGCGAAGGGAGTGGAATTTCTGAATTCTCAAAGGTTAAAAGAGAACTTTTATGTAGTCGGAATCCAAAAACGCTAGTAAAGAAATATGAGATTCAAAAAATCCAGGGGACAGCCTGTCACATCATGTCCAAAAATTCATATACATGGTGAATTCCTGACATAAATTCCACTAAAGAGACAGGGCCCTAATGGGGTTGCCGGGTTGGTGATTTTTGACGTATAAAGTCTTGTGGTGGTCACCCCATCGGACTTGGCTCCACTACACACGTATGAAAATCCTGGATCCGCCTCCAAAATCTAAATAAAAATCATGGGCCACCTCCAAAACCCAACTATTTCTTTGGGTCTGTCCCCTTCAAACGAAAATATTGGGTCCACCACTACACATGATTCTCTGTAGATTTCTATTTTTGGATCCACCCGCCTCAAACAAAAATCATGGGTCCTGGGTCCACCGCTGCAGAGGATTCTCTTTAGATTTCTTTTTTTAATGTATTTTCATGGATCTCAGTGTCCAAATATATATACCATGCTATAAAGATCAGATCTCACCATTAAAGCCGTGGAAAAGACTCTCCAAATGAGTATAAAAGCGTGCATGGTTAAGGGATTCTCTAAATATCATAGCCTTTGAGACTCCGTGGGCAAGACGCGTGGGCCTATCAGGCCCCCACATTCCAATAGAGTCCATGTTTGTTTCAACTAATAATAAGTGGGAACAAGAAAAGATCCCTCTTCCTTTATGATTCATGCTTTGTGGGGGCACCACTTTGTTATGACAAAATCTTTTCATTTGGATATGAAGTTCTCATATTTCATTTCAAATAAAGTCTCATTAACCAGAGTCTCAATTAATTATGTGTAGAAAATATCATTCTACCTCAAACATGATGAATCCAGCGGCCTATAGGAGCATTGGTTTCTAGCTAATGTGGTGCATGCTTTGATATGTGTCGGTTAGACCAAAGTAAGGTGGGCCTGCACAAAGGGCAGTTCAAGTTCCACAATTGATTGCCCTCTCTCTCTCTCTCTCTATTTAATTTTAAAACAGACTGTCTGCCCTCTCTTATAAGAGCATTCTGTAAAGATTGTAACTGCCCATTTCATTTTTTTAGTGTTCCAAAGGCAGGAGACCCCTCTCTCTCTCTCTCTCTCTCTCTCTCTCTGGAAGTGTTATTTCTTTCTTGTCTTCTACTTGCACTTTTTTTCTTCTTTCTGGGGGGGATTTCCATTGCTTGGTTGGGGTTTATTCTTGTATGATTCTTTTTTTATATATCTCTAGGGTTTTTAATTTTTGTAAATAAGTCCATGTAGTTTCAGTATTTGTAAATACACCACTCATTTGGTATTTTAATACCTTCAATGTCCCAAAGTATATCTAAGTTGCCAGTAATGAGCAACCACTGTGAGTTGAATGATGAATTTTTATGAAAATGACAAGTTTGACCTCACATCCATTAAACACTAGTTATTATTTACAAAAGGCTTTTTGGTATATACCCCCCTCCCCCTAGATTTCTAAGATCTTTACATGGGATTTCTAAGATCTTTACATGAACCCCTACGGTTTTTAATATTCAGATGCCTAACCTGATATGTCCGGAGAGTTTATAATTCAATTCGGATTTAGGTCGGCTTTGTATTTGGAATTTACCTACATCCAATTTTAATAAGCCTTGAGTTGAGACAATACACAACCTAACTTGCCCATTACGCCACTATTAAATACTCTGAAGAGGAGCGTATCAATTAAATAGATTTAAACTTTGATTTTTTAAAAGAAAAGGACTTCGTTTTTCTTGTTTAAACTACCTAAGGAGTACATTATTTTAAATGTTAGCTATAATTAGATTATAATGACTCTTATTCTTGAAAGATAAAAAAACAAACTACAAAGTAGTAGAAGATGAAGAACAAGCGATACCCTTTAAAAATAGAATTCTTTTTTTTTTTTTTACTCTAAGGGTAATTTATATTTAAAGAAAGAAAGGAAAAAAAAGCCCAAGAGAGGAAACTGAATTCATAAAATGTTATAAATTAATAAAAGAAAGAAAAAAACAAACGAGAGAAAATTATACAACATAGATTTATTCAATTCCATAACCATGAGAAGCACTTGTACATTCTGATTGTTCATAAAAAAAAAAAAAAAAACTCCAAAGAACGAAAGGCAATTCTGTTACGACCCGGGCCCGAGATCCGGTAACCCCGAGCCGTGAACCCATATTTACTCTCGTAAACTTTGAATTAACCGAAATTAAAACGAAATCCACAAGGGATAAAATTCTCAATAACCTGTCAAATATACAACTTTTGCGGAAACATTCATATCTGACATTAACAATTTACGATTTACATGTTTACAAAAATAAGTCCTTATACATCTATCACTTCCATCATTTGTTTATCAAACACTACATAATCAAAATACAATGCAGATGACAGTTAATTACATTCCAAAATGAATATACAAAATAACTTCTCAAAAAATGGTAATTCCTTTACGCACTCGGATACTCATATCAAATGGTATCCCGCCCATTCCATTCATTCAATCCTCCTGGAGGAACCGGAGCGATCTCCTTCGCTGCCGCCGGAGGCGCTGTAGGGCCGGCAAGGGCAATCGGACCTGTCATGCCATCAATAGCACTAGTGAACACGACGGTTAAACAATGTATAAACAGATCTTGTAATAGCACATGTTAGTACATATACTGAACTCATTCAATCTATTCAATATCAATTCCAATTCTAGACAATTCTAGATAATTCCTACAATGACAATAGGCGAATAAAGTCAATTAATGGACATGTATAAGATGGTCACTACCATAGCATTTATTTCATTTCATTTTATTTACCATCTTCCCTCAAAGGAATGATTCATCTTCCAATTGAAAGGCATCAATTAATACCCATAGATATGATCGAAATTGTGGGACTTACTAGTGTCCGGGCCAGGGACAACTAGCATCACCATGGAGCTTCGGAACTCCCCAAATCCATCTACTGTAGTAGGATTAGTCATTTGTTTTATTCATTAATTCATTGAACTCTTTTAGAGTTCTAATACAATAGCTAGGTAGTGTCAGACTCAAGAGTCAATGTTTTTTTTTTTTTTCAATAATCAATCTATTTCTGGAATTCAATAATTCCTTTCATAACGAAGGAAGGGGATAACAATAATACCAATCTCATTAGATTGGAACACAACGACACAATGAGAGAATTTACTAATTATTTATGGTTCTACTCAATTCTATTTCAAATCTAAACAATCATTTGGGTGTAACCATTTATTTCTAAATGCACGTGTTATTCTCGATGGACATCACATTTATTTATTTAATATGTGCATTTGAGTCCCCGTAATTATCACCTATGGATGCTTAGTCTTAAAACTAATTTAAGGAGCATTTATACTCACAAGTAATATTCCAAATCCTCATAAAAATCCAAAATTTCGCTCACAATTAATATCTTGACCAGTATCAAGTTCGCTCGAGCGGAATTATTATTTGCTCGAGCGGACCAAATAGAAAGGTGTTCGCTCGAGCAGAATAATGTTCGCTTGAGTGGACCAAAACAGAACGATGTTCGCTTGAGCGCACTTACTGTTCGTTCGAGCGAACCTTTCAGAATTCCATTTCGAAAATCTGATATTCTCTCCCTTTTTCTACTCTCATTTCTCCATTACATATCCACAACCTACATAAGAGATATGGAACCTCCTGTTCCCTCCTCATACATCATTCATTCACAATAACACTTCTAATCATCTATTAACCATCTCATTAAATCCATAAATAACTCCAAAATTCAATGAAAAATGTACAAAACCCATGGAAATACTATGAACTTCTATAATGATTAACATTAATCACAAGTACATGTTTATACTTGCCTTGTTGAAGGTTAATTAACTCAAAGCCCTTTGCTTAGCTTGCTTTTGAGATGAAAACCCCCAAATGAAACCCTAATTCCATGAAAACATGAAAAATACACAAATCTATAAGCTATTTGTGCTAGAAGTAATGTCTAAGCACTCATTATGACTTGTAAACTCATTGAAAGTTCTAAGTACTTACTTGTAACTCAATGAGAGAAATCTTGAGATCTTTCTCAAGTTCTTCACTTCAACAATGGAGGAAAATGACTTGAGGAAGAAGATGAAGATGGATGAAGTGGTTCAACTTCACTTCAATCACTTGGAAACTCTTTCAATCTTCACACTAGATGGAGAGAAAATGAAAGGAAAAGAATAGAAAATGTGTCTAGGGTTTGTTTGAGGTGAAAATGAACTCATTCACTCATCTCATTCTAATATAAGGTCCTCTCACACCAAAACCCCCTCTTATTTAACCAAATTACATTTTGAGTCAAATGAAGCCTCATTTCGTCCATTTGAGGTCAAACGGAATCGCGTCTATTATGAAAGTTAAGGTACTATTCGAGATACATAGGTTGATATCAAGAATTTCCGTATTTGATGAAATACATAAAAACCCGTATTTACGAAAAAGTCCTTAGCTTACCTTGTTTGAGTCTAAACTCATTTAAACTAATTCAATTTCATTCAAATCCATTTCATTATGTTTAATGCATAATTTGAGACTAATTTATCTCTCTTTGATCATTAACCTTGATTAATCCAATTATCCATGTTTAATTAGCATTAATCTCAATTAATTAGTCTTAATCATAATTAGTTTGGGTCGGGGTGTAACAAATTCCCATCTATGAGGCCTTAGGTTAAGTAGAATGATGGATGGATCTTGGGTAAATTTGCTAATCTACAAGTGGTCACTAGGATGAGAGAGGAAGAAGGTGAAAAAAGATTACAGTAAATTTGTAAAATTATTGTTAGAATGTAAAGAATCTTCCTAATTGCATTTTGGAAATTATGTATAAAAGATAAAGAAAAGGGTAAAAGTATCAACATTAATGCTTTAAACCCAAATGGCTTTTTCTCATTACTATCGATTTGACATAATTTGGTACATGAAACGTCTTAAAATGCTAAATCACGAGCCTATTTATAAATACTAAAACCATAGGAGCCTATTTATAAATACTAAGAAACGCAGGTGGTATATAAAAAAAAAAAACAACTCTTCTTTTATTCCATTCCATTTGAGCCATCCATTCTTTAGTTTTTCTTCCATTGAATTTTTCTCTCCATCTCCTTCCTCCCATATGAAACTGAAACTGCTTGTGCTTGTTTGGTCTTGGACTAAATTGCAGGGATCTGTTCTTTTATCCACCCCTGGAAGAGAAAAGGTGGGATTTTGAAGCCTATTGGGGGCTCTCCTTTCTTCATTTCACATCTGTCTAGTTAGAGGAAAATTTGCTTTGGAGTAGCATAAGGTGATATATTTTAGACTTTGGGGTTTTGCTTTTGTGCATGTTTATGATGTTGGGTCTTGGGTCTTTCACTCATTCTGGTTCAGTTTGAGAGAAAGTATGTGGATTATTTGAAACAGGGTTTGACCTTTTCCAAGGCATGTTGTTTGTCTGTTAAGGTTGATTGTTAACCTAATCAGGTCTGTCTGAAATTTCAGCAATAGCAAAATCAACCAATCATCAACAGACTTCTGAGGGTCCCACCATCTACGTAAGTCACACTCGTTGTCGTAACTTGCCAAGTCATTGCTCGATAAAATTTCGAATAAAATACCTCCCATTTCCTTCCCTCCCCATTTGCTAAACCTTTCCAGTTTCCACACAGAGAGAGAGAGAGAGAGAGAGAGAGAGAGAGACCAAACAGAAGAAAGCACAGAACTTTTTGCAGGATTCCAACTGCTCTCAATACCAAATCCAGTAATGAGAATCTCAACCTTTTCAATCCTCCTCGTAACGTAACTGCCTGTTCTGTTTCGGCCGATACCCGTTTCGTTTCTACCTATAAAACTAGAACCCCTCTGCAATGGAATCCATCACATCTCTCTCTCCCCAACCCTTCATCACCAACGTGCAGATCTCTCCTCGCTAAACCCTCCTCTCTGCAACCGATTTCTAGGGTTAGGGTTTCGTGTTTCGGCCAACGGAGGGAAAGATGAATGTGGAAAAGTCTCAGGTCTGGCAACCTTGCAACAAGAAAAGAACTTAATGGTTGATTTTTTGGGGGTGAGGGGTTTGGGGGTTCTTGTGTTGCAGATTCAGTGGAAATCCTTGTGATTATTGGAGATCTTGATGGATTTTGAATAGAGGGGAGACTTGGTTGAAGAAGAAGAAGAAGAAGAAGGGTGGGGATTTTGGTGAAAAGAAGGGATTTTGAGGTCAGTTGTTGGGGCTTTTGTGGTGGAGAGAATGAACAGTGGAGGAGGAGGAAGGTCAGCGAGAGTGAAGGTGGGGAGATATGAGCTGGGGAGGACGCTTGGGGAGGGGACCTTTGCGAAGGTGAAGTTCGCGAGGAATCTGGAGACGGGGGAGAATGTCGCGATTAAGATTCTTGACAAGGAGAAGGTTCTTAAGCATAAGATGATTGGGCAGGTAATGGTGATTTGAATATATATATATTTTTACTTTGCTTTTTAATTGTATTTTGGGGTCTGAATATTGGAATATCTTGATGCCCTGTTTTAGTTTGATTTGGTTTGTGTAGTGGCAGTGATTGATTGGTTAGTAGGAAAAAGATCTAAATTGCCAAAAAGAAGTAGGAAGCTTTGGATTGTGATTGAATTTTCTTATTTATATGTGTTTGTGGTGGCAATGATTAATGGATTAGTAGAAAGAACAAAGAATTTAATCTATGTTTCCAAAATAAAAAAAAGTAAGTCTTTGCTTATGATATGAATTTTAATATTACTTGTGTTTGGAGACTGTATTGGCAGTGATTAATGGGTCAGTAGGAGAAAAAAAAAAAAAAAAAAACTCTGAATTTCCGGAAATAGGAAACAGATCTTTGATTCTGATTTTGATTTCCATATGGATGTTTCTGTTTTCTTTTTCGAAATGGTATTGATTAATGGGTTAGTAGGTAAAAAATACCATCTGAATTTCCAAAATCAAGAAAGTAGTCTTTGATTGTGATATGAATTTCAAGTTTATTTGTGTTTGTGTTTTCCATTTTTCTAATTACTTCATTTGCATGGTTTCTTTTGATGTTATTTGGCTTTGGTTATTTGGTTTTAGTTGGTTTGTTTGGAGAAGTTATATGTGGACTACAGGACTTACATAAGTTTGGATTCTCATATGAACTTTCTATTTTATGTTTATTACTTTTGTTTTTGCTTTTATGAGATTTTTTATAGGAGTGTCATCCTTATTATAAAGTTAATTGAAGTTTAATTTTCTTTTGTATTTTCCTTGATGAGTTGCTCTTCTTCCTTTTATTTGTACAAATAGGGCTCTTTTTCAGTATAATCTTTATTTCTTTTATTAATTATAATTCTATTATGTATTCTGATTTAACTTTTTTTTTTTTTTTGGCTTATTAAATAGTTATTATTTCCACATGTTTTGTATTTAGTATACCCACAAGTTTACTAAGGAAACTTATAATATTTGTGGTGGATAATATATATCTTCTTGTGATAACATAATCCTCATATTTTGCAGATTAAACGTGAGATCTCAACCATGAAATTGATCAGACACCCTAATGTTATCCACATGCACGAGGTATGCCGGCAGTAATTTTTTATCATTTTAGGTAATGTGATAGCATCACTTCCACCTTTTTCCACCTTTTTTCTTGTCTTGAATAATTCGTTGCTTCCACTACTGTTCATGGCTCATAGGAATATTGTATACTTTCTTGGCCATTTTGGTTGCTATTTGGATGATAATCTTAACAATTCTAAGTGGAAATGACAAGAACCCATAGCACAGTTGTGCTCTTTGTCCCATCCAGGAATTTGTGGGTTTGATTCATATTACCAATTGAAAAATGGACTTCCTCTTTTCTGTGGAATTTTTTTAACCCCCATTCTCCCCCACTTTCTTTTTCCCCCCACACAAACACCCACCCACACAAAACGGAAACGCTTTTCTGTGCATTTGCCGAAAACTGCACTACTTTTCATGCTCACGCCAAATGATGGGAAAGGTTTTCTGCGGAAAAACATCCCACCTTTTCTTTTCGTTTCTGTGGAAAAATGGTTGAACAAACGTGCCCTAACTGCTTTTCCAAGAAAACCCTACTTTTTCTTATGAATTTAAAAACGGCATTTGAAAAGATACATTATGTACTGCGGTTGGACTTTATACTATTTATTGCAAAATCTGCACTCACTTTCATGTGTCATCCAATTCTGTAGCTGTGGCAATGGCTCGCCATACTTTTCATGAACGATTGCTTCTAGTGTGTACCATTAATGACTTTCATTGATGCTGTTGGCTTAAAGTGATTGCTGTGCCAGGGCAATAACTTGCCATACTGTTCATGAATGATTGCTCATGCTGTCTACCATTATCGACTAACTACCTATGTCAATGCTGTTGGCTTAAAGTGATTTCTGTTGGTGTGTGTAGGTAATGGCTAGCAAGACAAAGATATACATAGTTTTGGAATTTGTGACTGGTGGTGAACTATTTGACAAAATTGTAAGCTTTTGACTTTCTTCGTTTTTAATTGTGCTTCGGAAAATTTTCCTGATGTTGTCATCTATTTCTGTGCTTATTCTTGTGCCAGGCTACTCAGGGAAGGCTGAAGGAAGACGAGGCGAGGAAGTATTTTCAGCAGCTCATCAATGCTGTGGATTACTGCCATAGCAGAGGTGTTTTCCATAGAGACCTGAAGGTGAAGGAGAATTTCTATAGACTCAAGTCTTCTATCATGTTCCTTCTTAAGATTGAAGCTATGAATTTGAGGTCCTTTTTGTTGCAGCCAGAAAATCTACTGCTGGATGCAAGGGGGGTTCTAAAAGTCTCAGACTTTGGACTAAGTGCATTGCCTGAGCAAGTTCGAGTAAGTGTGATACTTCTGTTGCATGGATTGGTTGTTTAGTGTATCATACAAAGACCACAAATTTTAAGAATTCTCATTCACTTTGCAATGTTTTAAGGATATTGTTCCTTCTTCTCATTCTCATTCTATGATTACTAAAAACCCTTTTCACATTCCAATGCTTTAATGATATCATTCGTTCTTAATGTGGCCAACCAACCCTGCCCCCAGACCAACACACCCCACCCAAGAATGTAGTAATTTCCTTTCCCCTTTTTAAATGCTTAGAGAAGGAAATAACTATACACTTGGAATTTAAGTATAAAAAATCAAGACTTGCTGGAAACCAGGATACAAAGAAAGAAAGGTTAATTCAGCATTTAGCAGAACTCTATTGGTTGCCTTGCTGAAGATGTGAATTCGATTAGATCTTTATTTGACAGTCAAATAAATTAAATCCCCTATGATCTTATCTAAATATAGTTGGGTGGATTTTTACCAAAAAATTATAAAGAATCTTCTAATTTCTAATTAATAATAGAGGTTTGAATTTTTTCTTAAAAGTAACAACTGTTAAATATAAAATTTATTTCATCAATCCACATTGGTGTTGGTTTGTAGTAATAAATGCATGGGTTTACTCTCCACATCGCCTGGATTTACTTGGTGCTGATGGGAAATAGCATGTGGGGCCACAAATCCTTCTCAGCCAGAAAAAAAATATATTTTGACGAACACAATTTAGTTTAATCATGCCCAAGTCATTAGCCATAAGGGTAAATGTCAATAGGTTGAACAACAAGGACAACGATTAGACCAGCTATGACCTATGGAGCAGAATGTTGGCCAATCAAGAAGCAACATATGCACAAAGTGGATGTAGCAGAGATGAGAATGTTGAGGTGGATGTATGGTAAAAATAGGAAGGATAGAATTAGAAATGAGCGCTTTCGAGAGTATTTAGGGATAGTAATAATAGGGGATAAAATTAGAGAAACTCGTTTGAGATAGTTTGGACATGTTCAACATAGGCCGGAAACGGCACTGGTAAGGAAAACCTTGGCTATGAAGGTTGATGGCCAACCAAGGGGAAGTGGTAGTAAAAATAGAATATTAAGAAGTGTAACTTATCTGAGGATTTTACTCAAGATAGATCAGAATGGAGAAACAAAATTCGTGTAGCGGACCCAAACATAGTTGAGACAAGGCTTTGATGATGATGATGATGATATACTCATTCAACTCACCCCAAACCAATGAGCTATCCTATGAGGTCAAGTTTACCTGCCATCAATTGAATGATTGAACATGAGTTTTAGGACTATGGTCTGGGGAGGACTTACTTTCAGGCTTGTAAGGATATGTAGACACTAGCCCAGGCTGTTAGATATTTGGCGAAAGAACAAGCCCAGACGCATATCACAGACCTTGAAAAACAGACCAAATTATGCCAAACGTAGACCAGTCAAGCCCGACTTGTAGTTTCTCAAGGACCATGTGTGGAGTTATACCAAGAACCCATTTCAATTGACATAAAACTAAGAGGTATGATATCAATTGAGAAAATCCATAAAATGGTACCTAAACCTCATTTTCAAAATCAAGCCCAAGCACAACCCTTTGGCCAACAATTTGGTTCTCTCTAACCTATGAAAGCCTAGTTTAAAAGCCCATCAGTACAGGTCAGCCCATTCACAGTAGTTCTTGATATAAAAACCCCCACCCCCTTGAAGCAGTCGGCTAGCGACGGGTCATGCTTAAATCGGTTCAGGCTCCCTTTCAACCATTCAAGTAAGTCCTACTCCAGATCCCAGCCTGTCAAAGCCCAGGCCAGGCCATTGACAGTACTAAACAATCTCCAAAGTATAATTGTCTAAAGACACCCCTTTGAAGACGTAAGGTAAGTGGAGAATGTATACACAGATAATAGAGTTTAGTCAGGTTCCAAGCTCTTCTGGATTTGTCCCTGTTGCATCTAGTCCTTGCACCTTCCTGAAAGTAGAGTTCAATAACAATCAGAATAAAAATGTACACCTATCTCCTTCATCCATTGGGTGGAATCCAAATACAACTCAGAGTTGGGTGGGGCCCAACAGCCCATAGGCCAATAGTTAGAATTACTCATATGGAGGAGGCCCAAGAGAAGCATCCAAATCATTTGGACCAGATAAGAAATGTCTGAAGTGTATGTAACAAGTTTAGAGGAGGAAAAAAAAAAAAAAAAAAAAAAAAAAAAAAACCCATACAGCTGGGTAATGTAGCAAATGGTCCCATTGTTGAAATTACACTGACAATTATGTTTTTGATTCACTATTAATTATTGTTCACTGAAAAAAGATATTGACATCATAAACCTTTTATTACAGGAAAATGGGATGCTTTATACGACATGTGGGACTCCAAATTATGTTGCTCCGGAGGTATTTCATCTCTTGTTAGGGCTTCCAAGACTTCTGTGCTCTGTATTTTTCTGGTCTCCACTGGCCATCTGCTTTACACCTTATGTTGTTCTATTCCTTAGGTAATCAACAACAAAGGTTATGATGGTGCAAAGGCAGACCTATGGTCATGTGGAGTAATCCTCTTCGTTCTTATGGCAGGCTACCTGCCTTTTGAAGAATCAAACCTCATGTCATTATACAAAAAGGTGCGTGTTGGTCTAGTTATTACGTCAACATATACAATTGTTCTTTGTCTGACTTGTGCGGCAATGGGTGCAGATCATTAAGGCAGATTTTACTTGTCCGACGTGGTTTTCTACCAGTGCGAAGAAACTAATCAAAAGGATTCTGGACCCCAAACCCTTGACTGTATGCCATTTTCATATATTTGTGCTTTAAAATTCATGGCTTCAGCTTGGTTCTCTTCTAAAAATTTGCCCCCTTTGATTTCCCTATCAATATGCTCCGAATATTCTTGGTTTCTCAATGACTGGAAGGATACATTGTTGCATCATTTGTTCTGGGAATTTGTTACCTAATTCCCTTTTCTAACAGTGGTTTCCTCTGTCTAACTTATGCTGAAATGCCTTTTGCCTTGGGGTTGTGCAGCGCATTACTGTTCCTGAAATCATTGAGAATGAATGGTTTAAGAAAGGATATCAACCTCCCACTTTTGTTACCTCAGAAGTAACAAATCTTGATGATGTGAATGCCATTTTCGACAATTCAGTGGTAATTTTTTTTGAATGCGCTGTGGTAAGTTAGAACTTTATCATGGAAATAATTAAGTTCTTTGTAACCTTGCTTCAGGAACCAGGAAATCTCGTTGTTGAGAGGAGAGAAGAACGACCAGTTATGATGAATGCGTTTGAGCTTATTTCTACATCTCAGGGTCTCAATCTTGGTACTCTATTTGAAAAACAAATGGTATGTTGTGGAAGTTCATGCTTGATATTCTATGTATTTAGAGATGGAAATATGTTTTTTGCTTTGAGAGATGGAATCACAAGCGGCGTAAGAGTTGATCCTGGAAAACTTGATTTGTTGACATATGTAATATCCTGTATCAAGTGGGGAATTAGGATGGGAAACAATTAGTAGAAGGGCCCAGGTGGGACCCTTAGACCTTGGTTGTTTTTAAATTAGTTGTTTTAAATCCTTAATGGATTAGAAGAGGCCACGTGAGTTAGCCTTAGGATGAGGGAAGACTTATACATCAACTCAACTTAGTGGCTTGCGTGAGATGTATTTGAGCAGAACTCTTATGTTTTGTTTGTGAAGGATTTCATTAAACCCACATTGATCATGACGACAATAACACCTATACTTATAACTAGTTATAATTTTTCAATCTATACATGTCCCACCATTGGATTAATGAAATTTCAAAATATATGATTAAGCTTCATGTGTAGGAGGTGTAAAAAAATATTGGGGGAATGGACAAATGTGAAAAATTATATTAAATTTTAGAATTTGTGAGGGGTGATGTTTGGCTATATGTAAAAGAAATATTGGCGGAGGGGCAAGTGTTAAAAAATATATTAATTTTTAGAATGTGCGGGGTTCTTAAACTTTTCTCAAATATGGGTAGGGCTTAATTTCCCAGGCCCTTGTACTTGGGTCCACCCCCGATCATGTGCATGAGAGGGTTATTATTGAGAGAAACCATTGGGATGTAAGATAGAATAATGGTGTTTTTACAAATAAAAGTATACTCATTTTTTCAATGGATGAATGGGCAAAACTGTCATTTATATAAAAATCCAACACAAATCTCAAGGTGGATGCTCATTCTTGTTAGGAATATTGATTTTGGGGGTATGAAACTTATTAAAAAGAAAAAGCAGGGGCCTATTTACAAATTCTACAAACCTTAGGGGGGTCTATACAAAAAGCTTAAAGATAAAACATAAATAAATGTAGGATAAAATTCCATGCATATAGTTGAACGCTTTAGTCATATGCATGTTCCTTATTATTCCCTATAACCACTCCATAATTGCAAAAGTTTTGAAGATTCTTTATTAATCACTATGCAACCTTTTGAAAATGTAAATGCTAACAAAAAAAGAAAGAAAGCAAGTGAAAAAAACATTGATATTAACCTCTTAGCTATGGTTAATATTCGATAAAGACGAGTTTTTTGAATTGTAATATTCGATAAAGAAAGTATTGAATCGCAATATTCACCTGTAAATGGTATGCATTGTATTTATACTAATCTTTTTTTCTTAGGATTCAATGAGTCGTAGGATTCTGACAAAAATGGATGGATGACAATCGTGCCCATTGGGGATTCTATATAGAATTTCTTACCCCCCATGAGATGATTACAAGCCAGTCTCTTTTTTTCTATATACGCTTTTTCCCCCTTTGTTGATTACATGTCAATGAGCTATCTCGCTAGATCTAGGACATCTTTATTCCATTTTTGAAACTAATAATGTAAATCTAGGAAATGTTCTTAGAAATTTGCTAAACTAAGAATGCAAATATAATGTATCTTCATGGGAACTTTTTATACTCAGGTGGATATAGTTGTGATATGTCCAATGGACAGGCTCACCATAAGCTATATCTAATGGGCCGGTCATTATGGGCCTCGCTCACTGTTAGTTGGGCCCAATGGGCTGGCTTGTCTGTGGTCCTATTCTTGGGCCTCCTTTTGCAGACGATGGTTCTAAAATGGAAAAGCTGGCACGAACTTGTGCGGGCTGAGTTGAGACACCCCCTTGAGTCATCACAAGTCTAATTCCTGTCCTTTTTCCACCCCAATTCATTTTTTTCCCAATGTTCTGTCGGAAGAAGATGTGGGAGTCTTGTTGGAGCATTTTGGGGCTAAGGGGGGACACTTGGTCCGACTTGGCCAAGTCTCATGCCACTTGGCAAGTCGACTCAAGGGTGACTGAGTCTCCCCACAAGTCTAAGTTTTAAAACCTTGGTGTATACTTTTGAGGTCCATGATGCACTTGGACAGCATCAAATGGACCTAATTATTTTCAAAAGAAACAGCTAAAAATACATCCTCTTAACTGCAAGATTTATCTGATTTTGAGAACAAGTGAGTGGATTGTGGAGTCTGCTTATTACTGTAAAATGTTTTCTTTCATTAGATCAGCAACTTACTACTGAATTACTCTGTACGTGTATATATATTTTTTGTTTGCTTAATGTGGAAAATGCTTCCTTTTCTGCGATGACCAGGGTCTTGTCAAACGTGAAACAAGATTCACATCAAAATACCCTGCTAATGAGATCATTTCAAAGATTGAAGAAGCTGCTGTGCCTCTGGGATTTGACGTGAAGAAAAATAATTATAAGGTGGAATTACTTTGTTGTGACAACCACATCATTTTAGATGTTTTTACATGACTACACTAACAAGCTGACAGACAACCTTCTCTATAGTTAAATATTTAACGATACATTATAACAAAAACATATAGCAAAACATATACAGTTAAATGAAACAAATTATAGTTGCATAAATCCTGTGCAATCAATATATTTGATAATGATGATTTCTTTTCTTCCAATCTCTCTCTCTCTCTCATATGGTTGTGGTTGTCCTTTGATACAAGAATGGACCTTAACTTTTCCCCATGTTTCTTTCTATGTACTTTAATCTTATAGATGAAGCTGCAAGGGTCAAAAACTGGAAGGAAGGGACATTTATCAATTGCAACAGAGGTATGTCTGCCTAATCATTTGCTGCATGGAGAAAGTCTAAGTGAATAGTTACAGTTCAGTTTCTTGGAATATATGGTTTTGAAATACCAATATTTTTAATCTGATCAGTGACCGTGATCTTTTATTTTCTAATGTCGTCTTCTGACAGATTTTTGAGGTAGCCCCTTCCTTGTACATGGTTGAAGTTCGCAAGTCCGAAGGTGATACACTGGAGTTTCACAAGGTATGATATTAGGATCTTCCTTTGACAAATGACTTCCAAGTGTGGAAGATATTCGTCTAATTTTCATGAAAGCTACACATTATTTATTGCTGTCACCATCCTGGTCGTGACAGTGAAAAATCATTGCGTGTCTACTAATCTAAATTTCTGGATCTTCCGTAGGTTTACAAGAGCCTCTCCACTGGCCTGAAAGACATCGTGTGGAAATCAGAAGAGGAGGAGAAGATCAATGGGGGTTGAAGTGTTGCAGTTGTTACATATGTGAATCTTTGCATGATAAATATCGTTATAGATACAAGGTAAATGTGTTGTAGGCCTGGTTGTGTGTAGGGGGAAAACCTAGCAAAGCTCTTATTAAAAAAAAAAAAAAAAACCCTCTTTATCATGTAAGCTTGGTGACTGGCCCAGAATATGATTGAATTTTCTCTTGCTGGACTTCGAAGTATGTCTTCACAAATTTTTCATCACTGAACACATCTTAGTTGATCATCCTCACGGCTAAGTTCGTTGACTTGGCTGATTCAAGCTTTGAAATTGAAAGACTGGGATCCCTGAGCCCAAGCATTCATCAGTGATCTGTTACTGCAATGGCCTCAAAATTTTCCCTTGCGCAAATCACAATAGTAATTACTATCTACTAATGCCCATATTGATGCAGCTGACTTCATGGTTTCCTGCTAGAGTCCCGCACAAGGGGAGTGCAGGGTTTTTTATCTCCACCGTTGCAACTGATATATTAGATGTATATGATAAATTGGTTGCATCAGTACCAGTATCTAGGATTAAGATTTCTGGTGTGCATGTCTTAGGATCGAGTGGGTTATTTATTTATTTGTTTTAAGAATATCTAAGGTGTAGATGACAAGATGGTATAACGCGTGCATATCAGTGCAAGATGTGATTATTTGAAGGGAGACTGATACATTTAAAATATTGGATTGTCTGATATATATCTGTGTGTGTGGACAGTATTTAAAACAATAAATATTGGCTCACCTTGTGAGTTATATTGTTTTGGGTTTTTTATTTCTTATTTTATTGGTTCACAGGTCTTGTGCAATCTGTCCATCTTCTTGAGAGCAGTTATGTAATTGAGGTTTGTCATCTTAAACTTCTGATTTCCATTTCAGAAAAAAACTTTTTTATTACATAAATATTGTCTCATGCTGATGCATGTAATAAACATGTAAACCAAGATATGACTCCTGTGATTGCGAACTTCATAGTTCAAACCTATGGTTATTGGAATGGACATATATTTGATGAAGAAAATGAGAAAGGGGATGTTGGGTTTATACTATCCGAAATGTGGATTTGTTTATTTTTCTTTATATTTTGATACGTCCAAACAGCGGTTCTTTTGCTTTCTTTTTAATGCTGTGTATCCGGTCATCCTTGAGTATTTGTGTTAAAGAGTAACACCTGAAACTGTGAAAGTAGATTTGGGAGTCGGGACGCATTAGGCAGCAACAAATGATTGTGGCATTTTCGATTCCAATATATGGTCTTAAGCTGCCATACTTATGGTGTTGATGGCGGGCATTTATCCATATGGAGCTGACCTTTGCTTGGCCGGTGCCATCTCATATCACATGCCCTCTTTGTACTGAAATCGGCCTATATTTTACTCCATTGGACTTGGGAGTGATACAAACTGTTGGTTTGGTCATTTTGGAAACTGTTACTTCACATTATACAAATGATCAATCCAACGGTACATCACTCCGGTTGGAATTAAATTTGGGCCATTGATTAAATGTAAGTGGATGAGTGAAGTTGATCAAATGAAGATGGCCGAAATAGGTTGAATCAGGTATTAGTTGTTGCCTATACTACACTGTCCAGCAGCATAAGATGATCACTCTTTGATTCCTTCCCAATCTGTTTGTTTATGAGGGTGCAAATGATCTTTAGCTTCTTGCAGGCTCCTGCCAAATCACCTGCAGCAAGTTTTGCCATCACTTTCCTCCCACCCCGTTAGTCAACCAATGCAATAGTCATGTCATGAATCTAAATATGGAAAATGTATTCGAGTTGGATATTTATATATAGAAGAGAGCAGCCTTGCCTTTTGAAAAATCTGTTTCTTATGATCGGTTTGGATAAAAAATAGCTCTTTTTTTTTTTTATTATTATTATTTATGATTTAAAGCTTATTGACATATTTTAGTGTGTTTGGTAAGCCTGATGTTGCAATTTTTGAAGGTAGGTCCTAAGTTCACAATCACAAAAGGTGGCCTTATATTTCCTAAAGGCAGGTCCTATGTTCACAATCGCAATCACAAAAAATGGGCCCAAATTGTAGTTCCTCTATAAAGGTGGGCTCCATGCTAGAAATGGGTCACATGTACAGTACTTATTTGGTTCTTTTGTTTTTTTGTTTCTGTAATTTCTACGGGTGTGCCCTGTGTTCTAATCCAATGAGAGTGAGCTTTAGATCTGTCAATTTGGCCCTCAAATAAGGTGGCCTTGTCGGGCCCTAAAAAAACTTGCAAAACGAGTTTTTTTTTTTATATATATATATTTTATTTTATTTTAACTGAAGCACTGGGCTTAGACAATTTTTTTTAAGGCTCGCCATTTTGAGTACGGGGCTTGGGATCTATTTTCCTTATAAATATATATATATATATATATATTGGCCAACTCTCCTAAGCTGAAACAGTGCTGGTCTCACAAATCAAAGTCGATTGTTATTGTTTTTTCTATGATGATCATCTTCAAAATCAAGATAAATCCAATCAGAATTGGATTTTTCAGTTTTATCATGCAAAAACTAGATATAATTAACTTTGATTTGTGGGATCGGCACTATTCCAGCTTGGGATAAGGTAAGTTTCAGCTTAGGAGAGTCTATATATATATATATATATATATAAATGCTCCTATATGAGCTTCTTTTACGGTCTTACAGTACAAGCCACTTAGTGGGGCCAATTAGAGACCCGACAAATCATGAAATAAGGGGGGATTGAAAGTTCCAAGTGGGGCCAACCTAGATATCAAATTTGAAGTCAATCTAACACCTCTAATCCATTCATCTGTGGTCCACAAGTTTAATGGCTTTTATATAAAATATTAGAATCAACCATTCATCAAATGGTTCACTCTAATTGGATCTATCAAAACTGGAGGAGTGAGTTTGGATGGTCCGCTCGGATGAATCAGTAGTATGCCTCTTTAGGTAGCTTGTACAATGTGTGTGTGTGTGTGTGTGTGTGTATATATATATATATATATATATATAAATATATATATATATTTATGGGGGAAGTTTCAAGTGCATTTATCCCTCACCCTATGGTGAGGGATACTTTCCTTTTTGCACATGAAGACAAGCATCTATCCCTCATCCTATGTACTTGAAAAGTAACTTTTGTACTTGAAAATTCCCAATTATGGAAGTATCCATCACCCTATGGTGAGGGATAGATGCACTTGAAACTTTCCCATATATATATAAAATAAAATACCCCTTTCAAAAGTCATATAGCAATAATATAGTAGCTAGAGAAATCTCCCAGCTACGTTCCCCTTATATTTATTTATTAGATGGATTGATGGATGATGGATCAGCCATATAAGCATCTTTCATTTTTCTTAGAGGTTTTTTTATTTTAAATACCCGAAAGCTTATGGAATTATAAATAGGTCCTTTTGGTTTCGGTGTTTAATAAATATATCCATACTTCTTTTTATTTAATACCTTTTATATCCCAAAATCAATAGTCCAAACGAGAATGGGCAACCATCACTAGGTTTGTGTCGAATTTTTATGTAAATGGTAGCTTTACACTTACATTTGTTAAAACAAAAATGAGCCATGTCATTATTTATTTATAAAAATGCCACTATTTTATTCCAAGTCACAGTAGCTTCTCTCTCTCAAATGAGCCTGTGCATGGGAACCGTGCACCAAGGGCATCCAACAAGTGGGACCCACATGAAGAGAACCTACGATGGTCTCCTACACGTGGTTCTCCTCTATTTTCCCATGAAGTCCAATGATGTATTTTGAAATTCTCTTCAATCTAATGATGGATTATGTATGGATGGGCCAATTATAACTGTTTATAAGTATAGGCATTGATTGTCTTTATGATTGATTTGGATTTAATAAAATGAGTTTCGTTTTGATAAAAAGGTTTTTAGCTAGTTAATTTTTTTTTTCTCTTCACTGAATTTCAAGGATTCAAAAGGTACCCTAGGGAAAATCTCTCTCTTCCTATATTTTTTAAACACGGCTTGTGTATAAATCCCCAAGGGGTAGTTCCGTTGGCATAGGACCACAGTTTGTATCCGGAGGTTGTAGGTTCGAAACTACACTACCACACTGGGACTACTGAGAAGTTTACCCGGCTTTCCTCTGGGCCGGAGGGATTAGTCTAGCCGAAAGAGTTAGAAACCGTCCAATAGTTAAAAAAAAAAAAAAAAAAAAAAAAAAAAAAAAAAAAAAAAAAAAAAAAAACCACAAAGGAGGTTCTACACATGAAGCTGTACGCGGATGTGAACCAAATGGGCCTCAATCCGCTCACCTTGTGCCATCCATCCATTATATATCACGATTCACGACGCATCTTTTAGAAGTTGTAGTAAATTATTGAAAACCATGACCAAAAAAGACAGAAAAAAAAAAAAAAAAAAAAAAAAGGAACAAAAAGGGGAATCTGCTTGCAAAAGATAAATGATCCAATCCTGTCATTAGTTGGCTTTTTTGGCCACTTCATAAAATTATAAAACTTCAAAATTCTCTCATTCATTTTTAAAAAGAAAAGTTTAAAAAACAACATTCTCATGTAACTAATCGACAAAAATTTATCTACTTTTTATCTAAGAAGAAAAGAAACAAAAAATGAAATCCTCATCAATCCACTAGAAATGAAACTCCATCATTTTATGATTAGAACCATAATATTGCATTCTCTCTTCAATCTTTAATTCACTTCACTTCATCCTATTATTTTTACCAAACAAACCTTAAAACTGATGCAGTAAAGATCTGATCCTCCTTAGCTACCCACCTTTGTAAGATCAGTAACATCAAATTCGTTCATGGACACAGACCCTCTCAATGTGGAAACCCCCTCAAATTTCTCCTCAATAAGAGTGATGTTGTATGATTGGATTGATCTTATTTGAAATATACAGAAAGCAACAGTTTGTGGCAATCCTCTCAGACTAAAATAAAATTTGTGCTAGTTACAACACAGAGGAGAGTTGACTATTAACAAACGGGTCAGTTGGATTTGGTTCAACACATCAACAGTGGATATGGGTTCAATCTAGGAAGTGAATGGATGGCGTTATGACCAAACACAGGCAACTGCCGCACAGAAAAATCAAACGAAATCCACTCACCTCCAATCCATGACTGCCACATGTCATCCCTGCAACACAGATAGATAAACGGGAGGAGCTGCATCTCTCTTCCACAGGAAGGAGGCACAATGCCACCTCTCCATTCCCTCTGCCTCCCTCTCAACCCATCTCTCCCAAAGGCCACCCCCATAACCCCATCAACATCATCATCATCCCTGTTCACCAAACCCATCAAAACCCCACTTCAAGTTCAAACCCTCCCCCTGCCGGACCAAAATCTTCCCCTCCAATTCAAGGAGAAGATCCTCTGCCTTGAGATCATGGGTGTGGACTCTGGCAAGGCCCTCTCCCATAACCCCTCCCTCCAAACAGCCTCTCTGCACTCCATCCACTCAGTCATCTCTTACCTCCAATCCAAAGGTATCCAGCAAAAGGACCTCCCAAGGATCTTTGGCATGTGTCCCACCATCCTCACCTCTGACATCAAGCTCCAACTCTCCCCCGTCTTCCAGTTCCTCTCCCATGACCTCAATGTCCCAGAGACCAACTTCAGGAGGCCCATCAACAAGTGCCCCAAGCTTCTTGTCTCCACTGTCAGGGACCAGCTCAAGCCAGCCCTCCTCTACCTGCAGGGCCTGGGCATCAAGGACATGGAGGCCCTTGCCTACCATGACCCAGTTCTCCTTGTTTCGAATGTGGAGAGGACCCTCATTCCCAAGCTTGAGTGCTTGGTGTCTTTTGGGTTCTCCCATGAGGAAGCTGTGGAGATGGTGGTGAGGTGCCCTGGCCTCTTCACTTTCAGTGTGGAGAGGAACTTCAAGCCCAAGTTTGGGTATTTTGTGGGGGAGATGGGGGCCAGTTTGGAGGAGTTGAAGGGGTTCCCTCAGTACTTTGGGTTCAGCTTGGAGAAGAGGATTGTGCCAAGGCATAGGGAGATGATGGAGAGAGGGTTGACGGTTCCCCTGCCTCTAATGCTCAAGTCCACTGATGAGGAATTTAGAGAGTTGTTGGAAAATGGTGGGTTAAAGGTGGGATGATTCTCTCCCTGTTTAGGTGTTACTTGGAGACAATCTGAACTGTAGTTCTTCTTCTTCTTCTTCAAAAAAAAAAAAATGTAAATTGTGATTGTTGTGTTATCAAGACTCAGATCACACTCATGTTAATATTGTCTTCCAAAGATTTGGTGCCACATGATAAATAATGGCATTTTGTTGGTGCTTAATTTCCATTTTTTTCTTTTCATTTCTCAAAGTGAGTTGGAACTCTACCCTCACTCTATTTTCTTTATTTTGTTTTATTGCATTTAGAACACCCTACAAGTATTTAAAAAAAAAGAGAGAATTTGCAACTTTTATATTAATTATTTTTCAAGAAACTTCTTCTGGAAACGGCCAAGACAAATGGTGGCATCATTCTGAGACATATCAGCTGATACATATGCCAAACAGGGCCTTGGACGGTAGAAACTGTTTCAAAACCATGTTTAAGAATAACATATCCATGTAATAACTGCCACCAATATGCCAAACAGGGTCTTGGAGTAGCCTGTAATTTCATTTCCGAGTTTGATCAACCAGGTCAGTGACGCAGCCCTGCCAATTAACAGCCTACATTAGCTACTAACCAAGTATCATTTTTTCTCAGTTAGAATGACCCCTTTGAAGCCCACCTTTGTTGGATCAAAATGGCTCAAATCACATGCCTTCCTGTGTATGGGCACTGTTCAGATTTCTCTCCAATGAGAGTCACAAGATCACTCTAATATAGAATATCAATTCTGATTACACTGAAGTTGGGACAGTTCCTGCACATGGAGAGGCAGATGTTCCAGTGATTCAGATCAGCAAAGGTTGGGCCCACAAGAGTTGAATCAGATTATAGTTGACCCCAGTTCCGGTAACGCATGTTTGTTATATGGTTACCTACTTAGCTGGGTGAATATAAACTTTGGAAAATCTTCTGCACAGCTATATGCTGAATGCTTCATTAAGTATGGTATTAATATAATAATTGCAACTAAATGTCCCATAGTATGGGGATCTAATCCTATCTTTTGTTGACTAAGCCAAAATAGTGGGATTAGTTTACAACAGTAACATTGGACTTAGCCAAGAAATTCCCAACACTCCCCCTTAGTAGGTGTGTGTATGTATGTCAAGGACACCCAACTTGCTGATAAGTGAATGAAAACAATCTTTGCCCAAAGGTTTTGTAAAAATATCTGCAATCTGGTGAGCTATATGAATGTAGGAGGTGCACAATTGTCCATCTTGAATCTTCTCACCAACAAAGTAGCAGTCAATTTTGTTAGGTTTTTGTTTATTGGCTAATTCATGGATTGGACAAAACCCTGGGGTCCATTGAGTTGTATTTTTTATTTAGAAAAGGACTCTAAAGATAGAAGACGAAAAGGACAAGGTGGCAGAATCCTACGAAAATTAGCAACCTTTTTCTAATTGTGCCCAAACTGCTTATTTTAATCCTAATAAAGTTGGCCAACCTTAAACATGACTCAAGGGCTATTTAAAGGACTCAAGGGCTATTCTAAAGTTACACCTCACCTCTCAAAGTTCTGAGTTAGAGACTTAATTGAGAGAGTTCTTCTCTAGAGATTCATTAAAAAGTTGTGCTGACAATTTATCAAGAGAGACAGTCTCTTATGCATCCTTTGTAGAAGAACATCTTCTTGCGTAGAAGATTTGAGGAGTCAAGCGCAGAATTGAGTCTGTTGTAATCAACGGTGTGAAGTCGTTGAAGCGTGAAGCGACATAAGGTAACTTCAGTATTTAGATAAGGGATAGCTGGGGTGGAAATCTAAGTTTCCTGTAATTGCGAGATTCATAGTGCTTAATTATTGATCCAATTCGGATCCGTGGTTTTTCACTCAGTTAGGGTTTTCCACACTAAATTTAGTGTCCTTGTGGTGTGTGCATGTGATTTTATTTCCGCTGCATTATTATTTATTTTTCACACTATTGGGTTGATTAATTGAGTAGACCAATCTAGAGATCTCCCTAAACCTTCAATTGGTATTAGAGCAGGTTGCACTAGGTTGTTGTGTTTGATCACAAGAGATTTCTAAAATGGTATTCAATCAGTTCTTGGCCAAACGTTCTATGTCTGATGATAATAATGAAAAAGAGGTGTCAGATCAAGAACAAGATTGAGAGGAAAAATATTACTCCACGTTTAATGGTTGTGTGAGGATGACTAAGTATTGTAAAAAGGTCACGATCAAGTTAAAAACTGCTCAAGAAGAAAATTCTGCATTAAAGAATGATTTAGAGCAAGCAATTGAAAATATTCGTCTTTTGCAAAGTCAGAAAAATTGCATGGCTGAAAATTTGACTATTGAAAGTCAAACAATTGAAGAGGCTGAACAAGAGATTGAGAATATAAAGACGGAGTTGCAAATTGTTAAATCTGAAAAAAAAGATTTATAAGGCAGATTGAAGATCGCTCTCTCTAAGTTAGAAGTAAAGCACAAGATGAACACTGGTTTGAAGACTCTTACAAACATCTTGTGTAGTCAGAAGTCTCAATTTGACATGAGCGGTATTGGTTATGATCATGGTGCATCCACTTCGGGTACTAAAGGTAAACAATTTTTATTTCTAGTGTTGCACATACTACTCCACATACTGCACATGCTAATAATGTGTTGAGTAGTTTGAAGAAACATAATGTGTCAAGCTCTGCACGCACATCCACTTGTCATCATTGTGGATTAAAGAGACACATTCGTCCCCATTGCAAGAAGCTGCAAAGTCTACCTAAGACCAATCAATGACAGAAGAATTTTTCTCCACCCAAGACAGCTCAAATTTGGGTTAGAAAATCTAAGTTGCCTAAGGAGTTTACTCACATTCTACTGAAAGATCAAACTACATAAGTGTGGGTGGTTATATATAATAAGCCCTGATCAATGAGATCAAGCTCCTAGCCCCAGTGCTGCTACGAAGATACATTCAATGGGAGTTGCTTTTAAGGGGGAGCTATTGAATCTAATTGACAAGAATGTTGCATGTTATTATCTTTAACTTTGTCATAGGGAGTTTTTGTCCATGAATTGCCAAAAGGAGAGATTGTTAGGTTTTTATTTATTGGCTAATTCATGTGTTGGACAAAACTCCGGGGGTCCATTGAGTTGTATTCTTTATTTAGAAAAGGACTCTAAAGATAGAAGACAAAAAGGACAAGGTGGCAGTATCCTATGAAAATTAGAAACCTTTTTCTAATTGTGCCCAAACTGCTTGTTTTAATCCTAATAAAGTTAAGCAACCTTTAGCACGACCTAAGGGATATTTAAAAGACTCAAGGGCTATTCTAAAGTTACACCTCACCTCTCAAAGTTCTGAGTTAGAGACTTAATTGAGAGAATTCTTCTCTAGAGATTCATTAAGAAGTAGTGTTGACAATTTATCAAGAGAGTCAGTTTCTTCTGCATCCTTTGTAGAAGAACATCTTCTTGCGTAGAAAATTTGAGAAGTCAAGCACAAAATTGAGTTTGTTGCATTCAACAGTGTGAAGTCGTTGAAGCATGAAGCGACACAAGGTAACTTCAGTCTTTAGATAGAGGATATCTGGAGTGGAAATCTGAGTTTCCTGTAATCGCGAGATTCATAGTGCTTGATTATTGATCTTGTTCGGATCCATTGTTTTTACCCGGTTAGGGTTTTCCACGCTAAATCTAGTATCCTTGTGGTGTGTGCATGTGTTTTTATTTCCGCTACATTATTATTTATTTTTTCACACTATTGGGATTAATTTATTGAATAGACCAATCTAGAGATCTTGTACCATAAACCTTCAAATTTCTATGTGCTTTGTGTGCTTGTGGAAAGCTAAATTTGTGGCACAAAAAAGCAACGTTGGCTGAGTTTGATGTACCTTTACGTCTTGAAAGAGATAGTGCAACCAAATAACCTCACAAGTAGTGGAAGCCATTGCCCGATATTTTGCTTCGCAAAGGGCCACAAGACAATACTTTGTTTATTGGCTTTCTACGAAATAGGGCAGGTGCCGAGCATAACAATGTAACCAGTTTTAGAGCATCGTGTTTTAGTGCAACTGCCCCACTCAGAATCACAAAAGATCCGTTGTTGAAGTGAAATATTAAAAGGCATAAATAGACCTTGTTTAGTGCTCGTTTGAGATAGCGAAGCTTGCTTAAAAGCAACTGTGAGATGAGACTTGCGAGGTTGGCTCATAAATTGACTCAAGACATGGACTAAAATACAATATTTGGTCAAGTGCTTGTAAGGTAAATGAGTCGTTCAATTAAACGCCGATACTTAGTAGGGTCTAACAGATGATCACCATCTTTGGAGGATAGATGCAAGTTTTGTTCTATTGGAAGTCAATGGGTCATGGTCCGATTAATCCCATATTTTCAAAATCCCAAGTGTATATTTGCATTGGGAGAGACAAGTATCGTGCCGGGAGCGAGCCATCTCAATCCCCAAATAATATTTTAGAGAACCAAGGTCTTTAATCTGAAACCTTTGATGAAGAAAGTTCTTCGAGCATGTTTGTTGCTTGAGGATTGTTCCTGGTTACTATGATGTCATCAACATATATGAGGATCACAGTGAAATCATTGTGGCCATGATGAGTAAAGAGAGAATAATTGGGTTTAGATTGAACAAATCCAACATAAAAAATGGCAGCGGAGAACTTTGCAAACCATTGCTGGTAGGCTTGTTTGACTGATAAAGTGACTTGTGAAGACGACAAACATGTGTCTCCCCCTATCTAGAGAAATCAGGAGGAATGGTCATGTAGACTTCCTGATGCAGATTGGATTTTTAATCAAGATTTCAAAGTGGCCAAAGCTTACATGAAGCGGATTGAGCATCACAAGAAGGTCCACAAGCATTATCTTAAGAATTGAAGAGAAACTAGAGCCCAAGCAATCCATGTTTTAACCTAAAAATGAATTTCAGGGGCTATTTTGGGATAAGACAAAACAACAGGGACTTTATTATAAATTTAATGAAACTCTAGCATATGAAGGATCCTCATGTGCATGCTATTCTGGGCAGCTATTTGATGGGTCAAAACTAACCCATTCCAAGAAGTTAATGCCTCTCTAGGTTCGCCCGGGAGTTCACTAAAAGATCTTGCAGTTTATTTTATCAAAGGGTGGGCCATGTGGGGCCCATAGCCAATCTACTCCAGAGTGTCTTGGATGACTAGATTTAAGAAAGATGCTAATTTTGATTATTTCTTTTAATAATTCTTGACTATTCTTTAGTAGGAAACTATTGTAAGGACATCCAATTATAGGAGGAGTCTAATTAGTAGCATAAGTTTTATGATAGTCTTTAGCCCTTGTTTTTTATTGTAACCTTTAACTACGAGACAAGCTTTGTATCGTTCAATGGAGCTATTAGAGTAGTATTTAATATTAGATACTCATTTGCATCCAATAGCCTTTTTGCCTGTTGGCAAGAGGATGATGGACCAAGTGTTGTTTAGCGCAAGAGCTAGGAATTGAGTGATCATAGCTTCATACCATTTTGGATCGTGCACCGCTTGTGACAAAGAAGTAGGTTCGGGTATATAAGACATTACTATAATAAACTTTTGATCAGAATTGGATAAATTATCATAAGAAATATAATGAGATAGAGGATGGTGCGTACCTATTCATGGAGTGGTGTGGTAGCATGTGAACAATGGTGGTCATGAAGGTAGGATGGTTGTTGAACAATTCGGGTGGAGCGACGAAGAGCAGATGAGTCATGATTATATGCAACCTCATGTTCTGAATCAAGGAGGCTTGGTTGGACGATGGAAGGGCCATTAAGAGGCTCAATGTCATGGACCAATGCTATATTGCTAGGTTAGGTGGTAGAAGGACCATTATCGTATTCATTTTCCATAATTGTTGAAGGAGGATCAAGAATGGGTGTATCTTCAGGTGTGGGTGAATCTCGGATTGGCAGTGGAAGATGAGAGACTATTAAAGCGGTATGGAAAAATATGTTCATAAAAACATACATCTCGGTTTGTAAAAAATGTATTTATTTTAAGGTCAAACGCACGGTATCCCTTTTTACCATATGGATATTAGGGATGTAAATGGGTCCCTGCTTCTCCAATTACTCGAAGGTTCCAACCCATTAAAAATCAGGTCTGGGTCCTTATTTAGGCCTCGATAAGTAAATGGGTCTGGGTCCGGTTCCACCTTAGTTTGGACCCGTGGACCCGAGACCCGTAATATTACGCCAATTTTCGAAAATTTTTCATAAAAACTATTTTTTTTATAATATCATTCTCTACCTAGACACGGACCCGGATCCAGACCCATCCCATATATGGTTCTGGTTCTGGAGCCAAGAAACAGGTTCTGAAATGGTTCCGGGTCCACTATGGACCCAAACCGGAACCGACCCGTTTACAACCCTAATGGATATACAACAAAGTTGCATTTATGGGCACGTAGGGATAGAGGGAGGTAGGGTCAAGGAGGGGCAATTCCTTCTTCTTCTTTTTTTTTTTTTTTTAAATGGAGAGATTTTAGGAATCCAAATGGGCAATTTAATTTTATACCTTCTTGCCCCTCCTTGCAATTTAGAAATAATATGGACATTTTTGTCTTTTGAGTTCTTCTAAAAATATAAAAGGAACAACCATTTAGTATGCCCTATCTTTGAATTTTTTTCCTTGTCATCCTCCTTACATTGGCAAAGTGGGCATTTCAAATCCAAATTGTTCTCTTTTTATTTCAATTAAAGTTTATAGGGCTCTTCAGTGGAGCTCACTTAAGAAAAGATGAAAATAGGATCCAAGTACAAACCCTTTAGGGCCGGTTTGTTTGTGTTGATGAGTAAAGTGGAAAAAAGTAGATCATCAAATCAGAAAAAGTTTGGATAAAGTGGGATAAAGTTGAAAGTCAAATAGTTAAGTTAGAGAAAACTTGGGATAAAGTGGGATAAAGTTGAAAGTTTGACTTTTCCTAATATGTGTTTAGAAAGGTGAAGTAGAGTTAAAATAAAAGTTTGACTTTTGGCTTCTCTGCAAACGATTGGACTGCTGAGGAGTTAAAATAAAAATTGAAAGTTTGACTTTCCAAGGCTCCACAGTGACCTTTCACATCTCTGTAAACGATTGGATCGACGAGGATTAAATTTTTGACCGTTGGCTTCACCTTTATTTCTATTTTACCCTTGTTTCCAAACAGGTTTGCTAGTTGGATTTTCACTCTATCTTTGTTTTATCTCCTAAGAAACAAACAGACCCTTAGGGCTAATCTTCAACAAAGGCCATTCAAAAGTTTCTAAACCTTACAAAAAGAAATGTCCTATTCTCTACAAAAAATTAACTAAATATGATCTGGGCCAACGTTAGATTAATTTATATGAAGTCTTTGAGTTATTTATATTGCTTTACTTGACTGTTCATAACTTGTTAATTTGAAGGTGGGTCATTTTAGTAAAACCCTTAGGGTCACATGAAAATAATGTTTTTCAATAATTTAAATGTTTATAAGTGGACCCACTATTAAAGAACCATTCAGTGATACTATTGAGATTTCTTTTTGCCGCGTAGATAACTTTGATGGGCCTTGAATGAGAAATTTACTCCAATATGATGTATTCCCATTAGAAAATATCTACAAAATATTTATATTTTTTAAATACTTTATCTAAAATTCTAAACGCCATTGTTCTGACTATGTACCATTTAAGTGAAAATCTTATAAAGACTAAGTTTTTCATAAGTAGTCCCATTGATATTCTTGATCAATCATCCTTGCCGCCCTCCGCCAGATTAAAATCCTGGCTCCATCACAGCGGGCATGAGCATCAAATTTGTTGCGATTATATCAAGTGTACTTGCATAGCATAAACAACCAAAACCCGTAAATGTGACTAATTGGGTGATTTGTGAAAGAGTATTGCATAAGGGGATTTGTTTGATAACAATGGTGTAGGAAGACGATTAATAAGGTAAGTTACAATTAAGATGCAGTCTCCCCCTAGAACCAAGTGGCAAGTAGGCTTTGAAGCGTAAGCCACATGCCACTTTAGGAATATGGCGGTGTTTACGTTCAACGACACTGTTTTGTTGGGGTTGGTAATACAACTATGTTGTTGAAGAACACCATTTGTTTGGAGAAATGTTTGCATATCTTTTGAGAAAAACTCAGACTCATTATCGGTGCTTATTTGTTTCATTCTCACAGTGAATTAAACCAAAAGGTGTTGTGGTAGATGTTGAAAAGGCTAATCTTGTTGCTTGGCAAGCGGACACATATATCATAATGACAAGAAGAGCAATTTATTTCAGGCACATTCTTAGATAAAAATGTGTATTCGAGCAAAAGATAAATGACATAGACTGCCAAACATCAACGCGAGACAAGTTGGTGGAAAGTGCAATGTTAAGGCTATATGTAGCATGAAAATAATGGAGTCTAATACACTAATTAGCCACTTCAATCGTCATCCTCTTGCACTAGTCCCGAACAATACAAGAATCACATGAAAAAAAAATGACTGAGGAAGGATGAGAAGAGGTGAGCTTGGTAACAAAAAGTAGATTAAATCCAAAAGAAGTAACACATAACACTTGTTGCGAATAAATATGAGGATAGAGAAAAATAGAACCAATATGAGTGACGGGTGCGACATTACCATTGGTAGTTTAATAGAGGTGAGATGCAAGTAACTTTTATAGAAGTGTGAAACTGAAGGTTTGACTACACCTAGATCAACCTTCTATTTAAGCCTTAACACAGGCTAAGATCCTTTTTCAGATTATAATATGAATTTCAAACCAAATTAATTAATTTAATTAATTAACCTAAGACCAAATAAGAATCAATCACCACAAATGAGAAGAGACATAAGATTGATACGTGGAAAACCCTACTTGGGAAAAAACCACGGGTGATAGAGACCACCAAAAACAAAGTACTATAAAATGAAGATTAAAAGTAAACTCACTAGACCTTTGACGCAGTTGAAACTCAACCTAAAGGACTATGAAGAACTTGTTGACGGCCCGTCGTTCACCTTCCACGTGCTAGCTTGAAACCCACCTTGAATCCCCTTCAAGGTGCTTGAGAGAATAAGGAAAAAGAATATGTCTTCAGCGCAGTCTCCCTTGCAAGATAAGCTACAAAAACTCTCTTAGATGAATGCTCGATACTTGAGAGAATTAGAAAGCTCTAGTGATTCTTTAGTGGCTGCAAAGGGTCTTAATATAGCCCAATGTTCGTGCACCAGACTTTAGGAAACAAAGAAGTACTCTTAGAAGCAGTGAAACGAATCAGGAAAGAAGAGTCCTGAACAGATAGAAAAACCTTAGCTCGCTATAGCGAGACCATGTTTTGTCTGTGCCAAATCTATAGCTCGCTATAGTGGGCTTCAGTCTCACTATAGCGAGACTGTCTTCTGAAATGGAAATCTGTTGGCGCTGGATCCATCCGGGAGGACTCTTTAATGACTTCAAACCTGACTAGAAGTTTTCAATGCTTGTCTAAGGAGTCCAGAAGTTGTCTTCCATTATCAAGAGGTTATTCCACAGTCCTTTTCTAAATGAAATAGAAATTACAACTCAATTAGGACTTGAGTTTTGTTCAACCTAAGAGAATTAGTCAACTAGAATTCTAACAGAAACAATGAGGAATTAAATATCATATGATTAGATGCACCCGTGTCGACAATCCAAGTATGTTGTAAAACAAGAGGAGTAACATGTAGAGTTACCTACAAAGTTTACTGTTGGCCGAGCACCACCTGCAAGAGAATAGAGTTTTGAGGTTTTCAAAAACATAAGAGATGGGTGGGAATCAATTTTGAGCATGGGAGAGGTGTGCCATTGGGACATCGCCCTTATGGGTTTTTTCCAAATCCACCTGGGGCGTCCCCCACAGTACCCCCCAACACATGGGTCTGCCCCCTGTGGATAGAAGTTGACAAAATTAATCATGTGTGAAAGACTGAACAATAATATTAGGTGATAGGTTTGACTACTCATTTGTTAGTTTGTAACGGGTGCTTGACTGGAATTATGTAGGGTTGTAAACGGGTGGATTCGGGTTCGGGTTCGGGTCCATGGTGGAATCGGATCCGGACCCGGACCCATTTTGGAAATGGTTTCTTGCTTCGGAATCGGAACCATGTATGGGACAGGTCTGGATCCGAGTCCGGGTCTAGGTAGAGAATGATATTAAAAAATATATTTTTTAGGAGAGACTTTTGAAAATTAAGGTTATATGTTGGGTCTCGGGTCCAAGGGTTCAAACCAAGGTGGAACCGGACCCAGAACCATTTACTTAGCGGGGCCTAAATAAGGACCCAAACTCGATTTTTAACGGGTTGGAACCTCCGGGTAATCGAAGAATCGAGAACCCATTTACATCCCTAGAATTATGTAGTCGGCAGCCTGGAGGATAGCCATGAAGAATATAGCATTTGTCTGTGACGTGGCCCACCCAGCCACAATGATCATAGGTTGGGTTACGGGCATCACCTGAGGGCTGCCTCAATGGGTTTAAGTTTCAGTGGAGGCAACAAGAGCAACATGTTCAGATATATAATCTTATTGATGGGGAGGATACTTCACGTTGTTTTTCCTCTTGTAAGAGGAGGGCATAGGCTTTATTGACAGAAGGGAGGGGTTCCATGAGGACAATCTGGCCTCGGATCTAAGCATAAGAATCATGAAGTCCTGTGATAAACTGGATGAGCCGTTCTTGTTGTTGCTAGTTTTGGAGAACTCGCAGTGATCTGCAAGAACAAGGAGGCACAATGAAATACAAAAAGAGCTTGTCCCATAATTATTTCAATTTGGTGAAGTAGGCCGCAATAGATAAGTTGCATTGGGTATGAAGGATAATCTCATGCTTGAGTTGAAAAATTATGGAATATTGTTATGGGTGAAACTTTTCTTTCAAATTAGCCTAAACTTCTTGGGTAGTTAGAAAATTATGTTGACTAAGCTAAAATAGTCAATAGTAACATTGGACTTAGTCAAGAAATTTCCAACGGTGAGAAATGGATGCGACAAATGATGAACCCAACAAAATTAATAGAAAATCATGTAAATGTCAAATGGGGATTCAGGCAATAAACATTTGAATAAGAAAAATAAATAGGAAACACCAATAAGTCACCCAGAGAATATTTGAAGTAGTTAGAAAGCATATGATGAAATGTATGACAAACCACAAAGTAACACTTCTTGACCTAGGTCATCTCTCTTTTTTTTTTCTCATTAATGTTTTTTTTTTTTCATTTGTATCATATATTTTGATTTTTTTTTCAATCATTTTCAGGGCATTTCCCATGCTTTTAGTGCATTTTTTCTCCATTATTTTATTTTTCTCAAATGAAAAATTCACAAAATTTTATGTTTTAGGCCAAACTAGAATGGTTTTAAGATGAGTCCATCCAAATTGACCAGTTGACCAAATAAGCTCTTCTGGGCTTCCCATGGAATCCAATGCTCTCTACATTTATAACACAAAGTCCATGCCACAAATCATTCTCGTCCAATCATGTTTGTGCATTTTTACCTGCTTTGTGTAAAGAGAAGGGGTAAAGATTTGATGATCTAGAGAGTGATATTCTTTTCTCCCCTTGAATGATATTTTCCTTTATGAAGCGCAGAAGCAAAATATACCTGGCCTTAGAAGATTAATTTTATTGTCATTTGCCACAAACCTAACTGTGTTATAAACCACAATCAAGACTTCCGATTACCGATGAAGGAAATCTGGGAACAAAGGCTACAAGGATGAGGTATGGAACATGATCACTTTAGGAAGATCACATAATATAGTAATATATACTCTAAGAAGTTTAATGTTCCATACATGATATGATTGGAAATCCCTCTTTGTGTAATGGGAGGATCCTACAATAAAGAGGATAATTGTTCTGATTTCCTTGCAGTCCATAGTTCGTGTTTTTCTTTTAATGGGACAAGTAAATGTTTCCCTCATGAAAAATGAAAAATGAAAGAGATGAACTGGTTTATCTCGATAGACACGGGATTGGGTGGGATTATTATGTAACTTCTTGTGATTGCCTTGGTGCGTGTGATCTTAGAGCATTGGGTGGGGTACCATGCTCTTGTATCATGTATTGCTGTTGTGCTTTAGTTTCATGTATCTCCTTTTGATTCCATTAATTTTTATGTTACTAATAAAAGAGTTATAGAGAGAAATTCAATTTCTTATGAGACGTACGACAGGAACATAGGATTCCTCTCCCCATAAAAATAAAAATTCATAAAGAGTTAAATCATTTCATTGCACAAACAAGTCCTAAAGCTCCTATAAAAGAGAAGAAAGAGCAACAAGACACTAAGCCCGGATCTCCCACACATTGGTAAGGTGTTCAACTCTATTATCTACAATGGTTACTTCATCCAATTTCCTCCCTAGTTGTGATCAATCGGATATATGTGTTGATAACTAATAACACCAAAAGCTTGAGCTGTTAGTGAATGACATAACACTTTATATCAACACTCCCCTCAAATGGAAAGCCATTCAAATTCAAGACCCAATAGATAGACCAAATAGATAGATGGAGGCAACATGCTTCCCAGCAGTTTCAAACTCATGGCCTCTTAAGATGAACCAATTTAACACTCGCTTGATCAATACTAGTTGATACTTAAATTTGTGTTATCCCTCGAGGACCTCTCATATTTACATGGTTTTAGGCGTAAAATCTCTTACATTAAACCCTTGGAAGTTTGTATCAATTGTTGGAATTGATTTTGGTACATCCTTAATCTTCACTTTGCCATGCTCAGATGTTACTTTGTTGGAAGTGGGCCTTCTAGATGAGTTTTGAAAAATTTTGACCCACTTGAAGCAGAGATCAAACACTCAAAAAGCAAAGAACTCAATCCCAAGATTTGAAACCCGAATCTCATGCATTAAGATCATAGAATCAATAAAAGACAGATCCAAACAAGCATGCATAAACAAGAAGATCTACTCAAATAGCTGGTTGTAGATCTATACCTGAGGAGCTTGATTGCGCTTAAATCATGACCTTAATTTCTTGTATCTACGAAACCCTTTGGTAGATTAGATCTCCTTAGCTAGCCTTGTGTTCTTCCATGCTAAGATCCTCTTGCAGAGAACTTATCAAAGAAAATGGTGGGATCTCAATGGAGAATAAACCATAGGCACTCAAGAAGGAAACCGGATGAGAGAGAGAGAGAGAGAGAGAGAGAGAGAGAGAGAGAGAGACATCCTAGGGCTTTGGAGCATGCAACTACTTGTGGAATATCCACCATAGCTCTCATATTTATAGTTTTTGGCAAACCTCCTTTCTAACTATAATTAGAAGTCTCAATTCTATTTTTATTTTGTGTCATACTCCTCCTTTCCTAGAGTTCCAATTGGATTATAACTTTCTCTTCTTAGAGTTAGCATGGAGACCACTAGGGATTCTTTAGAATTTAGCTCCAATTGAAATATCTGGACCGCACATTTTATGTGAACTCTGGACCTACAGTTAATTGCAAATAACTCTACTAAATAAATACAATTGCACTCCAATCTTAGGAATATTTATAAGAAGACCCTAAACTTTTCAATTATTGTAAGTATGCCCCTCCATCAATTATATCTATGGATCCATTATAATTAAATTATCCAACCAAATTTGATCGATCTCTTATTATCCTTATGATCCAATTAATCACACTAATCATCAGTACCATCCGATTAACTTTTAATAAAGACATGTACGCACTTACCAATGATAAATTTCATTAATTGGCACAAGGGGATATTTCTCACTTAGAGAATAGATTCAATCTTAAGAATATATGTTCTCATAGTCCTATTACCATGTACCAAAGATACTGAGGTGTTGACCTACAGTTGACATCACTCATTGGTAACTCAAAGTAAATGTATAGTAGAAATCTAGGTCCATTAATCTCTCAGAATTAAGAGCCTATTGCTTGAAAATTATGAGAGCATTCCTTAATTAGAGGCAGGTTTTGCATAAGGTGCTACTCATAGTCCTTCACTACATCCAATATATTAGCACAATAGTTTAAAGTCTTATACTCTGATGGTTGAGATAAACCACACTATCTTATAGTAACTATAGTGCTATAACCTTTTCATATAAGATGTTCAGTCTCATCACTGGTTGTGAAAATTCTTCAAACATAAGAGTTGTGATCCATGTCTCCTGTAAGTGAATCTCATCTACACACATTGATTACATTTGATATACTTGTAGGCTTCGGGTCATCTTATGTACCATCATGTCATTTTGTATTAGTTATGTGCAACTATGGAATGAAATCCCATTCATCACATAAATAAAGCATGAAATGATTAATCAATTATTAAAATAAATCAATTTATTCACATCATCCACTAGACTGAGAACATACAATCTAACAACTTTTACCATTTAACTGCCATTGAATATAATCTCACAGTTGGAACTCATCAACTCTTGTCCACATATTTTTGGAAGCTCGTGCGTAGCCATCCAGGATCGAAACAATTTTGAACAATAGAAACAAAGACATTCTGAAATTATGCCAAGAATAAAAGAAAATAAAACATTATTCAATGTCATGTGGATAGGACCTCAAAGGACTATCCATGTCATGTCATTGTGCCAACATCCTCCTTTCAGCTGATCACATAGTTTAATCTTGATTCAGTTGCTTACTCAAGAATGAACTCCACCTAATTCATTCAATCACATGACCAAGAGGATCCAAACCAAATCAGTGATGCCCTATCATGGTTTACATATTTGAGGCAGGGAAATAGGAGAGGAGGAATTATATGGTTTCAGTTATGGTCATGAGAGGGAGGTGAAATCTGTCTGATCTGAAGAGGTTTATAATTTCTGGGATCTGTGCTTAGCTAGCCTTGATTTAATCTTCCACTAGCCCATGTGGGTTGAGTCTTGTAGTTGGTATGACCTTTGGTTGCCCTACTGAGATTTCATCTGATTTGATGACTTGAGTTAACGCAGGAGAGAGAGATTAATTGGCCTTTTCAGCTTGGTATTTGATATCTTACCGTAAGACAGTGAATTGGGATTGTGGTGTTTAATATATGTTTGCTAGATTTTATACATGTTTGCTAGATTACAAGATTTTATTACTTTATGCTACATAAAAACTCATGTCCTAAACTTTCTTTTTCAATTCATCTCGCATGAAATAGAAATGAACATTATTCGCTCTGTTTCATGGACCCCCATGCTGGAAGCAACATAGATAGCACTATTATTTTTAGAGCATGGAGATGGAGCTTTGCGTTGGAAAAAGAAGGTTGATTAAAGGACCCCCAACTGTTGAATCTCAGAAGAAGTAGTGGACATAACTCGATATTTTGCTTCTGTCGAAGATGAAACTTCTAAGAAGCCAATGAGCTGCAAGTATTAGGACTCTTAGCCAAGTCGCATTTGCATAGACGCACACACGAGAGAGAGAGAGAGAGAGAGAGAGAGAGAGAGAGAGAGAGAGAGATGTCCATAAAAAAAAAAAAAAAGACTACTCAGCTACCAATGTGCAGAAAGGAAACCATTTGTTACTATAAACATTCCCTTGATTGAAGCTATGATAAGAGGTATATATCCAGAAAGGAAAACCAACAAAACTGCACATTTTGTAAGATACAAGATATGTTTACAGCTGGAGAAATACAACTCTATCCAGCAGTTATAGTGCTCACAAAACCAACCACCCATCACCACCGCTGTTATTTTGTGGCTGTCGCCATCATCATCACCAACTTCAGTATAGATTGGCCACCATCACTCCATTACCACCACCATCTTCATGACCATTGTTATGATTATCTCACCATCTCTGAATGGGTCATGGTCTTATAAAAACACCCAACAAGAGCGAAAAAGAAGCACAGCATCAATACTATTAAAACCAGAGTTACGAAAAACCATGAATTAGCCGGAGAAGACGTCATGAGAGTTGAATGTGGTCCATGCATCCTGTGGTAACACCAAATTATCAACTCAATGGAAAATAGTGAGTAATTAAACAAATCATAAGAAATTTCCATGTTGGCAGTCTAGTCTTTAAGGTCTGTTTGGATGTGTCACCATTTCGACTGTGGTTTTTAGTTGAGTCCATTGCTATCTTACTTGTGTTTTGTGTGAAAGTCAACACAGACATGCATTTGATTGCACATGGTATTATTTTGGAGCAGCAGAGTAACCCACACAGTAAGAGATGATCCAACATTTCTTCTGTCATAAAATCTTAACACCCACAATCTAGTGCACATCCAAACAGACCCTTCTCAAACTCAAGTGTTTTTTAAATTTTTCAAAAAAGAATTGGATTATTAGATTCTTGAAGAGGTAGAAGTCAAAAATTGAGTTTCCAAAAATCAGTTAGTACTACATGGAAATGGTTCTTTCAACACCCCAGTTATGCTCTGATCTCTTTATTCTGCTAGTGCTCATCTACGTATCTGCTTATAGTTGAAGTAAACAGGCACCTGGAGTAAGGCAAAGACCTTCTCTGCCTTGTACTTTTGAGGAGTTGTTGCGCCCTTCTGTTGCAATTTGTCTGGGTGAAGGCAGAGCCTTGCTTTCTGATATGCTTTCTTCACTTGTGAAGTTTCAATAATGTTGGTCAGGGGAATGGCATGCCATCCACTACC
Organism: Camphora micrantha; assembly: GCA_003546025.1. Classification (NCBI taxonomy): domain Eukaryota; kingdom Viridiplantae; phylum Streptophyta; class Magnoliopsida; order Laurales; family Lauraceae; genus Camphora; species Camphora micrantha. The sequence goes on along the minus strand of QPKB01000007.1, from coordinate 30,079,927 downwards.
GGGCCACAATATCTGTATTCAACAGGGAGATTTTGATCAAATAAAGGAGAGCAAAAAGGCATCTCTTTCATTGCAAAGTGCCTTTCGTGGTGAAGAACTCTGTATGGGAGATTTACATATTGTAGTGTTGAGAGCAATGAGCGAATATTTCCTTCCTTCCCTGCCGACCAGCTCTTTATGTCTTCCTCAAGTAGCTCCAGTTCCATCTACAATATTTTTACATATAAATTACAACAACATATGGTATTAAACTCTTGAGTTGCTTTTACATACACACACATTGCATGCCAATTCCTAAACACTGTTGTCTCCAAATCCATGGTACAACTGGGAAACCTGATCATTCCTCTTAGATATAACCTACAATAGGGGCTACTTGTCAAAAACATTAAACAAAACACACAGACACACACACACACACACAACACACACACACACACAAGAGAGAGAGAGAGAGCAGAAAACAAATAGATAAAAAAAAAAAAAAAAATCAAGCCTTTTGTTAATTATTGAATCGGAAACTTCTGAGAGGGAAAAATGGAAAATGAACAGTTTAAGTAATTAATACTTAGGTACTTGGTCAATGCTTCAACTGGAAACCTAGGACGGAGACTTTCTATTGAATCCTTTGGTTTGTTTTGTTTAGGAGCAAACCATTCTAAAGGTTAAATGTCTTCTTCATATTGCGCAGAATTTTTTCTGGAAATCTGTATTTTCTTTTACTTTTTCTAAGTTCCTATATTGAAGGAAGTGATGCATAATACCAAGGCGGTTTATGCACGAACTCAATTCATTTCATGGTAATGGCCAGGGAATTTCAACTTTCAAGAACAAAATAGCCACTTCCCAGCCTTGCCAAGATGAAACTTATTAAACATGAATGGGTAGTAAATATGAATGGTTGGGTACTTCAAGTTGGTAATTTGAGGTACAAGGTCTCAGAAAAATTAGCTACAAGGTCTCTGAAAAAAAGTTCATGTGGAATATATGACTTTGGAAGGGAAAACCCAAAATCACTAAATATTATTCCTCTTACAATTAATTAACTAAAAACATGTAATAAAACATGAGCTTATGGACATATGAACTAGTTCCCTAATATCTTACTTCTTTATCTAGTAGGTGTGCCTCATCATCTGCATCCCTCCTTTTCAATTCCCCAGAGAGTTCGGCCTGAAAGAGAAAGGAGGAAATGGAGTGTTATAACAACATGCTTCGAAGTTCTAGATTATGCTGTCTATGAATGATATACCATAAGAAAATGGGTCGTTTCAAAATCTCTTCTTGGATGAGCTTGCAATTCCATCATGACTTGCATCCCTGCCAACTTGCAAACAAATTGCTCATTAGAATGCTAACTTTTCTAATGATTTAATTTACAAAACAATGGTCCATAACAATGGGAAGTTGGAGTCTGTTAAACAAGAGAATAATCAATTCCACCATAACTAACATTGCAGCCAGTTAGGAGGATGGTTTTTCAAAATGCTGGCACAGAATAGATTCATACCCGTCTCTCTAATGTGGCAATGGAGGTTAAAATAGGCCAATATGTGCAATTGCTCTCACAATTTCAGCCAAAAATTAAATCTCACTAATACACAATACTTCATCCCAGCCTCCAAGGGTCCAATACTGATACTTGAACCTGGTTGCGAAGTCATCCATATCAATAATCAAGAATGTCTATTTCATTTGATCGTAACTCTCATATGCAAACTGGTGAAAACTACTGACTTGTTGATCCTAACTATCTAGACAATTGTCCAATTTCATATGATCAACCATTTTTTTATTTTTTTTCTGATGACATGGGTATCCCGAGTTCTTTAACCCAATGAGACTATTCTTGCCGGTGGCACCCACTAAACCCTTACAGACGCATACCAGACAAATCTAGGACGGGTTTCACATGGGGAACAATATATGACATTCACTTTGCAAAATCTTAGCTCCTAAATAAAGCCAACATTGCATGACCAAATGCAAGGCCGGTAGGAAATTGTGTGGCCCACATGCCATGGGTCCCACGTCAGATCAAGCAGGACTAATGCCAACAGAGAATACAATTTCACTTAATGTAAGACTTGATCTGGTCCCACTAATAAGACTCCTAATAGGATTAATGGATGTAAGTTTTTTTGGCGAAGAAGTCTCTAGTACATAAGTGTGACTCTTTGGAACTTATCTATATAAGATAAGGGAGCCCTAGGGTTGGTATAATTTCACCTTATAGGAAAAACAAGAGGCGAAGAGATCTGCGGAGCTTCCCAATAGCGGGAACACACATAGATCTCCGGCCGCGTATCGGAGTCTTCGCATCCAAATCCTTCAAGGCCTACACTAAAACCCGTATGTATCAAATTTGGGTGATTGATAATTCAAATGTGCAATGAGTGTGAGGGGTTTAGATTGATCTTAGTGCGGGCCAAGTGGCCTCCACATGCAAATGTATTTACATACGTCTACGTCCAAAATTCAGTTTTCCTGGAGTCCCCTTCTTATTATACCTTGGTCTATTTTCACTCGTTGCTCCGTTTCAGTCCCACTTTCCATGTAAATCCCCATCACGTTTGGCTGCTTGGAATCTTCTGACTTTCGAGCCTGAGACTTCTCTCTCACCCATGCAATTGCGTCCTCCACAGCCACTGCCTCGTCTATATCCTCCCTCTTGTCTGATGCAATCTCTATAACGTAAGACCCCAGAAGAAAATCACCATCTCCTTGCTCCTGCTCTTGTTCTTGCATGGATTTCTCTTCAATTCTAGTTCTGAGATCTGGGTCATGGCCTCCATAAGATATATCCGACAATGGAGATTCAATCTCAATATCATCCACCGATATTTTAACGCTCCGATACGAACTGGGTTCGAGGCTAATGGTCTCAGGAGATGATACACGGTGGGAAAATCCGAAATGAGAATTATCTTGGAATTGATATTCCATGAAATGTGGACGTGTGGATGGATTGCATGAGGGAGCTGTCTGTTTTTTCTGCTCTCTGGATAGTGTTGAAGACGAGCTCTGACGAGATGGGATTGTAATTGGCCTGAGGCAAAAAACACAGACACAAAGATTAGATCGGTTTAAGGAATCCAGAGAAAATTATGTATGAACCAATACAATCTGCGGTTTTGATATATTATCCCTCCTTAAATCTGATTTTCTCAATTTCATAATCCAATTTCAAATGATATCATCAAAGTCAATCTTTACTTTTTTTTTCCTAGATCCTATGATATCATCGGAACAGTGACGGTCATAAAAACTATAAATCCCATGATATTATGGGACTGTCGTATGATGCAATAGCTTTTATGCAGCATCTTTGCGAAAAATTTTCTCCAATGGTAATAATTTAGAAATAGTGGCCAGATGTATACTTGTCACAAAATGTCATTTCTCATGTTCTGTAAAAAAAAAATAATAAATTTCGTTTATTGGTTGCAGAAAGTGTATTATACTTAATGTGATAAATCCCATGGTACCATGAGATGTGGCACCAAAAAATTTAAAAAAAAATATATCAACCAAAGTCGAACGACTCTAATGACACCATCTGAATTTAGTTCGTGAAAATGGAAAAAAGAATTTAAGGGGAACTAATATATCAAAACCCCAACAAATAAACAAAATTAGTTAGATGTCATGTCCGACAAAGTGTTGGATTTTAATACACGATATTGATAAGACATGCATATCCAGCCTGTATGTTTAGATTACGTTTATTTGCATGAAAATGAATTCCTTCAAACTAATGATTTGGATAAAAGGGATTATTAAAGCAATGGGCTTGAGAAAGGGCTGGGGCTTGGTGTTCACTTTTCATCCCCAGTTTCTCTATCGAAAGAGAGAAAGGTTGAGGGTCATTTATGGATCCTAACATTGGTTTTTTAAAATTTTTAACTACTTTTAGGAATACATATATTAAAATTCCTAAAAAAAACTAATTTAATGAAAAAATAAAGGCACTTAATGTATTTACATACTGCTAATAAGGGTGTCAACATGAATATTAATTGAATTCATGTCCTCCCCCAGTCTTCAAAATTCTAAAATAATGTGAATTAATCTTAGAATAAGTCATTTACGGATCTTAAAAGTTAGTTTCTTCAATTTTAACTACTTTTAGGAACATATATATTAAAATTCCTAAAAGTTTCAACTCGATGCAAAAAAAAAAAAAATGTTTGAGTATATATCTTTAGAGGGCACCCTTATCGTGAGAGCCCAATGTAGCCTCCCTTGTGAGGCCCACAAGATGCCAAGGCAGTTGTGGGAAAAATAGAGAATCTAGAGACCTAGATGAGATCCACTGGTTGTAAAATCTCATGTCTATCAAATTATTCTAACCTTCTGATCCCTGCCCCTCAAGTTTAACAAGGGGTTTTTGTTTTTTGTTTTTTGTTTTTTTCTGCTTGAAAGAGAGCACAAAGCCAACACAAACACTAAACAAAAGAAGAAAGATCAACAGGACTAAGCAAGGCACAAAAACCAAAGGAGAGAACCCAAACAAAATAACAGAAGGAGAGGACCACAATACTACAGGAAGTATAACAGTTTCAAAAGGCATCAGTTTTTTAAGATGTTAATCCAATAGTCAATTCCATTCAGATGGGTGTCAAATCTGGGTGTGAGGGTTGGATCATATGGGGCCAAGAGTGTACAGTGCTGATCTGATGTGATGAGATCAGGTTTTGGTTAGGGATATGTAAAGACCTTCATTAGCCGAGAAATAGACATCTAAAAAGAAACAAGACTTGGCACCCACTTTGCTCTTTCTAAAACTTGGGCCTGTTTGTTTGTATTAAAATATATAGACATTAGATAGAAATGGTGTTTAAAAACGAAAAATAAAGGTGAATTTTCAAAAATGAACATCAAATAACATATACTTTCAGGGAGACAAAGAATCAAAAGATGCTATTTGATCCTTATTTTAAAAAACTCACCTTTTATCTTTATTTTTAACCACCCTATATATTCAATTCATATGTATTTTAATGCAAACAAACAGGTCCTCAAATGTATTCCTCCCAAACTAATCAAACATGCCAAAACATTACTTTGATCAACCTGATATTCGCCGCTGGTTAGAACAGGAAAAAATGGCAATGTATGAGAGAGTTAATCATGTCATCTGCCTCAATATAAACTTATGAGGTGAGTGCAGGAAAAAGTGTGATCTAATGGTTTAGATTGAGAAAAGTGAGCTCCACGTTGGAGATTTCACCTCACTTTGTGATGTATCCAAATCCAAAAGTCAGATATTGTTTGTGTACAATCACATAGTTTGTAATGATTCTTTCTTTGAAAGCAAACATAGTAATAGTCGATTAAAAAAAAAAAAAAAAAAAAGGATCTAAATTGTTGCTTTTGTTTAGCACTTATAGCTTTCCTAAACTTTTAATTTCACTTTCTTAGCTTTTCTTAATAAAAGTAGCAAAGGCTAATGAGCAATTATACATACTCATTACTCATTAGACCACGCTTTTGGGCCCACCCATGTTACACTATCATGAAGGTGGGCCTATCCATGTTACACAATCATGAAAGGTGGGCCACACCCAGTATGCCATAGCCCCAAAATGTGCACTCATTTGTGAAATGGAACTTTCACCCATGGGAGTACCCCCACAAGAGCATTGCTGGATTTTTAATCCTCCTTGAAGCAGGACCACAAGGGCATTTAATCCTCCACAAAGCAGGACCCCCAAATAAAGACCCCCACAGCTACTATGTGGGACCCTTTGTCGAATATGAATAGAAAAGCTTGGGCAACTAACTCTACGAGTCTAGCTCAATTTCTTTCTAAAATTTTGAGGGCCTAATTCTTTGGAGGCGTGACTAGCTTCTTATAATATTATTATTATTTTCCTTTTGGAATCATCAAGAATTTTATAGTATTATTGAAAAATGATAAAAGCGAGTTAAGTCTAAGAGCAGGCCACAACTCTTTAATCTAAACCGTTCAAAAATCTCATTCCTTTCTTGAATTAATGCTAGGCCGAAACTCACTTTGGCCCATCGACTAATTGATCACAGCTAAAACACCTGATTAAATTACAATAACCAAATTGACTTTTCACATTTAAATCGATGTTTTTACAAGCAATTAATCTCGCAGTTTTGAAGTGAAATTTGACCCATCACCAAAACAAAGATTTAAATTATAGGACATGGTGATGGCCATGGAATTTCAATCTGATAATTGAACTAATCTAGATGAATCAACGGCGAGGATTACGACTGATTCTATAAATTTCTATTTCAACCATCCATTTTTTGTATGTTTTATCTTATGCGATAATGACTTATTTACCCCTCAGCCCCATCTTTTCAGACAAGGCTAAATCAGACATTGCACACAATTCAAAATACCGAAATAGTAGATTCAGTTCCGACCCGAATACTCAAAACCGTTACGTTACGGCGTGAACTCACCTGAGCTTGGAAGCGAACGAGGAGAACCCGGCATCGTCCCCACCCGACGCGCCGAGTGGACTCAGATCCTCCGAACTCAGCACGGACGACGAGTTCGACTTCGATCTCGATCTCGACCGCCGATCCTCTCCCGCCCCGAATATGTCGTCGTAGAAATCCTCGCTCCGCCGGTGCGCCGCTGGAACCCGGAACACCGGCAAGTTCCGGCCCTTCCTGCTCGGAGCGTCAGCCGGACGGAAGATCTCGTCGTAGAAGGAGGAGGAGAAGTCGCCGGAGAAGCGGCGGAGGAAGACGCTCCGCGGCGGGCCGCCGAATACGTCGTCGAAGTCGGACGGGTCTAGAGTTCCGGATTCGGAGCCGAAGAACCGGGTCGGTTTCGCTGAGTCGGGTGTCGGATCGGTGGATTTTCGTCGCGGGAGCTTCGACCCGACATGCATCCGCCACGATTCGTCCATTTTGGTGATGAAGACAGTAAGTGGTATTAGAGAAAGAAAGTGGTGGAGACTTTATATATATACACACATATAGAGAGGGAGGGGGGGCAACAGCGGGGGCAAAATGGGGGGCTTAGGCTTTCAAAAGGGGGCAACTGTTAGAATGCTCGTGGGTCGGGTCTTGGAGTTTGTGCATGTGGGGCGCAGTGTAAAGATCTAGCTGTTTATTGGTTGGGGCAATGTGTATGGTCCATCATATCTTGGCTATTTGGTGAAAAGGAAGTAGATGGTTTTGAAGTAAAAAAAAAATAAAAAAAATTGAGCTATTCCATTTCAATGGAAAATGAATGGGGTATGATCTTATATGGGTCATGGGTGTGGGGCTCCTTTTTCATCTTTAAGAAAAAGGTAATTAACTACTTTTTATTCTCTTCCTTCTGATTTCATCTCGAATAAAAGAAACTTTTCATATGGTCAACTCGGCTAATTTTAACCGTTCATACTCAACTTAAATAAGAAATTCAGAAATCTCAAGGACAGTTAAAATGTATCTATTGAAAACTCAACTTCCGCCCATTAGAAATTCTCTCAACTAAATTGGCCCTTTCAACCTTTTGGATTTTCGATACTCAAGCTTACTAATCGCTGGACTATATATTAACATTTGGAATTTCATTTGTCGGATAACATTTGGAGAATTTCAGATTCTCTCCTAATAATTGAATGGGACAGCTTGGGCAAGCTTTGACCCAGCCCATGACACCATATTAACAAACTTGATTCTTCTTAAGTTTAAGCCCAACCTGATTATCTCCACCATTGTGTTACTGTAGTGTTTCGTGGTACATCCATAGCACAATAATAACAACTAGAACACAAGTTTAAGTAAAGAAGAGAAAATGGACAGTTGACAATAATTGGTTTGGGCTGATATTTTGTCCAATCTGTTTCAGCTTGTACCTAACAATAAGGGACAACTGTAATTGCTTACAGAAGTAAATGCCAATATAAGTGCATGTCTTCATTGTATGGTTGAGCCAGTCATGTGAAGTTGAGGTTGAGAATAATTTGGATTTGGGTGGTGGTTGTTGTCAAAGTACATTGTAAGGACTCAACCCTAACAGGGCTGTCATCTGGGGCCTCCCATGACGGGGTCTTCACTCTTCAGTCCTGCCTACCTTCAAAAGATCCCCAAGATAAGGGCTAGTCAAATGAGGACATGCTGGTGCATATGCATCACTGAGGTCTATTTCAGCTTCTTTGTTCAGTGTTTCTTTCATGTAAAAAGAACAAAATCCCACTACTTCTTTTCAAAAACCATTTCTTATAAAAAAAAAAAAGTAAAAAGTAGAAATCATTTTTCCATAGCACTGCAAAACATGATATGTGATGTCACGAAATTCCAGTGTTGCACAAATGCGCCCCAAGTTAAAAAATAACTCCATTGCTAATACGTGGTGGGTCCCACTATGTGAACAATAATTGTTCCAGCTTTTAGAACACATTTGTGTAACTGCTATTCCACAAAAATGTAATGCGAAAAGGAGGTGTTTTTTTTTTTTTCCTGAAAACATTTTCCATCATTTGACACAAATACTTTCTCTAAGAAAAAGAAGCTTGATTTTCTGTTTCCGTTACACGAACACACCCTTGAGAATGCCTGATCCGAATTCTTTGTGTAGGAAATCGTATGGCCCGCATGCCACGGGTCCTATGTCAGATTAAGCAGGGCTGATATCAACAGAAAATACAATCTCACTTAATGTAAGACTTAATCTGGTCCACTAATAAGACTCTCAATAGGATTAGTAGTTGTGGGTTTCCTGATGGAGAAGTAAGTCTCTAGGAAGTGTGACTCTTTGAGACTTTTTGTCTATATAAGATAAGAGAGCCCTAAGGTTGGTATTATTCCATCTGATAGGAAAGACAAGAGGCGAAGAGATACGCGGAGTTTTCCAATTGCTGGAACGCACGTAGATCTTCGGCCGCGTGTCGAAGTCTCCGCATCCAAATCCATTACTTTGATCCTTTGATCCGCACCATATATCATAGTTGGGATCCCAACAGACATGGATACTATAGAAATATGGTTACTAGGCACTTTCACTTTTTGTTATCATTTTCAAATGTTTCGATGAAGTTCAAAAATAGACAAAATGTCCAAGAAGAAAGGCTAGAGTAGTTTTTACTGTAGATAATTCTCTCCATGTCCAAAACAGAACAGTGAAGACTCTCCACAGCACAAATTTGAACTGTGGATTATGAATGGTCTTTTCCACCTCCATCTTCTCCATCTCTACCCTACCCCAAACACTGCAAAAGGGATGGGTAATTTTGATTATATATAATATTGATTACTTTAACTAAAATTAAGGTATTGATTGGTGTGGAGGATTTACTGGAAAAGATGCTGAAGAGAGCAAGTGAGAGAGAAGATGGTGCCACCCACAAAGAGACAATGCATGCTGTTCACTTGATTGAAAGCCAGCTTTATGCCTCCTCACCCCTCCTTTATTCCCACCCTTTAATTATCCCCACCTTTCTCTTTAGCAAAAGGGATACACAAGCATTGTTTTCATGGTAGGCCATGACACTGTTTTCTGTTTGCCACAAGAAAAGATAATTGCACAGGAGTTGAAATGGGGCCCACCTGATTAAGATGACCCCATCAATTGATGTTTGATGCTCAGCTAAAAACTAGAAAAAAAAGATGTGGAGTTTTCAACTCGCAATTAGTTTCTGAGGAAAAGATTAATGCATTAGCTACAAGGTTGGCCAAGATGCATGAACTGAAATAACAAGCATCTTGAGACTCATCTGATTGATCAACAAGCTTATTATCAATGCCCTGGCCCACGCAGAAAAAGAAGAATTTGTAATCAAACCCAGACCATTGGCTTTGTTTGGACCTCCCGAGTCGGTTACCCTGCACTCATTTTACCTGTAAATCAAATTACGTGTAATCTGTTTAACAGTGAATTGTTAGTAAAAAATACAAAACAATTGTACTTACAGGTATCTGGGGTTATGCAAATGTGTCAACTCTAACTTACATGTAACTCAACTTGCCTCCGTTTGATTTACCAAGATCCAAATAGGCCCCACTAGTGATGTTCAAATACGTCATGCAGGGCTAAGCGAGGTTGTTATTGTCTAGGCCAGACACAGAGTTCTGGAAATCGCCTAATCAACATTTAGACATAATTAGATCAACAATCTGGATAATAGAACCAGCACCCCACATGCATGGCATGGTGAATCAGAACACTGTACACATCCATGTCCACATTACATGTAACAATTTTATATATATTTCTAACTAGTTGAGACTCTGATGGGAAAATCAACCCAAGAGTTACATCAGCTGATACATAGATTTATAGATTTCAGAATCCATTATTTTATGTTTTGGAGATACAGAAGGCCTTTTAAAAAAGACTGTTTGTCTCTTTTGTTATGAAAGTAAATCCTCCAATGGAATGTTACAGGTTTCTTTATTGAGAACTTTCCATGCAGATCCAATGTTTTGGTAAAAAAAAGAATAGATTTTAAACCCTTTTAGCACGTTACAGGGACAAACACAACAGCAGCAGCATATGAATTGCTGTTTGAGAGGAAAAGTAAGTTAGTCATCCAACATTAACACCAGATATTCTGTCAACAGTAGACTAGAAAAGCCATGCATTGTCAAGCATATCATCTTTGGCCAAAAAAAGAAAAAAAGTGAAAAAAAAAAACTAACTCTACTAAACAGAAAGAGGAACAACTTAATAAAAAATATCTACACTTTCATTTATACATTGTCTACGTTATACAACGAGCAAGGCTCCCCTAAGCTCAAGCTTAGGAGAAAATTCCGTAAGCTCATGCTTGTAGGGCTCATCTTTCGTCCATCCAAATGAACCAAACACATAATCCCCCTAAATTGCACATGTCCACCAACTTTCCGTCAAATCCGAATTTACTAGACCGTTGGATCAACTATGTATCGATTTGAATGGACTATTGACCATTAAACTTTTGGACCTATATGGAAATAATAGAAATCACGGTTGGAGCTGATTTTTTGTAAAAAGGAAGATCCCAAGGAATTCTTGAAACACACACACCCCCCCCCCCCCCCCCCCCCATGCGGGTCCCCAAGTGGGCCCCACCACACAATTGAGCTTACGTTATCCTAAGCTTGAGCTTAGAAGAGCTGGCCCTTATACAACATCTTCATATTAGATCATTTGAAGAATTCATGGCATAAGGCATCATTATATATGCAAATCTCAATTGATCATTAGTAAATCTCAAGGACTTCAATTTTTCAATAGGGAGATACTATCACCATAAGCTCTCCCTCTCTCTCTCTCTCTCTCACACACACACACATACACACACAGACAGAGTCACACACAGAGAAAACAAAGGTCTCTTTGAGTTCTGAGATGCAAGCAAGTTGAGATAAGAAATTGATTGTTCATGACAGTAGCATCTCTTTCCAGTGCGTTGGCTGGCCACGAACTGGACATAACAGAATCTTCCATTTCATCTTTTCTTTTCTATGAAGATGCCTTTTTTAGCCCTCCACTGAATTAAAGGAAGTGTGCATTTTTCTCTCTCTTTATAAGCCACTTGGTTTTCCAGGTCCCCTTGTGGTAGTGAATTATACAATGAAAGCAGCTTTTCTACTTCTCACCTCCTTTTATCAGGTTGACACATTCTCAACCATAACACCACCAATCTACTTCCTAGATCTACCAAAATCATATGGTAAAAAAGAAAAAAAAAGAAAAGAAAAACCTACATCCTAATACAATCTTTCACAATTGAGATCTTTCACAATTGAGAGAGAGAGAGAGAGAGAGAGAGAGAGAGAGAGGAATTGTTATTATAGTAGCTTATGTACAAATGAATTGGGGCCATGGTTCAATCATTCAGATAGTTGATCTGTTTGCACCCCGACATGGATGAAGTTTGTCATGAAATCTTATAGGTTCAACCATCTCATGTTTGGACCTCTTTTCTTATACACAAGAGCCCATGGCGCAGCTGGAAAGTGTTCATGGACACAACCACAAGATTGTGGCTTGGATTCAACTTACATTTTAAAGAATGAAAGAAAAACAGGGGAGAATTTCAAAATCGCAGAAAACTTTTAGCTTATTTTCAAAAAAGTCATCGACAACCATCAAATTGACCCGGCCCATTTTACCAGAAAATTTTGGGCCCGGCCCAAGTTGGTCCTGTCCAATCGTGGCCTCAATCATTCTATGTCATTACTGATGCTACACTTTACTGCTTTTACAATTGAAGTTCGAATCATAGTTACAGTAAGTGATACTAATACCAAGTTTCTTGTGATATTGGCAATTTATTCCTACCTAAGGGGATTTCATTCACTTCAAAAAGTAAAGCATTCTGATGGGAATCCTTGGGGAAACCATTTAGTAGTTGTAGATCATGTAATTCTTCTGGACCCACTTTATCTTCTGGGCTCCAGCAGAATCGAACGCTGGGTCCCACCAGTTGGACTTGGCGGATGTGCAGGATGACTTCCCATTCATCCATACGCATGCACATGTGCTAAAACAGCGGTAGGATGCGACAAATGGCTCATGGGACCAGTCGATCTTGATGAGGCTGCCGCTTGTGGCCCAGTCATTAGCGATCCAAAGGCTCAAATACAGGTGCACGGGCTGATCTTTGGGGTGAAAAGGATTCATGAATGATGAATCCACCATTTGATCTTATCCAGAGAAGCAGGTCTTGCACTCCACCAATCCAAATACCAAAATCAGACACATTCCAAATACATTCTGCATATGCATGTTAAATGACAATTCTAGAAAGAGGAAACATTCGGTAGCATAAAAAAAATAAAAATAAAAATAAAAAAATCATGAGCCATGAAGCCAACACCAAAGAACATCATGATTGAATTCCAAAATGGATATAAGAAAGCAACATCATTACTGTGTGAAGTTATGTCTACAACAAGAAACCACTATGAGCAAGCTAAAATCAATTCACAATCACATAGACATGGACTACATGGTCATAACAATCCACACTACTATATCACTTGTACGCACATTTATACCACTTCATGGAGGGGGTGATACTATTACAGAGGACTTTGTGAAATCACCATGACAGCAGCTTTGATAGACAAGCAGCCTATTCAATCCAAGAACCATGCTAAAATGCTCATATGCTCAAAATTAATTCCAACATTCCATAATGCTAAAAACCTCCATCATTCAATCACATCGCAATATCATGAACCCCATCAAGCCTGCAAGCTCATGTCATTTGTAATTCCATGGAATCATAGAACTCATTTTCTAATCAACAAAACACACCAAACCTGCAAGCTCATCATAGCAATATTATAGCTAAGAAACAAAAAGGAGAAAGGTTGCTGCCAAACAGAAAAAAATAAATAAGTAACTTGAAGAAAAATTGAGATTGACAGCCGAGATGTAGCTTAGGTACGTACTAAACAAACAACAAAAAAAGGGCCGCAGACAAAAGGCCCAATTAAATAAGATGTTGGTGATGAAAGGAGTGAGGCCTACAACAAGAGTTTGAAATTTGAAACAAAGATGATTCGGTCCTATGCATGGTTTGGACAGTTTTCTTGCATTTGTCAAGGCCTTCACCTCTCAACTCTTCATGGAAAGATATCGACAAACATGCCCAGGAGGTTATCCCCTTGCAAGATTACTAAAATAGTCCAAAACCTATACCCATCAAGGTTTTATCTGGTTCTTTAATAAGGGGACAAGATAGACCTTGCAGTTGGGCTGATGCCCACCGTTACCCAAATGCTTTGGCCATGGCTGTGATAGGGCTCACAGAATTATTTCAAATCAAGAAAATGATACCATGTGAAATAGCAACACCACTATTAAGTGAATGCAAACCATCAGAAAATACCATAAAATGTCATGTAAGTGGCAATGGATCAAAATGCCATCACCATAATGCACTAATGCAGTCAAGACCTTTGATGCACAAATCATTATTATCATCATCATCAAAGCCTTATCCCAACTATGTTGGGGTCAGCTACACAAATTATGTTTCTCCATTCCGATCTACCTTGAGCCAAATCCTCAAATTCGGCTCCACTAACGCAGTCCATACCTGTGATGCACAACTAAATAAACATAATGTCAGACAAGCAATCAATAATCTCAGCTAAAGGTTTCTCAAACATCATGCACCATGTTGGTTAGAGCTGTCTCCACAAACAGCCTAGGAATGTCAAAGCAACCATGATCCTTCATCGCCCTTTGTTGGATTGTGGAAAGCAGAAAACTTACAGAAGACCCAAAATCTCAACTTTATGCTTATATTGATGATTCAGTCTCTTGCTGTCTGATTGACCCAAGTGCCTAATAAGTATACAAAATCTATGAGTTCTAATTGTGAACTTTCGCTTGATATGACTACAGCATCTATGATATGGCTATAACCCACATGATTCCAGTGCTGAAACTTGTGATTTTTGGAATACGATGATGATGTAAATGGATCATTCATCTCTGTTTTTGTAAATGAATGTATTTGTTTGTTAAGTTGGCTGTAAAGATGGGATTATGTTGAGAAAGGCATGCACTCCAGTACATCCAACAAGAACATCAGTGTGAGTAAATAATAGTTAGTTACAACTGACATGGTACATGTAGCTTATGTTTGTCTTCACTAATTCTAATCAAAGGTTACAATGTAGTGAATCACGTACCTACTTATAGATAAACACAGTACTTCACATCTTTGACAAAGTGGGCCACACATGCATAGATTTGGTTTATTCATACTAAACCACTTTTTACAGTCAACTCATGTAATCATTCCCCATATACCAAAATCATATAAGCCAAACCAGTTATTTATTATTATTATTTTTTCCCTCCTAAAAATCTCCTTCTCATTTCCCTCTGTTAGAGAACAATCAAGGTCAAGATCATCTGTGTCACGTCCCCAAAAATAAGAATTGGGAAAAACGTGAAAAATTAAAATTTAAATTCAAATTCCTGTGTTTAATACAACACAAGCTTCCAAAAAGTGGACCCACAAAATTTCAACCTGTGGTGAGTCAAAACAAATTTCATTAAATGCAACGGAAGCTTTATTCAATTGGTATCAAACGTTCACAAATAAAACCCAACAGAAAAATCAGATAAACATTAATAATTCAAGTTGCAGAATAAATTAAATAATTACTAGGAAAAGTTTATCATTAAAAGAAAGTTCATCTAAAGAATTACTAAGATGATGATCTCTCTAACGCAAGCTTAGACGGCTCCGAAGCCATCTCCGGCATCCCACTCGGGTTCATCAGTTGGCTCAAACGTTTGAAACGTTTGACCCTCCTCCGTCTCCTCGGTAAAGTAGGGCTCGGTACCTATGCACCAAATATTACAAAGTAAATAGCAAGTACATAATCATAACTCGAAATTTAATACAACAACGAGAATAATATAGACAAGTGTGATCATAAAGAAGTAATGACAATGACACGAAAGAACGTATAACATAAACCAAATAAAACAAATGGAGCAGTATAATTCACACGAAGACAAGTGTCCCCGTTGTGGGTGGTCAACCCTAAATAAATCGGGAAAGCCCGTCCACATAGTCGGTGGTCATAAACCGATCATATAAAATAAAATCAGGATAACCTATTCACATTCAAAGCGGATTATAAGTGATCCGGACACATCGGTGATCAACCGTCCACATATCGATCTGCAGTCATCCACAAATGACCCACATAAACATAAACATAAACATAATAGACCTGAATAATAAAGCTCCGACACAAGAGTCCTAAGTCAAAGTAAGGTGCTGGCCATTTCATAATCCATATCATAATCAAATCATTATACATAATTTGCCAAGTCACCTCATAGTCCATAACACACAATAGGGTATGCATCTAAGAGAATACATAATCTAAACTAAGATATGCATGCGAAGGTTAAGACATAGATACAAATCGATCCTAAGGTCAAACATAAGGTTTCGCACCCAATAACCACATGAATCTCTAATAAATATAAGATCAACACATCCCTTCTTCATTAATGGTGCATAGACCCAATTAAGGATTTTCCAATAGAGATGGGTTGAACTCAAATCTATTAGGATTTCCCCGAAGTTATACAAAGTATTAAACCCTATGTCAGTAATATACCGTGTGCCCAAACGGTATTTACTTGATCTAAAGATCTAATAATAAAATACAAAAATATAATTATAACACATTAGAACCAAAGATATCATTTAATATTAATTTGCAAATAATAATAATATTAGTTTATAATTTTAGCAAACTCAGGGACCCCACCTAAAACATTTCCCAAAATTCATTTCTTTTATAAAATAAGACAAGGGACAAGGGGACCTAATTTGAATTCATTAAAGGTTGAGGTCATTTTTAATAATTCAAGAAACTAATGGCAAGTGTTATAACCCCATGCACTACAGAACCTATCCCATCCCCCACATGTCAACATCTTCTTTTTTTTTTTATTCAAGAAAACTAATGGACAAGTATTATACCCACATGCTACATGTCAACATCACTCTCACTCCTTATCCCCTTGCATCATCATTCTCTCTCTTTCTCACATATTCCAAACAGTGCATCCTCTTCCTTCCTGGAAACAGAATCGAGTTCTGTAATGGAACTCGGTACCACAGAGACTAGGCCACTCGATTTGTGGTCCCACTGATCAAGAGCACATGATCAGCCTCCATTAAGATGGTCGCCCAAGCCCTCTCTACAAGATCTATGGTCCAGAATTAAAATCAATGGCCCACATGGGTCCCACAGTCCCAAAAACAGAAACAACCCAAATAATTTTCAATACCATCAGTCACATTTGGGTTGTTGGATGGTGGACCAAACGGGTTCCATCTCACAAGAGTCCACATCCCTAACGTCGCCCCACCATGTCCGGCCCGATGAACGGACCAGATCTATGATCAGATCATCCAGTGGGTCCCACAACCGCCTGATGCCCAAACTGAATCTTTTCCTTCAAACTCGCCCACTGCTGATCAGGCTACAGGATAGTGGCTCAAACGGGGCCCGCTGCCTATGGGTCCATCATCTTTGAGGTCGCCCGTGGGTCCTCCTTCGGATCCACGGATCGGATCTAACATCCGGGCCCACCCGGGGTCCATGGTCCAATCACAGATTCAAGTCTGGGAATTTACTACAGGTCCGGATCTCACCGGTTTGGTTTCCAAAGGATTTTCCATCCGACGTATCCACTTGGATGAGGGATTCCTACGCCCAGTTGGGGTGGGTAATGGTTGACAACAATTTGAGAAAAACACTGCAATAGTGATAATCGATCATAATATAACATAATAAAATTATGAAAAGGGCATTAATGGGGTTTCTACATGCATCATCACACGAATCATGGAACAACACAAATATTAAATTTATAAATTATGGTTAAGTACTTGCCTTTTACCGGGGTTGAAGAAACGCACAGATGCTAACCAATACCCAAATCGAGATTCCCACAGCGCTCGAGGATAATCCTATCACCAATCTAACAAAGAAGATGGAAAATAAATGCTCAGATGAGCAGATCTATGGTATTCCTACCCAAAACCTAATATTGGAAAGATTAAGAAGATAACCTAAAAGTACAGATTTACTCCTAATGATTTGAGGAGAGGGTTACCTGAGATGAGAAAGTTGAGCCAAGAATGATTGTGTCTTCAGATCTGGATTTTGATGGCTGGATCTTATAGTTGCAGAGGCTTGGGAACTTGAAAGAGGAAGAAGACGAAGAAACTTACGGGAGGAGTTACAGAGATAAGTGGGGAGGGATCGTTATTAAAACTAGGGATTAGGGGAATATTCTTTGGGCTTAAGTTATTGGGTCAAAACTACGGGTCAGGTCATCTACCCATTAGCCCAACTCACTGATTCACACACTTAATCTAACGTGTGCCCCACTTAATCCTACCCATTTAAATAACTAAAATACATTAAATTAATATAATAATAATAATATCTAATAAAAAAATTAATAAATATTTAAAAGTGGGACCGGGATCTTACAATCTGCTCTTCACCTTAACATCTCAAACCTTTTCATCCCCCGTTTACTTCAGAGCAACACAAGAACAGGGAGACTGATGAAGATTACCAAGAACAACACCAACCTCCACCAAAACAGCCCAAACATGACGTAAGAAGAACAGATGGCTATTTGTAAAACAAGTATAAGATTCATAACATGTCTTGTTAATTGGTGTTTTAAGAACAAACAATAAAGTATGTAATATTGAGCTTAAAAATTTGTAATCACACATTAATGTCTTGTTTTAGCTCTAAAGCTCTCTCATGATGATTTGTAGGCCTTTTTTTTTTTTTTTTTTTTTGCACCGGTGTATCTGTTGATCAGAACCTGCATCCAACATCAGTACCAACCGTGGCTGATCACGGCTACAATAACAGTTGCATAACCATCATCAATCAGTAAGAAAGACAATCTACACAGAGATCCATGTGATAATGCGCCCGTTAAGTGGATGTCGTCGAAGATGAGGACGATGAAGTCAGATCAGACTGTCACCAATACACTTATACGGATGTACAAACAAGTCCACTTGAAAAGAAAAATTCGAATTCGAGTGCTATCACAGCATCAGCATTGTAATTAGAATACTATCACCATCAAAACAATTTATAAAAATATGTACCTACGATTGAATTGATCTCGTCCTCCCTAAACAAACAAGGGTTTATTAAAAACAAAAATAAAGGAAATCAGTGGAGGCATTCCCGGCCCAACTCCAATGCAAAACCCACGGATTCTGATGCCTCATCCTTCCCCATCCACCCACTCTGTTTATATCCAGAACTTCCATCATCACACACAATCATTCATTTACACCCAAATGGAATTACAAAAAGAAGAATGAACAGAGAGATGACTATAGAAGGGAAATAAGTGGTCTCTCTACTCTCCTAGTCCAGTCATATACAATTTTGCATTTTCATACAGGTTTGCCTAGCTCTTTGGGCAAGGAAATCAACATCCTGGTAGGTCCCACTTTTTTTTAATAAAACAGCTGGCCACCACATATAACCTTTCTCCTTCCATTCCCGTCAGAAGATGTATACCAAAACCAATGGAAAAATGCTTCCCCCAAAACCGCACCATTCTCATTGACCTGGTATTGTCTCCACAAATTTACCATATTCCATACACTCTTACATCTCCAGTTCTCAGAAAATGTATAGCACTAACTGATACACTACCCTTATCCACATCTCCTCTGGTACATTCACAAAACTACAAGACATATCAGTAGCTCAAGTGTTCAAGTGCTATTAGAGAAAATTAAGCATTCACAAAACTACAGTACATTTCAGTAGCTCAAATCAGAAAAATTAAGCATGCACAAATCGGAAATGCCGAAAGGGAGTAGTACATACATATCAGTAGCTCAAGTGCTCAACCAAATCAGAGAGAGAGAGGGACAGAAATTGAAGGAGGGAGAGGGGCACCTGAGAACAAACGAGATAGGTTGAAGAGAGACAGGAGAGATGGAGAGAAGGGAAATGGTAACATAAACGTGCCCTCAAGTGCATAACAACTTATCTATCCATTTCTCTCCATCTCTGTCTCTCTCCAACCAATCTCATTTGTTCTGGTCTCACCTGGACATGGAGAGAGAGAGAGAGAGAGATTTGAATAATTGATTGTATCCCTAAACAGGGGATAGACTCCTCTATTTATAATAATATCACTTAGTCTAATCTTAAGAGTAACCTATAAGCTCAGAGGGAGCGGGGAGTTGAGGAGTCATAAAAAACCACCCTGGGGAGATTATCATGTCCTTCTTGGGAGATGAATCTCAGCTATTAAAGAGGGCTCAAATTGGTCTCTTCTCATTTTCATGTGCAGTGATGGCGGAAGCTGGAATGCAATCTCTAGGGTGAGTGGTACGGTGGAGGGGCCTTGGAGGTTCTTCTATATCCTAAACAAGATAACAACATCCCTTGCTACAATTGCTTCATCCCAGCAAATTCTGAGGGAGCAGATGCAGGGATAAATGTACTAGAAAAACTCATTTATATGCCTGATCCAAACACCTTTGAGGAATGAGGAACCGTCCATTCTACTAAAAATATTCAATTTTTTCGCAACTGCAACATACCCAAATAGTAGTTATCAGTTGAGCATGTTGCACACCCCTAGTGGGGCCCACCTTAGGGTCCATACGAGTGGACCAAACCCCTGCCCATATAGTACACACATCCCCCAGGGTTTGGATCCATCTAAATGGACCGGACCACTGCACACCCCATTCGAATGGACTGAACTTATGGCCCCTAGATGATAGGGTTTGAATGATTGGATGAGGCTGATTTTTTGTAGAGGGGAAGGGCCTAGGCAAATCTTCAAATCCCCCAAGTCCCATCCCAAGGTGGACCAGCAGGTGGGCACCACAGCACGGCATGCACGGAGCTGTGCACCTGATAAGCTAGAGAGAGAGAGAGAGAGAGAGAGAGAGCACCAGTGCTCACGATAAGGTGAGTGCCCTTTCTTGTGGGGCACACTTGGGAACAACACCCGCCCCCCCCCCCCCCCCCCCAACCCACAACACACACTGACACACACTAAAATAACCCACATCAAGCTATGTATGGTGATGGAGGCTCAAATCATCTTCTAACCACTTGATCAATGGCCTTCAAGTTCTCAATGTCCAAAACGAGCATGCAGTCAATCCAATGGTCCAGTCCTTTCTAATGGGTGCCAAATCTGAGATCGGTGACTATCATGAGGGGTACCTGTTTAATGGTCCACTTGGATGGATTATAATGTGGGCCCCACTAGGTATTTAGGCACGCAGTAGGTGAGCACCGGTGCGTGGCAGAGGTTTCTCCACACACACACACAGATGCTCATAAAAAAAAAAAAAAAAAAAACAACCAACTGATGTAGAGGAGGAAATTAGTTTGAAGTTACTGAAGGTAAAGACAGTTCACACGGAGGCCAATAAAAAGATTAACTGAATTTTCATTTTCCAAGCTATTAAGCAATAAATGCCAGAACAATATTGTATTCCAAATAGAAGCATGCACATAAAATGAACTAAAGTCATAGAACTTTGAAATGCAACCGCTGCTTGTGACTTGTGAGAGTTCCATCAGAAATGCTTTAGCTTGAGGACACCTTGCTCAATGTCATGTCATTACTGAGGTAAGCCCAACCCTCCATGTCGAGTTTTCCTGTACTTCACAAACCAAATAGATCATCTCTATTTCCCAGCATATTTAAATACATAGGCAAAGAAATTGAACGGTTGACAATTACAAACCTTGTGTAGATCAATTATATAGTGTGTTTGTTTGCACCCTGAATTGCAGTCAGTATGAACAATTACCAAAGATGGATGGCCACCAATTCAACTATTACAACAACAGTTCCTTTTGAGTTCCAATTTCCAAGAAGCTGTGAAATCATGTCTATAAACACTGAGGAGAAAGGTGCCCTCTTTCAACAAATTGTATCATGAGCCTCTCCGCCTCGTTAGATTTTCCTTCTAATCTTAGTTTATCACTTACTTTCCTACATAACTTAACATCAGGTATCAAATTCCTGTGGAACATTCGGCAAGCCACTTTATATGATGACAAAGGAAGCCCATTTTTCAAATAACTCTCCATAAGCGTGTGGCACGTATCAGCATCTATTTTTGAAGCTGTATTCAAAACCTTACCTAAAAGCTTGTATGCTTCCTCAAGATTACTGAATCTACAAAGCTTCTCAATGACTTGATTGTATGCTGTTCTAAACTCCTGTCTCTGTAGCATCTTGTCCAACAGCTTTATCAATTCTTCCACTCTACCATTCTCACAGTATCTATGAATAACAGTTCTATAAGTAACAGGTGTTGGAAGAAGACCCTTACTAAGCATCTTGTTTATAAGCTCAGTTGCCTCTTCTAATTTACCATTTTTGCCCAATGCGTCAACCACAGTTGTGTATGTCACCGCATCAGGATGTCTATTACTCAGATACATGTCATCTAGTAAAGAAAGTGCAGCTTCCAAATCACCTTCTTTGCAAAACCCGTGAATTAAAGTGGTGAAATTTACTGCATTAACTGCACATCCCTTGCTCAAACACTCCTCCATGAACTTCTTGGCATCAACCGCCTTTTTCTCTTGGCATAGCCCTTGAATCAGTTGATTGATTTCAACTGGGGTAGGGAAAAACCCATTCTTAATCATTTCCATGACCAAATCACAGGCCTCAGCCAATTTTCCTTCTCTACGGAGTCCATGCATCACAACACTATATGTAATGGCATTCGGAGTCCACCACTCCTCTTCACTCGCATTTAGCATCTCTCTTGCCTCTAATGAATGCCCAACTCGACACAGCCCATTTAACATTGCAGTATAAGATACAGTGTTCGGCTTGCAACCGTGCTTATACATTTGCTGAAGCATCTTTCTCGCCTGATCTACCTTTCCTACTCGACAAAACCCATCCACAACTGCCGTATACGTTACAACGTCTGGAACACAACCCTTCAATAACATCTCACTCACAATTTCTTTTGCCTTGTCCATCCTCCCACTGCAACAAAATGAATGCAGCACTGCACTATACCCCACCTTATCAACTCGAAACCCCTTCTCCTCTGATTCTTGTAAGAACACACGAGCTTCGTCTCCGTGGCCATGCTTTGAAAGGACATGGATCAAGGTGGAATATGTAACTTGATCTATTATCAATTTACTGTCCTTCACCATCTTCTCCAACAGCTCTCTCACTTCTGCAATCCTTTTCTCTTTGCATAAAAAACTCATAACTGTATAGTAACTAATCTTATCGGGACAGCATCCCCTGAAGGGCATCTCCCTAATCAAATCCAAAGCCTCTTCAACTTGGTGCAAATTGCAAAACCCCTTGATCAAGCAGTTAAATGTCACGACATCAGGACTAATCCCAACCCGCTGCATCCGATCCAAGAACCTCATCGCCTTTTCCATCCTATTTGCCATCACAAGAACATGAATTGCGGTGTTACAGATTGACAAATCAGGTTCACAACCAGCTTTCTGCATTAAATTCAATACCCGCATGGCACTTCTCAGCTTACCTGCTCGGCTATATGATACCATCACATACCCAAATGCCTCAGGTCGACACTCTATCCCCCTACGGGTCATCAAACGGAGGACCCGTCTTGCACCCTGGCATAGCTTGGTCTTGCTCAAGACCTCAAGCATGGTATAATACACCTCAACCACATGACGGTAACGCCATTGGCGGTCAGCCCAATAGAAGAAATTCAGTGCAACACGCTCATCGCTCTGCAAGCGAAGGACGGCACAGATTTGTTGAGGTTTAAGACTTCTCAGCAAGTGCCGCAGTTCCCCCTCAAGCTTCGGATTCCATACATGCCGAAGATTGATCAACCTACAAATCTCCCTAACCACCGGGTGCCGAGACTCATCAGTATCTTCCTCAAATACACTTACTTCACCCCTTTGTGGCTTATTACTATCGAATAAGTCCAAAACTTTAAAATCATCATCATCATTATCACCTCCTTCATCATCATTTTCTTCATCAAAATCTGAACCATCTGTTTCCCCATACTGAGTACCCAAATTAGAGTTAGGGTTTCCAAAGAAACCCAAAACCCCTGATTCATCACCATTGCTCTTTTCTTTCCCAGTTTCTCCATCCCATTTTCCACCATACCCAAAATCATAGCTTTCCTTCGCTAGAATGCTCAAATTACGGTTAGAATCAAGGTCTGAATTAAAAACCCCAGACCCCATACCAACAGCATCTACTTTAATTCCTTCACCCCATTTCTCACCACCATCAAAATCACGGCTTTCCCCCAAATCAGCGCCCGATACAGCATTAGGACTAATGCTAGGATTTCTATATGGAACAGATGAGAAAAAGTTTGCATTTTTGCAGCAGCTCCTTGTAAAAAAGGCATGATTTCGGGAGCTATCAGCGGGCCCTTGGATTCTACGACGAATGCATGTTTGGAAATGTGGGGAAAACGAAGATTTGTAAGATTTTTCTAGGGTTTTTTGCATTGTTGAGTTAGAGTTATGGATTTTTCATATGGAAATCAGAGAACCTGAGATTTGGGTATTGAATGAACTTACTTCTTAGGATTTCCCTTCATCTGAATCTGAATCTGAATCGAAACTCAAAAACAAACCCCGAATGAGGAATCTGCGACCTGATCAGATCTTCACTTCTGCTTCAGCCCGAGCCTGAGGCCGACCCTGGTTACATACCCGACCTGCACCTGTTGCCCTGATTCTGTCGGGCTTGAAGTCACACTCGTAGGTTTGAGTCTAGCCCACTGGCTCACCAAAATCTGAATTTGGGCAGATCAAAAGGATCTTTTGTTGGCTCGAAGAGTTAAAAAAATAGGGCAGGCTTATTCGACTTGGGTCTAGGTTACATGACCAATAGCCATGCAATATTTTAGCTTAAAAGGGGCCAAATTAGACTTTACCTTGGAAAAAAATAAAAAAAGGAAGGTAGGAAAATTCATTAAGTTGCCTTTTAACTCTTCCGAGCCATCTCAATTAAATATAAGAGAAACTTAAAACAATTGATGTTTTTTTTTAATAATTATACTCAAGGTTTGGAGTCAGTCATTTAAATATAATATATGTTGAATGGATAAATTTATTAGTTTAAGTTGATTGTCAAAAATTCATGTAAATAAATGTATATTTGTTAGAAAAGAGAGAGACCAAGAAAAAGAAGATTAGAGGGAGAAGAGAGAGAGTTTTCTATTGTCCCATTATGTGTGTGCAAATACAAAAGAGAGAGAGCCTATTTATACGCAAAGTACACTTATAATTGAGGAACCCTAATTCATCTTAAGTGGGCATCCACACAAGATCTATATCTTATAACACTCCCCCTTGGATGACCACAATTTAATGACAGTTGCCTCATTAAAAACCTTGCTAAGGAAAGCCCAGTGGAAAAAAGATCAAAGCAAAGGAAAAAAGAGTACAACATTCTTCAATATCATTGAACTAGTGTTGAACGTGCATAATGTTGCCTCGTTAAAACCTTAACTAGGAAAATTCAATTGAACAAAACCTAAAAAAGGAAAAAGAGTACATCACACAAATGTCTTGAGTAGCATACTTCAGGATGCCCCTAATAAACTACTCCCCCTCATGATAGCAACAATTCACATAGTTTGATGATAAACTCTACACATGCCAATCTCATATACAAACTTCTGAAATACTGATTTAGCAAAAATTTGGTAAATAGATCAGTCAAGTTGTTACTTGAACAAACTTGCTTGACTTCAATTTCATTGTTCTTCTGCAGTTTATAAGTGAAGAAAACTTCGGTGTTATGTGCTTAGTCTTGTCTCCTTTAATTAAACATTCTCAAATCTGTTTTATAGATATTTCATTATCTTCATAGATAATATTCGGGATACCTGCAATAGATGGTAATTGACAAGAACTATGAACATGTTGAATCAATGATCTTAGCTATGCACATTCCCTACTAGCTTTATAAAGAGCCAAAATCTCAGTATAGCTGGAGGAATTAGCTACCAAAATCTGTTTAATAGAACGCCAAGAAATGACGGCATTACCATTAGAAAACACATAACCTGTCTATGATCGACGCTTATGAGGATTAGAGAGATAACGTGAATCTGCATATCCTACAAAACTAAAGTCTCTATGATAATAAGAATAAAATATTCCTAAATTAGTTGTAGTATGTAAATATCGTAGGATGTGTTTAATACTAATCCAGTGCCTTAATTGAATTGAGTACGTACTCCTTGACTTTGCTTCAGGCAAAGAAAATCCTTCCGATATTTATAGAACGTGGTTCTATGTCCCAATCATCATCATCATTTATATTTCATATCTAACTTGAATAATTGTAAAGTATAGAGATCTCTTCATTATCCGGTATCGGTGCCTCTTCAGGGGCTTTCAAAGTCTCATCAGAGACTTCTATTATTCTAAAGAGAGATTTTACCATAACCTCTTCAAGAGTGTTAGGTGCCTCTTCGGAAGGAACTTCTTCAGAAGCGTTACTTGTCTTTTTAGGATGAACATCTTCAGGAGCTTTACGTGCCTCTTCGGGAGGAACCTCTTTGGGATCGTTACTTGCCTCTTCAAGAGGAACCTCTACAAGAGCGTTACTTGCATCTTTCGAAGCGTTACGTGCCTCTTCGGGAGGAACCTCTTCAGGAGGGTTACGTACCTCTTCGGGATGGCATGATGATGATTGTTCATTTCTCCTTTTCTGTAGAGTTGAGTCCTTTAAACCTATAGGGTTGTCACGCTTCTTACGTACTTCATTTTCACATTGTGAAGTACGTGGATCTAGAAGAGACAGACTGGAAGTATTCCATGTTAGTTCTCACCGTTCTTCAGGAACGGGTTATTCTACAAGAACAATACGTTCTTCAGGAACTATCTTATCTCCCCCTATTGCCTCATCATATGGGCTCTTCCGGAGCCTTCAATTATTTGCACAGGGTCCAACTATGGTGGATACCTTTCGTGGATTGAACATCAATTCTGAAAAAAATTTCTAATTCAGAATAGTGTTTGTTGTGGCACTATCTACCAAACAAAGATTGTCCCCAGTTCCATGATCCATACCTTAAACAAAATAATAAACCAATACAACTATGCAATCACATGATAAAACTGAAATAATTAAACCATCCACAATAAATTAGGACATTAATAAAAAATAAAGATCCCCCTCATAAAGGAAAAGTCTAAGAAACATGCATCTCAAATGAACTAAAAAAAATCAAGTTTGTGAAAGTTCAAAGAATTATTGGTCTTCTAGACCATGCTAGGAGGTGCTCCCAAGTGAGTGTTAAATGCCTCATTACCCAGAGGTCGGCTGTCCTCATCCTCAAAGAAGTTTCAAGTCTCCAAGCTTGTAATGTCAATTGGAGGCCTCTCTAGTGTCATTATATTCCAATTCCAGCCTTTTAGATCATTTGTCTCTACTCAATGAACAGATGCCTTGTATGCTTTGTATTGTTCTATCACTTCCTTTCGTGCACGACAAGTGCGTGACCAATGCTCATTTCTTTCACATCTGTGACACGTATCATCAGGACGGTGGGTAGGATTAGCCGGTGGATTCTGGTTGTTCTTATGCTGAAAGGTATGCCACTTCTAATGATTTTTGAATTTTAGAGGGAGACCTTTAAAACCACATCGTCTTGAGGAGTTATATCTTCCATTCCCCCTTCCTCTGCCTCCTCTACCTCTGTTTGAGCTAAAACTGGCATTTGCTTCAGGAACTGCAAAATATCCAGTTGGTCTGGAGTTATGATTTTTCATCAATACTATGCAATTCTGTTCAGCGACTAGGAAACAGGAGATAAGTTCTGAATGTTTGGAGAAACGTCGTTCTCAATACTGCTGCTGCAGGAGCACATTCGACGCATGAAAAGTGGATAACGTTTTCTCCAACATCTGTTCTTCCAAAACCTTTTTACGATATAGTCTTAATCGGGAAACAATATTGAAGAGGTTAGAGTTGTATTCAAATACCTTTTTATAATCCTGTAACCTCAGGTTTAACCATTCATTCCCTGTAACCTCAGGTTTAACGTGTTCATTCATTCTGGGCAACTGGTGGTATGACCATCTTCTGGTGATCGTACCTATCCTTCAGGGATTTTCATAGGCCTGCTAGGTCTTCCTCGCAGGAAGATGAAGGCTAATGCCTTTTCTTCTGGGGACATCTTGTTACCTTCCTTTGTTATCTCTCTTAGTTTTTTGGATTGCAAGTGAATTTTAGCATTTAATTGCCAAGATAAGTAACTGCGCCCATTTATATTAAGTGCTTTAAAGTCAATTTTGGCCAGATTTGTTATCATGTAAGAACTATAGTAGGAAATATATATTAAGTTAACCGTGTGCAGATAATCAATAAAGTAAAAAAGGAAAAAAAAATAATGAAATCTTAAAATTAGAAGTAATTTAGGAAGGAATTTAAACATGAAAAAAAAATTTAGCCAATGAAAAGTTACAACATCAGGTTCTTAACTTTGAGAATCAGAACTGCTGGTTCAGTCAAGACTTCAGGTTTAATTTAGAACTTCAGGTTCATAATACATAAAATTAGAACTGCAGGTTCTGTCAAAACTTCAGGTTTGAAGTAAAACTTCTAGTTCTAACAAATGATCAGAACTTCTGGTTCTGTTAAATTTTCATATTTAATTTCATGGCTAGGTTTTGATTTATGGATATGAATCTACAGGTTCATATCAGTATTCCAATTTTTAGGACTACTGGTTCATAGATCGATGAACTTCAAGTTCAGATTGAAAACTTATGGTTTTATTTTGCGATCCATTCGTAGTATTGATAAATTTAAATTAAAAGAAAAAAATCGTGCAAGAAAATGAACAATAACCAAATACTATCATAAACTAATTTTTATGCACTCTAATAAATTGGATTTGAACTATGGTTTGGATACCACTTACCGTGATCGTAATCCAGAAAAAATTTTAACCGTTGAAATGTTGATCTGTTGAATCAATTAAATAATGCTCGTCACTACGAATTCGTAAAACCTAACCGTTCGTCAATCGGATGTTGGATGAAGAAGTTATGGCTGGTCAAAGTTTCCGTTGACCGGATCTCTCTGCGATTTCCGAGGCAGAGCAAGACTTGACTTTGGTTTGTTTGATGCACGCAAAACAAAACACGTTATCAAACGTTATTGATAACGTGTTACTTCCTGCACAGAAATAGAGAAAAAAAAGCTCTCCCTTTTTTTTTTTGTTTCTTCTACGCACTCAAAACGAAGCCCTTTGGGTTTTTTTTTTTTCGTCTTTTCTACCAGAAGAAAAATTGTAGTATTCTGTTGAAGAAACAAGGAAGCAAGTATCGTACTGATAACGTGTTAAAAAAAAGAGAGACAAAGAGAAAGAAGATTAGAAGGAGAAGAGAGAGAGTATTCTATACTCTCATTATGTGTGTACAAATACAAAAGTGAGAGAGCCTATTTATAGGCAAAGTACCCTCATAATTGAGGAACCCTAATTCTAACCCTAACTCATCTTAAGTGGGCATCCACCCAAGATCCATATCCTATAACAATATTTATATTTTTTTAAGTATTTGAATCCATTTTTAAATATTTTCAAAATTAATTTTCATGACTCTTGCAAGTCACCGCTCACCATGTCAACTCTATTAAAATCAGTTTTTTTGCTTTGGATGAATCAAGTCCAGGGCACGAGTTTTCCAACCTTGGTATAGAAAGGTCTAGGCTTGAAGAGCTTTTGTAAAATATAGTGAAGGGTTTAGTGGTCACCCACCTGACCTGAGTATTGGTTCCTTGGCATAAGGTGTGCGTTTGCTTCCCACTTCGTATGTTTGACACCCCAGATTTACCTGGTGCACATGTCTTTGGGGAGCGTGCGTGCGCTAGGGATTACTCATATTGGTTCGACTACCAAAAGGACTCCCTCATTGGCCAAACAAAAAAGGTTTAGTGGTCCAATGAACAAGAGGATGGGGACCAAATAGAGACTCAAGTTGAGTGGTTAACATGTCGAACTCTAGAGCTACTCTTAATTTGACTTTGATAAGGGCCTAAGAGTAAAACGACAAAACTTAGAAAGATGACCCTTACAAAAATGGGATTAGGTCATATTGATGGTGGTGATGTCAAAGCCAAATACATTCTCTTTTGTGATCAGGTTCACGCATGTTAGGTTTTTAAGTGCTGGCTAATTCAAAAGTTGGACAAAACTATGGCTCTATTGAGTTATAATTCTTATTTTTAGATTTAGACTGTGATGGGGCTTCACACTGAAGATTAGGGGTGTAAAAGAAAATCGGAAAACCGTCTAACCTAATTGAACTGTAGTTAATAACCGTGTTTTACAGTTCGGTTACTGTTACAGTTATTAAAGTCGAAAAATCGTACTTCACGGTTCGGTTACGTTTTTCAATATTAACTCACGGTTATTAACTAAACCGAATCGTAAAGTGCAATTCGGTTAACCGTACCATTATACTAATTAAAAAAAAATAAAGGGCCTAAATGAAATATGTATATAATTTTTAACTTGAGTATACGATTTTTCATGGTTTTTAACCTTTTTTCATTGTTTTTAACTTGACAAAATGATTTTTAACGGTTTTTACAGATACAGTTTAGTTACGATTTTTAATGGTTAACTGCGATTCGGTTTTTAATGGTTTTTCCGAATACAGTTACGATTACATTTTTTAAAACAAAAAAAACGTAATTCACGGTTCGGTTAATGGTTCTCTCAAAATGAACGGTTAACCGAACTGTTACACCCCTATTGAAGATAGAAGTCAAGAAGAATGAGAAGTGAGAAGTTAGGCAGATTTAGAAAATGGAAAGAAAAAGAAGTTACGAGGAATTAGAAGTATGCTGAAGGGAAAAAAAGAAGTCGGGAAGGATTAGAAGAACTATTATTTTTAATTTTTGCCAAACTGCCTGTTTGAGTTCTAATTAAATTAGGCAACCTTAA
Source organism: Camphora micrantha (assembly GCA_003546025.1). NCBI lineage: Eukaryota > Viridiplantae > Streptophyta > Magnoliopsida > Laurales > Lauraceae > Camphora > Camphora micrantha. Next base: position 30,049,466 of record QPKB01000007.1, on the reverse strand, counting down.
ACGCGTCTCTAACCCTATTTATAGGACTCTATGGCTGCCCTATAAAGGAAACATCACTCTCTCTCATTGTTCTGAGTTGGAAGACCTAATTGAGAAAATTCTTCTCTAGAGATTCAGTTAAAGATTTGTTTTGCAAGAGTTCATCTAGATAGCAGTTTCTTCTACATCCCTCGTAGAAGATCATCTTCTTTCGTAGAAGATGTAAGGAGTCAAGCGGATTTTAATCTGTTGCAATTAATAGTGTAAAGTCGTTGAGACGTAAAGCTACATAAGAGGTAACTGCAATCCTTATGTAGTGATTATTTGGGGAGGGATTTATGAGTGATTTGTAATTGCGAGATTCATGGTGCTTGATTGTTAATCCAGTTTGGATCCATGGTTTTTCACCCATTTTAGGTTTTGTGATTTGATCCAGTCCTTGTGGTGTGTGCTTTTTTTATTTTATTTCCGCTGCATATCATATTATTTTGCACACATTAGGCTATTGAGTTAACCAATCTAGAAATCAGATCATAAAACCTTCACGTGGCATTAGAGCATGTTGCACTTAGTTATTGTGTTTGATCCTTTCAGATTTCTAAAATGGTACTCAATCAAGATGATATGGTTGAGTTAATGAAGTGCTTTAAGAAATATATGAAGTCAAAGAAAGCCAAGTGGAAGAATTCTTCAAAATTTGAGAAAAAAGATTTTTCAAAAGGGATCAAGTGTTATGAATGCCAAGGATATATATGGGCACTTTGCGAGTGAGTGTGTTAATAAGAAAAATAATCCCAAACAAAAGGCCCTTAACACGACTTAGGATGATAACTCTTCAGAAGGAGAGAAAAAAATGCCCGAGCATGATCCATCTCATATATGGTTTTAATGGTAAGATATGTTTCTGACAATTATTTTGATGAGGATAATGATGCTAATGAGATGTCAGATAAAAAAAAGGACTAGGAAGAATAATATCATTCTGCGTTTAATGATTGTTGAGGATGACCAAGCACGGGAACAAAGTCACGATAATGTTGAAAGCTGCTCAAGAAGAAATCTCTTCATTAAAGATTGAGTTAGAGCAAGCATTTGAAAAGGTTCATCTCTTGAAAAGTAAGAAAAACCGCATGGTTGGAAATTTGACTACCGAGTGTCAAAAACTTGATAAGGCTGAAAAAGAGATTGAGAATCTGAAGACATAATTACATATTATGAAAACAGAGAAAGAAGATTTGAAAGGCAAACTGAATATCAGTTTGTTTTAATTAGAGGTCAAATAGGCTACTCTAAACAAGATAAATACTGGTTCGAGAATCCTTAAAAGATATATTGTGCAGTCAGAAGTCTCAATTTGATAGAAGCAGTCTCGGTTATGATCATGGTGCATCCACTTTGACAAGTAATTTAAAATTGTGTTTGTTTCAAGTGTTGCACACACTACTCTACATACTGCACATATAAATAATGTGATGAATAGTTTCAAGAAAAAGAAATGTGTCATGCATTGGATGCACATCCACTTGTCATCATTGTAGAATGAAAGGACACATTCATCCCTATTGCAATAAGCTGTAAAGTCTACCAAAGACCAAGCAATGACAGAAGAATTTCTCTCCACCCAAGACAACTGCTATTTAGGTAAGAATATTTTATTAGCCTAAGGAAGTTGCTCATATTATGCTAAAAGCTTAAACTACACAGGTGTGGGTGGCTACGTACAAAAAGCCCTAATCAAGAAGATCAAGCTCTCACCCTTAGTGCTGCTACGAGGATACAATTCAGGGGGAGTTGCTATTGAGGGAGAGCTATTAGATCCTAATTGACAAGTTGCTACATGTTATCATCATTAGATTTGTCAATTATTGACAAAAGGGGGGAGAGTCAAAAGGTGCTAGATCAAGGGGGAGAACAAGAAATTCAGAAGAAGCCCGAGACAATGCAGATATACATGTGTTAAGCTATTTTTAAAAAAATTCAATGTATTTTGGGTTTTGCTTCAGGTAGATTAATTTGTATTATCCTATGGAGTTTTATCCATGAATTGCCAAATGAAAAGATTGTTAGGTTTTTTAGTGTTGGCTAATTCATGGGTTGGACTTGTGAGCCAACTGAATGACAAGGAGTTTGGGCCTGCTTTACTTTCTAAGATGAAATGGACTCAAATGCTTGATGATAGAATCAACTTAGAGCTAGTTGTTAAGTAATTTTCTTATTCTAATAGTATATTTTTCTACTATTTATCTGTTATTTGTTAGGTTATTACTATTTACTAAGGACCCAACCCAGATGGATTAAATCAATCAAAGCTGTTAATTCATTGTTTGAGGTTATTCCCAACTTCAAGTTTTTGTTAGTGAGGTATCCTGCTCTACTTGTATTGGTTTTGTTTGATATGATAATTTGCTTTTGAATTTGGGATGGATGATACCAACAGAGAAATGGGAAGATAGAAAAACAAAAGAAATATTACATGGCAAAAAAAAAAAAAAAAAAAAAAAAAACGTCATCTTCTGAAATTGCTTCTTGTTAAATGTTGACTACTGGCATTCTCCTCTGCTGTCTGATGTTTAAGATCATCAAATGAGTGATAATTCTTCAGCCAAATTAGACCCACTTGATGAATTTTTGATCATATGGTCACTTAACTAGAGCACAGTTCTACTCTTGGCTTCCCCTTGTTGCAATCAAGATATTAAATTGCAATGTTATGTCATGCCTCTCTTACTTGAATTTTTATATTGCAATATATTACAGAAGGTGGAAACCTTGCAATGTTATGGCCTTGAGCCTAAATGCAACCTGTTATTATTATTTTTTCCAGTTTTTACAAACTAAAGAGGGTTTTGGAAATAATAGTACAGCAACAATGGATTATGGAAATCTGCCTGTTTCAAAATTGGATATATCATTAATCGTAAATTCTCTACTATAGTGTGTATATTTTAACGTTGGATTAGGTATGGCTAGAAAAGTGTTAGGTTGGATCCCGATCACACTAGGGATGTAAATGGCTTTTTGATTTTCTGATTATCCGGAGGTTCTGACCCATTAAAATCCGAGTTTGGGTTTTTATTTAGGCCCAGCTAAGCAAATGGGTCCGGGTCCGGTTCCACCTTGGTTCAGACCCGTGAACCCGAGACCCGACATATTACCTCAATTTTCAAAAAGTTCTCCTAAAAACTATGCCTTCTTAATATCATTCTCTACCTAGACCCAAACCTAAATCCGTCTTATATATGGTTCTGGTTCCGGTTCCGGTTTCGGAGCCAAAAAAACCAGTTCCGAAATAGTTTCGGGTCCAAATCAAGTTCCACCTTCTCCTTAACGGTTTCGGCTCCGGGTCCACCATGGACCTGGATCGGAACCGATCCGTTTACAACCTTACATCACACATCAGAATGGTTTAACAAGCACGCTTCTCGGTGTCTGAATTTAATCTTTTGCTCTGCTAACCTAGATATCATCTTCTATAAATTAGTGGACTTAGGCTGCAACAATCCTGCAAAGCTCCAATGTTGCTTGTGGGTACGGCATAAGCGGTCCATTTGTATTAATGCAATTTTGTAGATCTATCAAAGTGGTATTGCTTAAAATGTGCATCTCATTAAATCATAATCCTTTCATTTGTCCCAAGCAGGTGCTTGTGAAATGGCAATTGAAATAAAAAGGAAAGCTCCCCATGCTCACACAGTTTGTGAAATTGTAAGAGCTCGGTATCTTATGTAATTGTATTTCCATGTTTCAATATATGAGATTTGGGAAGTTGCATGAGCCAGTGTAGCCATAATCTGTTCTGTTACAGGTGGGGAACAACTGCACACATTGTCTTCCTTGTATTCTGCTTCCTAACAAATATCCTTGTAACGGGTATGCTGCACCTTCGTGGTTCTGCTGTTGTAAATGCACTTACTGGTGTGAATATATATATGTTGCAAGCTTTCTAATACCTCTTGGTGTGATGGTACATACTTAGGGTGGGGGAAGAAAGGCCACATTTTTGGCAAGCTACATTCATTCAGTTAGTGGTATGCTGAATTGTTGATTTGACCTTTATTTCAGTTCTTTTAATACCTCTTACAGGTTTGTCTGTAATTCACTAATAAGACTACATTTCTTCATTCACTTCATGTTTTGTCATGACAACTGGGCTAATGCCACACAAGTATTCTACTCAGCATCTTTCAATCTGCATTCTGCATGTTGGTCGGGTCCTTTCCCCTTTTGCGGAATGACCACCACCTTAATCGTGATTGGATTTGATATTGTTCCCCTTCGTCCTCAGCCATGACCTAAGTTCATTGATTCCTTTTGCCTTCTTAACAAATAATCCTTAATGTCATGTATTACTCTACAAAGACAGAAGTTTAGATAAGCTGTGAAAGTGTGTTTGCGTGATTTCCAAAATCTATGATACCACGGGAAGGTTCCGTTTAAGCCTTAACATAGGCTAAGGTTCCAGATCAGCTTCCTTTATAGATTTCAATTCAATTCAATTAATTAATTTAGATGATTAACCTAAATATAAAAAATCAATCAACCATGGCAAAGACAGATGGCAAGAGTTTTTATATGGAAAACCCTACTCGGGACAAGGCACATGTCAGATCACCGAGACTAATGAAAAACAAATTCTGTGAGGGTCGCTCGAGCGGGGAGGATGCTCGCTCGAGCGAAAGGGTCATCTGTCTTGAAACTTGACAGTTTTGTTGGGCTTGCTCGAGCGAGGGATATGCTCGCTCAAGCGAACTAGGGTTGTAACACCCCGATCCGAATTAATCATTTTTAGTATTAATTAATTATATTTAGATGCTAATTAAGCTATTTTTGTGTGAGTTAGTATTATTTGGGCTTGTGGGTTAGACCTTGGAAAAACCTCTTAAACCATTCAGAGAAGGCGGAGGGCCCAAACATTTCAAACTGACCCCGGAGAGACTCTCGCCAACTCTCTCTCTCTCTCTCTCTCTCTCTCTCTGGCGTTGATATTAAATGTTTGGACTATGTTGTCTTTGAACAGTAAAAGGGGTTTTTTTGGGTAAAAAATCCAAGAGAAAATCAAATTATAGCTCATTCCTTTATTTAATGACCACTGATTTCTTAGAGAACATTCTTCTCCAAGTTGATGGAATATTGTAAATACATAGTTTAGCTTTTAAGGCCCACTTTAATGTATATCTCCCAATGGGAGGGGCAGATGGAAAGGTCTCCGTATGAACAAGGGAATGGCTGAAAAAAAACCCCAGAATTCTTCTAACCCTTGATTTAACTAGAAAATCCTAATAACATCTTAACCATACATATTTTTTAGATTCAATCGAACAATGACCTTGATGTCGTGTGAGCAAATGAAGAGGCCTTCTCACGGATTAGGAACTGCAAAAAAAAAAAAAAAAAAAAAAAAAAGAAGAAGGACCCCACTAAATTATCCTAACCCTTGATTTAATAGGTTTAAATTTTAAGGGTGTCTTCACCATAGATTCGTTTTTAGATTGAATCCAACAATGAGCCAGGTGCCCAACCATGGGATGACAAAAATACCAAACAGGCTGCACTTATCAAAGATCCCCTAAGTGGGACCAATGAAGCTAGCTGCACCTGCAGTGCACTTGTAGGAGAACAAAAAAATTCTCCTTGCTTTCTTACCCCCTGGCACTTGGCAGTGACAGCCTGACAAGTGATCAATCTGAAGAATCAAACTGTTGTATGATTCGAGCATTCAAACTTGCCAGCTGACACTTTTCCACCACCATGGGAGAATACACTGAACATATGCGAATAATATCACGCAAAGTTTGAATCCGTGTCTCAGCACGCGTTTATTCATGAGTGGGATGTGTTAAACTCCACTTTGGCGTCCACTTATTGATAATCAATGAAATTATTACACAATTACCATACTTTTATGCATCACGTTATCAATCAATCATGGGGGAAAATCCAACTCAAACAAGCTAACATTGAGGTGAAATTGAGAATATGGATCAATGGTTGCATGGACTGCACATTGAAGTTCTATAATTTTGGGAGTGTATGAGAAGAGATAATAAAATAAGAGGGGTTCAATAAAAAAAAATATTTTTTTATTATTTAGTTAAATAAGAATTTAGACTTTCTATATTCTCTTAAAAATCAAGATGATTTTTTATCTTTTTTTTACCGCCTCACTGACAGAGAAATACGTCTCAAACCTAGGAGATGCATATTATAATTCAGACCACCCAACTAGAATGCCTATGTTGCTGAGTTAACACTACATTGACGATTTTTTGTCATTTAGTGGCATAAAAAAATATTTTTTTTAAAGAAGTAGTGATATTTTTTGAAATAAGATACGTTTCTTATTTGACCCATTATAATATATTAAGCTTAGGGGTGTAAAATGAAAATCGGAAAACTGTCTAACCAACTAAACTGAGCCGAACCAGCAGTTAATAACCATGTTTCACAGTTCAATTACGATTGCGGTTATTAAAATCAAAAAATCGTGCTTCACGGTTTGGTTACGGTTTTCAATCACGACTCACGGTTATTAACCGAACTAAACCGTAAAATACGCATGGTTAACCGAACCGTCACACTAATAAATAAAAAACTGAAGGGACTAGCATTTTAGACTTTTAGTTGTGTTTATTTTCGTGAAAAATGATAGTGTTGTTTCGTTTGGTATGTGAAAAATCATAGGTTTTTTTTTTTTTCATATAGAGTCAAAAGGGCAAAGATAGATATTTTTTAGTAATAATTAACCATAACTGAACCGTCTAATATGGTTAACCACGGTTCGGTTTTTAACTATTTTTTAGGGTATGGTTACGATTACGGTTTTTAAAAACCGAAAACCATAAAATACGGTTCGGTTAATGATTTTGCCAAAACAAGCGGTTAACCGAACCGTTACACCCTTAATTAAGCTGAAAGGTTTTCTATCTAATTTTGACAATGCTTTTTTATTTTGATCGGAAGTTATTTTTGTTTTCTACAATAGCTATCATATCCTCCCTTTACTTTCCACTAATATACTTCTCTCCACTTATGGACTCCTATCTTTCTAACGTAAATATAATCCTATCTTTCTTACATAGTGATTAACACAGATTTTTGTGCTAGTTTTATTTTAGAGGTTTTTGTATATACCCCGTAAGGTTTATAGGATTTGTAAATAGGCTCCTGAGGTTTTAGTATTTGCAAATAGGCCCTTGCATTTTCATTTTAATACATTTTGTGTCCCCAAAATCAATAGTCTTCCACCCACCATAGGTTTTTTGAGAGAAATAACACTTTTGTCCATCTCTTTTATCTTTATATGCACAATCTCAAAAGCTTGGACTCAATTTTTTTTTTTTATAAAGCATGTAACATTAATAATTGCACTTAGTGGGAGAAAATAACCTTACATAAATTTTTTTTTATCCATTCAGGATCATTTCATTAAATCCAAAATTGACCATGACAACAATCAACACCTGTACTAAACCAATTTATGATTTATCCAATCCATACATGACCCACCGTTAAATTGATAAAAGTTTCAAAATACATGATTATGCTTAATGTGTAGGGGGTGTAAAAGAAATATTTGGGGAACATGCAAATGTAAAAGAAAAAATAATTAATTTCATGAATTTGTGAGTGCGGGTGGTGTTTGTCTCTATGTAAAAGAAATATCGAAGGAAATTGGCAAATGTAAAAAAATATATATTAATTTTTAGAATTTACGAGGTGGGTGTGGTTTCCTAGGCCCTTGTACCTGGGTCCACCCCTGATCATGTGCATGAGAGAGTTATCAAGAAAAACCTTTGAAATTTGAAATAAAATAATTGATATAAGGACAAAGCTATCATTTATATAAAAACACAATACAAAGCTCATAGTGGTTGGCCATTCTTATTAGAAATATTGATTTTAGGAATATGAAAGATATATTAAAAAGAAAAAATAGAAGTCTATATATAAATACTAAAATCTCAAGAGCCTATTTACAATTCCTATAGGGTAAAATAAAAAAATATAAAAAAAAGCTCTTTATTTTATTGCGTCTTGAGATGAACCTTCACCTCACCAAAGGTCAAGGGATCCGGTCTCGATCACATGGAGCGGTCGCGTGTAATATACAGACGGCATCTCCTTTTCTCACTTCGGGTACCACATTCCCCTCAAAACCGAAATCTCAACCGTTCACTCATCACATTTGTCCGCACCTTCTCACTCGCAAATACCGTTGTGATTCACGTGGTCCACTTCCCTCCCCTTCAAATTCTACCACCCCAGCTCGTTCTCTTCTTCCTCTTTCTCGTCCCCTGCCTTTCCTTCCTCCTTCCTCCTTTCTCCTTCCCCTTCCTCTCTCTCTCTCTCTCTCTCTCTCCCCCACAGCGATGGAAACAGCCTGCAATGGAGAAAACGTTTCCGAAAACAGTTCATTCTCAGATCCGGATTCAAAAAACCATCCATCTTCTTCTTCTTCTTCTTCTTCTTCTTCTTCTCTGATATTTTTGGGGACTGGATGCTCGGGTGCTGTCCCCAACCTCACGTGCCTCTTACAGCCGTCCGATCCGCCCTGCAGCGTCTGCATCCAATCTCTCTCCGTTCCTCCAGAGCTCAATCCCAACTACAGGTCCAAATCTATTCGATTTCAGTTTCCTCACTCGTTTTTATGCGATGTTCGATTTAATCTGATTTGATATATTTTTAGCTGCTTCTTGTTGTTGTTGTGATGAGATCGGTATCTTGCGTTTGTTGTTTATGTGATGGAGTTTGTGGATCTTTTTAAAAGATTGGATTTGAGCAAAGTCCGAGCGATGAATTGGTGAATGTGGTTGAAAGTTGTCTTTTTTTTTAGGGTTAATCTGAACTATAGATGCCTTTTCTTTGAAATTTAATACATTTCAGTTTCATTTGTCGCTTTTTTTCTTCTGCGATTCAAGAGGAATGTGTGATTTGAGTTTTATTGGAGCTCTAGACTGAGATCTCACATTTCTTCTTCGGATATTTTTTGTTTAAATCGTGTTATATTGGATTTTAGCTACAATGTGTGTGTTTAAAAAAATTCTACTAATGCTCATCATGACAAAAAGAAAATTTGTTGGACTTGTTATGGTAGTGACATTTGTAGCATGCATTTGTCTGTTTTTGGTAAGATCCGAGGGAAGTTGTGGAAGTTTTGGATCTGAGCAGAATCGGGAGGATAAATTGGTAAATGTGGTGTTTCAAGTCAAATTATGTAGTGTAAGTGCCTAAAATATTATGGACTTGTTTAAGCGGTTGTAACGCTTACAAATCTGCTGTTAAGCTTTTTGGGAGAGAGATTGAACACCTGAATCTTGAAAGGAAGAAAGAGGCAAAGGTTAGAGTCAGCCGAAGGCTCTCCGACGCCTAAGTTAGCATGGTTACAAAGGGTAAATGGAGAAGAGAGAGGGTATGGGTGTTTGTGCCTTCGTACCTCCTCTTGTGGGTTTCACCTCTTGCACTTATATAGTTGAGGGAATGCCATTGGAAGCTTCCTTAGTGGAGGTAGGTAAAAAGGGAACATCCCATCAGGTCGTACCTTGTTCCCTCAGTGGAGGTAAGTGGAGGCATTGTCCCATCAGACGTACCACGCCTCTTGTATGATTGTGGGTGTGACCGTTGATAAGGCTATCCCTTTATTTATATCCGGCGCCCACCCGGCGCCCATCTTGTCTGTCAGCGCGTTCTGCGACGCCACCATACTCTCATTAAATGCTGATTAGACATTCTAGTGCCCATCTCGGCTGGTCGACCGAGCTGAAAGTCTGTAGGCGTACCTTGGCACTTCTGCCGATTTGTGCGAGGTCGGTACAGCTACCGAGCTCCACTAGTCGGTGCTCTCACTAAGGCTGACCTTGGCTCGATTAAGGCTGTCACTATTGCTGAAATCCTAGATTCTGATATCAAGGTAAACCTGGTTTTACCGAGACCGAGGTTCATCTCGGCCCTACGGAAATGCCCCACACATGTAGAATTCATGATTTTGATGCTTTATGGGTTTAACTAGTTGATTTGATTTTGTTGAAATGTTGGAGTTTTGTATGAGCTGATGGTGTGATCTTTGTCACATCTGGTATTCTGTTGCAATCTTGGCTGCAGGTTTGTCAATTTTGTTGGGTTGTGAAGGATTTTAGCTTTTTTCTGTGAGTGTGTTGAATTTTTTTTTTGTAATGAGCTTTGTTGAGCTGTATGATTCATGTTTTTAATGCTTTTTGAGATGCTCGTTTATTTGGTTTTGTTGAAAATGTTAGTTTTAGTAAACTGTTATGTGATTTATCTGAGATGTGCTATTTTAGCTTGATCCATGCTACTACAGGTTTCTTGGTTTGGTTAAATCTTGTGTGGAGTTGGGCTTCTTCTGTTTTGTTTGACTTGGTAGCGTCATTTGAGCACAATCAGACCTATTGATAGATGAATGTGGTTGTAAATTGAATCATTTCAGGGTTTATTACTGTTGGACCTCTTATCTATCAATTGCATCTGATGTTCCAAGGGTTACGCACTTACGCGTGATCCCCCCCTCAGACAAGACACCCTAGATAATCCTTTGGGTTGAAGTCTGAGATGTGGTTTGCATTTGGGGCTATGCCTTGCTATATGAGAGGCATAACTGAGGTGTGCACTCCAAATGAAATATGTGCTGCAATCACGTTTTATATCAGGGTGATAAGATCCATTTACACCTTGCTTTAAAAAATTAATGTAATGGCAATTTGTAATATTGAGAACTCAAAACTTTTATAAAAAAAGGTTTAACACTGTTGCAATTAGGGTTATCTTAATGATGTGTATCATGCATCCCCATGAAGAGTAGATATGGAACCACTAGACTATAAAGGGCTGCTCTCACCAAAATGGCAGCTCTCTGATGTTTTCCCCTAAATAAACCTGAGATTCACAATCACCAAGATAACAGCAGCCATGCTAACCATAACACTTACTTCCAAGTCGGTTGAAGGAAGTACCCAATAGTAACTGCTCAAGCACCTAGGATTCACAATTTTCAAGAGAACTTTAAAAATGATTCCAAAACTGTCTGTTATGCTTATATGTGAAGTAGAAAAGAAGAAGCCTTAGGATTAGTCTGGACTCTGGACCTTATATTGTCCCTCAACTTGATACAAGTAAATAACGAAATTTCCAACTTAACTAATCGTTGAATTGCTGTGCACAAGGCCTGACCTGTATGTAATGGTCAGTCATGCCTATTCGACAGACCTGGATGGGTCTGGTTGAGTTCTGCTGGGTGACCTGCACTTCATCACTTAAACCCTCGTTAACTTATTGAAAAACTTAAAATCAAACTGTCTTTGCTTTTGTCAGCTTCTGTGTTTTGCTTGTTTCCTTGCTCATGTCATTTTCCTTTAAAAAAAAAAAAAAAAAAAAAAAAAAAAAAAAAAAAACCCTCAAATGTTATGTTTTTTATTATTATTATTCTATATTTTATGCAATTAGTTATTAATGAAAAAAGTGTTTCTTGTGAGACTTACACCCCACATGTTCAGCCTTACTACTTACACTTCGGGCAATTAGAACATGTTGCCTCACTCTTCAATGTTATAAAATGTTGAACCTGCCTTGGATCTTTAAGAATTTTCCTTGTGCCTTTTGCCTTGACATTTTTACTTGCAATGTTAATAACTGCAATTTTAACTACATTGGGGTTGTGTTTTTCTTCTTCTTTTTTCCTTCTCTTGGGAGTCATAAGGGATTCCATGTGCAACTTCAAGAGCTATTCCAATTTTATATTACATGGATTTGTTTGAAATCTGGATCTTTTTGGGTGATCTATGGTGTGATTTTATATGGATTGCAATTTCAGTGGAGAAAGTGTTAAAACTACTGTGAGAATTGAAGCCCATGAGATACCACAAAGAGATGTTTTCTGTTACCTTGGCTTGATAATTAGTAAGGATAGGGAGATTGATTAAGATGTTGAACATAGGATAAAAGAAGGATGGTTGAAGTGGAGACTTGCATTTAGAGTGCTTTGTGACCGACGAATGCCAACAAGATTGAAGGGAGAATCTTATAGGACAACGATTAGACCAACTATTACTTATGGAGCATAATGTTGGTCAATTAAGAAGCAACATATTCACAAAATGGATGTAGCAGAGATGAGAATGTTGAGGTGCATGTGTGGTAAAACTAGGAAGAATAAAATTAGAAATGAACGCTTTCGAGAGCATTTATGGGTAGCATTAGAGGATAAAATTAGAGAAACCTGTTTGAGATGGTTTGGGCAGGTCCAACCTAGGCCGGCAATGGCGCCGGTAAGGAAAAGTTTGGCCATGCAAGTTGATGGCCCACCAGGAATTTTAAAGAGAGATTCTCAAAAATCAAGGTAATGTGTTGGGTCCCGGCCGGCTCCCAGGTCCAAGCCAAGGTGGAATCAGACCCGGACCCATGTACTTAGCGGGGTCTAAATAAGGACCCAAACTAGGTTTTAACGGGTCGGAACCTTCGGAGAATTGGGCGGACCCATTTACATCCCTACTGGCTTGGTTGGGTTGAACTCATTTTGGATGAGTTTTTGTTAAAACCTAGTCCACACGCCTGGTTGACTCACGATCATCTTGGGTTGACCGAGTTGACAGGGTCATCTAAACTCTGAAGTCTTTTCTGTTCATGTATAATGAAAAGGAAGTGAAAATCATATGAACTTTTCATTAGTAGAATGGTGTAAGTTAAAATCTAGGAAAATAACTTGTGTAGAAGTGTTTCTTGTGAAACTCAGGCGGGGCCCAGAAGTTGAGGCTTACTCCTTTCACTTTGGGCAAATTGCAACACCTCACCTCACTTGTCAATGTTATAAAATATTGAGCGTGTGGGATGGATCTTTAAGAGTTCATCATTAGTTTCTATAGTTGTCAATCAAAATTTGAAAGGATTCCAAATCCTTGCACCACAAGAACCAGGGAAAACCCCAACATGTTGCTATAGATAGTTTCTATTATTGTCATTCCTTGTCGTTCTTTGTCTACCAAAGTAACCTGTTACCATTTTATAAATATATATATATATATATATATTATTGACATTTTTGTGTGAAAAAAGTTGGGTTTTCCCCTAATCATGGGATGGTGGAGTGTCATGTTTTATGGTGAGAAATCATTATCTCATGCAGAAGAAACCCAGAATGTGATTCTCGAGGCCTCCTGCATCAGTATGGAAGATGTTATTGTAGTATGAGGTTCATTTTTTCCAATACAATGTGTTTTGGTATCGAGTCATTTTCCATGGCATATGGAAGATTGGATGGATGGGATCCATGCACTATGAGGCTGGTTCATTTTTAGTATTTTGCATGATGAAAATTTGAAGGCAAATAAATTGGATAAAGAGTAATAGGCTTTCTCTGCTTCTTGATATATGATACCTTTGTTGGTTCCTTTTTCTTTATATCTTTTTGTCTCTTAATAAAGTTTTGGTATTAGCAGTTAAAGGATTTATATTTCGGCTGCATGGAATGATTTGTTTAAAATGAGGATTCAGACAGCATAAACTAGATCTTATCTATAGAATTTTCTGCTTATGTTTTGTTAATGGATTAATTATTTTATAACTAATTTGTTAATGGATTAATGGACTGCAAATGTTTGATTCGCTGGACCTTCTTTTACTGTTCCATTAAAATTGATAATGTAGAAACTTACGGATTATGGCTTTTATAGGTGCAATACTTCTCTTCTTGTCGATTATTCACATGCAGATGGTAGGCACAACTACATATTGATTGATGTGGGGAAGACTTTCCGCGAGCAAGTACTGCGGTGGTTTACTCATCATAAGATTCCTCGGGTGGATTCTGTGAGTTCGATCTTTATGAGCATCTTCACATATTTAGTCCAATGACAAACTCAAATTTCAAAATAGATGCTTTTAGCTAGACATTTTTATTCTTAAATTGACTTTTAAATCACATGACGTTGTTTTTGGAATTTTTTAGTCAATTATACCTTTAAATTTAAACCATTCAGTAAAATCTTGTGATTTCACTAAATTGCCACATCTTACATTGGTTTCTAACTATAGAAATGAACGTTAAATTTTTTTTGAGCCTTGCATCTCATAGGTGTTGTCATGCCCTCATTTCATAAGCATAGGGTTTTGCGTGAGAATAGTGGCCAATTAAGATTTTTCTTAATTAACCACACAACTATGGTCCCTAATCACCTTTTAAAAAAAAAAAAAGAAAAAAACTATGATCCCCAATCATAGTCCCTAAGGATCAAAGTCTGCGATGAGCTATAATATTTCCTCGGCTCACACCAATATAGCAGAAGCTTTATTAATAAACAAATAATAAAAATATTAAACATTTAAGAGCAAGCATAACTTTCAATTACTAAAGTTAAAGTTTAACCAAATAAACCAAAGTAGTTTAATTACATGACCTCTATTAAAAAAACCTAGGGCAAATAAAATGAAATACAAAAGAAACTCTCCATATAACATGAAGGCACTTGAGTGCGGGGTCATGACAACTCATACTTTGTTGTCCGTACGCTACTCATGGATGTCATCAGGCTGATCATCCTGAAATGCCTCCGTCTTCTCCTGAGATCAGTGGGTTGATACCTATGCACCAAGAGTAGAATCATTAGGCTACGAATAACCGGCAAGTTGATATACATAAATAACAATATATTTGCAGTATCAAATAGAAGTGAAGTCAATGTGATCATATGGAATTTCAATTATAGTTGTACTAAGTTATAATGCATGGATCTCGATAACAAAGGATTAGATAAGACAATAATCTAAACAAGCATCCTAACAAATAGGCGGTCCACATGGGCTAATCCACCATGGGATATTATCATTGCCCTCCCATTCTCGAACCAAGTTGTGGTAGAGAATACACACGTGATAATAGCCCGGTCAATATGATACCCAGGGTAACTAACATCAAAACCCTCTTTTTTGCGATATCTAATGGTGGACATCCTTCTAAAAACCAATTTGCTATCACAATACAATAGTCCTATCACAGAGGTGCCTTGACTTTGTTAGACGTTAACAGTTGAGTGGTGCCTGACTCAAGGAATCCTATCAATACAATCAATGAGGGGCTAGGCTTATCTTGCGTGAACAAGATCCGTCAAATGAAAGAGGAACTACTCTCTATCAATCAATCTTTCAATTAAAGTCCAAACATTACTAATAGTCCTCCCAAAGCCTTCACAATCAAAGCCACCTAGCCTCAACATGTCGGAATCTCAAACAATGATACGAAGTACAAAGTGGATCCTAAGCCATTCAAGTCCTCAGTGTGATCCCAACAATACAATTACAAAGCTAAAGAACATGCTCGTGGCATGTGGATCTCAATACTGAAAGTAAACAATCAAATCCCAATTCAGCAATAATCAAGGAGGAATTATAATCCAACCTAAGTCAATGATTGTCCTCTTTGTATGACCCATCACCATTCGATCGTAGGGGATCATGACGTCACCGATGTCCTTGTCGCAAAGCCTTGGTGCATCCAATGGTAATTGACATCACATCACCACACATCTTCCTTCTCCATGGTTTGTACTAAATATGTTATCCGGACAATCCGCAAGGGTATGTCAGCTCGAACATCCCTCACTAATGATCTCCCAATTATTCCTCATTATACAATGCCAAGGGTCCCAACTAACTCCAAACAACCTAGGTTTAATTCCCTTTCAAAAGAGAAATTGGATTCCTACGTTGAGCCGCAGTTAACCATAATACAAATAGGGCCAAAATCAAGGGTTCTCTTTTAGCGACCGTAGTGCAATTGGGTTGCCTTATGAAGTTTCACGGTTAGCTGTGAATTACACTACGGTTGGCCTTGGCTAGTTGTGAGCTAACCGTAAAACAACCTGTCAGTCAAGTCGTTCCTGGTAGTCTTAGGGTTCCCATAGAAAACTAAACCTAAGGGGGTTCACGGCTAGCCGTAAGCTCCCAGAAATGGGTTTATGAACATGTTCAACTCCGAATTTTTGGGCCATTCCATCCCCCTTTCAAACCCACTTTTGTAGCTCACCTTATAGGGACTAGCCCTCTCCATTAAACATAAACCACCTCCTTCCATCCACATTTACATCCATTAATGAAAATCAACATTAAACAAGCCATTTTCCACAATTAATAATAAACGAGCTTAAAGGTTGCTATGATCAATTCAATGCTACAATCATTAATAAATACACATATCAATGGCAATCTATGAGTATCCACTTGCCTTGGTTGGGAAAGGACTTTGTTAAAGCAACCCTAGCTTAGAAACCCTATTTGGAAGCTCAACTCTTTAGAAATTAACACCGCACTCAAAACCCACTACAAAATGCATGAGAGAGATGATGATGAGTTAACCTAAACAATTTCTAAGCAATGGGAAAATAAACCCTAGAATCTAAGAGGAGAAAACCTCACCTAGAGATGATGAAGTGGAGAAATGCTTGGATAATGGGGTCCTTGGGCTCATGGATCATTTAGGAAGGAGATTGGGGTGATTTGGGAGCTTGGAGTCTTCTCAAACTTCGACTGCAACAATGAAGGGTGAGAGAGGTAAGGAGAAAGAGGGAAATGAGAGAGTAGAGAGGAAAAGAGAAAGAAAGTGATGGGGAGAAAGGCCAGTGGTTTTATTAGGGCGAGAGTTTTTGAAATTACAATTTATTCCTTGGTTTACTATGGATTGGAATTTGATGGGTTTCAGAGCATTGGATGGAAATTCTTAAAAAGGGAAAAGTTTGGGAAATTAGGATATCTAACCAATACACTCAAAATCACGAAAATATGAAATTACGGAAACACCTCAAAACTTCCTGAAATTGCAACCCACCCCCTACTTAGACCAAACGAACTCGAAAATCTATGAAACTTCACACACTATTATACCACTAAACCAGACTCGCTTAGTGTCTAATCCCACTGAATTACCTAAAATACAATTAATTAATATTAATAGCACTCTTTTGGGACCTTACACATTCATACATTTATGATCTGATGGAAAACACTTGTTATAGCCTTTTAGTTTTGCCTTCTGTCGTTGTTCCTAAATGCTTATCTATTTTTTTCAAGTTTATGGAAATGGGTCGATAATGCCAAGCTCATGAAATCCCAATGTGATTGTTATCTTGAAAACTGGAAATCTGTTGATATGATTGGTGTTCAAACATGGCATTTTTAATTTGTTTGCAGATTATTTTGACTCATGAACATGCGGATGCAGTTCTTGGTCTAGATGACATACGGGCTGTTCAACCATATAGTCCTACAAATGATATCGAACCTACTCCCATTTATCTCACTCAGTTCGCAATGGACAGGTACTTACAGTTGTATCTGGTTAAAACATATCGTGTTTGGAATTGATTGTCATCAACTCCCTCGCTTGTAAGTAGGCACGGTAAATTATAAAATATAGTACTAAACTGAATTCATTTTTATTCTAGACTCTATTATGCTTTGCATGATGATGTTGATAGTTGTCAATCAATAAATTTCTGTAAGCGATACATAATCTTCTGCACGACTCATAATGAGGATCACTATAGGCACTCCTGGCCATATCTTATTTAAATGCCTTACGATGCATTTATTGATTCAGCTGTAGTTTTCTCTCCTTTAAGTGGCATGCTAAAATTATTGAACTACAATAATAGAACTAGACGCCACCATCATTGCATGAAGATGCTGGTAGTAGTCACTAGTCAGTGGTGGATCCAGCAACCCCCCTCCTCCGTAGTTCCAGTGTTCCACCTCTGATAGTAGTGTACTGTTAATATATATAAACGGTTAACAAGTTTTGCAAGTAGCATAACACCATTGTGGTCATGGCCTGAATCACATTTGTTCGCATAATATTTTATCATTATCAAGGTTCTTATAATAAATATTGTTGTTGGATTAATGTCTTGTATTAGCGCTTTCCTTTTAGTTGCCTAATGATGCACCTCCATACACGAGTAAATAATTTTTTTCTTTTAGAGTGCGTTTGTGCAGACAGAGTTGCCATGAAAAAGGAGTGAAATGGTGCCGGTTTTTACAGCGTCTTTGTTTGATGCAACGACGATTGCGCGGATCCGAGATTTCCTGCGCCTTGTCGTGACATTATTTTCTCCTCCTACGTGGATCCGGGTTTCTCACTTCCCCCGGGGAAAGTAAGTTCCACGAAAGAGGAAACACAGTTTCCTCCTCCCCAACTCCCGCACAAACACACCCTTATAGTGATTTTTTCCGTTGCATAGGTTAGCCATTAATTACTATGTTTGGTAGTGACAATTATTATGTCTTCTAGTGTGTCCTTTTGGAAATTCTCTTGAGCTTCCGTTGGATAAAAAAGGAAAAAAAAAAAAAAAAAGGAACCCATTAACCATTATGTCTTCTAGCCAAGTGTTTGATGTCAGCCTTATGGTTAGGGCTTGCGTGGAAGTGCCGAAGCACATCCCCACGGACACAATACGAAATCTCCACATAGACTATAACACGAGGACATGCCTCAAAAAGGGCTAAACCCACAATCTATTAATCAACTCTTAGAAACTCTTCTCTATATAATGCTTTATAAATAGGAAAAAGAAAACTTAGGCCCTAAGAAAACTAACTAAATTAGGAAACTAATGAAACTGGAAACCTAATCCTAATTACAACCCATTAAATAAAATTAGAAAGCTAATGACAGGTAATTAGTGAAATGAAAATCCTAAATTGACTTGGGCCCTACACTTGTGGCCTCAAGTCTATCCTGCTTCATTCTCCCTGATTTGGAGAGAACTCGACCTCGAGTTCGATAATTGTGCCTTCTTGGATCAAAAATCAGTCGGATGAACTTCCGATCTATTGATTGGCCTTTAGCTTCTGTGCACAACTTCATGTATAACTTATTTTGATGGCCAAATTTTGTGTGGATGTGCTATTGCATCATTGGATACTACATGTATAAAATTTGCACCATCAAATCGCAATCTCCAAGCTTCCAGTGCTGATCCCCAAGGATAAAATCAATGTGGGGGACTTCAACAACTTGTTCGTCATTCCTTATTGCTCATGCTTTGGTTATGGTATCTCAATGTTAGTATGGATATCCTTCGCCACAAGTTTCACAACAAGTTTCACAACATGGCCTTTAGTTATTTGAGGTGACTTTTCTTCTTGAGGCGTAAGCATGTGCTCAACACGAATTACTTCTCAATATGCCTCATGAATGGTCTTGCAGCCACTCATTTTTTTTTTCTATATATCCAGTCTTAAACCTCTGAGAAAACTAGTTAAACCATATTTTTCATCATCTTCTAATCCACATGCATCTTGCAACCTTGAAAATTAGTCAGAATATTCAACTACTGACAACTCTCCTCATTTCAAATTAAAAAATTGCTGAAAATACTCGACATTCTCATAATACAATTTTCCATATTTAAGTGCATTTTCTTTCTTTGAAATTCATTGTAGAATTTATTGAGATGCAACTTCATATTGACTTGGATGTAAGAATGGACTGACCTTTTCTATAGATCTATTCTCCACAATCACTAGCAAAAACAAATTTTAAATTAGGTTTTAGATAGCTCCGAAATTGCGATAACAAATCCTGGCACTTGATTTAGTTAAATACTGCCTTTGATTTGCACCTCCGTATGTCAGCCTGATGTCAGTGATGAGTCAGTCCCCTGCTACTTTCCGTCGGGATCATTGGATACCGGGCCTTTTGAATGCAGGTCGGGTCAGAACTATCAAGTCTATACCTAATCCATAACCAGCCCCAAATCTTATTCTCTTTTCTATCTCATTCTGAGTGCCTGGAAAAATGGGAAAAGGGCCTAACTCTTCTTTCGTTGGAGAGCCGAACACAGCCCCACTAGGGTGAGAGACAGAGATGGCCAGGGGGCACGACGATTGTCTCTTCTTTCGTCTTCTTCTTTTTGTACAGAACGTAGCAATGAACAATGGCGAGTCGACGACGGTGAGACGTGAAAGAACTTGCTGGTCCCAGATGGGTGTCGGAACCGAACTCGTCGAGAACCTTGTGCGTTCCAGTGTGGAGTAGACCTGCGAACTCGCTGCGAATGCTCTCAGATTTTCTGGATGATCAAGCAAGGGTTCTCATCTCCCTTATATAGAGCAATCCCTAGGAGTCACAACTACTACGGACTCTACCCCTCCTAGAATCCCACATCTCCTGATCAGCGTGGGAATTCTGCCAACTGAGAGTCTGAACCTGATCCAAACTCTACTACCAAGAGTTTGATCATTATCTGACTCAACTAGATCAAGACTTGTTGGGAGTTCATCCGCGGCACACCGCCGGGCTCGATCTGGTGTAGGCCCAATGGCAGTCGGGCCACACAATTTTCCTAACAAGACGAGCGATGGGTGATGGCGAGTCGATGACGATTGTAGAGATGCAGTGTGGAGCTCAGTGCCTGGTATGCCAAGTTTTTCTCTCTCTCTCTCTCTCTCTCTCTCTCTCTCTCTCTCTCTCTCTCTCTCTCTCTGATGGTTTCGTTTGGGAAGGAGGGTTCGGTTTTTTTTTTTTTTTTTTAATCGACGATGGTTTTGCCTGGTTTCGAACAAGGTCGAGGGTCCTGAAGTTGAGGGCTTTGGAAGGCTCGGCGGGATGGGGTTTCGGTGGAGTGGCAGACGGACTAGATGGCATTGGACATAGGGATCAATGAATGGGTCAATTGGGTTTTAGAATTTGGGAGGTTCGGATTTGATACGAACTTTTTTGTGACCTCGAGCTTTGGTGAAGAATAGATCTTCACTGCTCAAAGAGGTAGATAAGAGGATAGTAATGTGGATTATCTCCCGCACCTAACACAAGTTTTTTTTAGAAGATAATTCAAGATACTTATTTTATTCAAAGGTTGTCTTATAAATACAGGACTCCAATAGACTCATTGCATCAGTTACATAACTGCTAAGCACTATCTCCACTTGGAAGTAGTTCCAACAACTATTCAATGTGAGAAAACAGACTAACTAATGAAAACACTTGCCATGACTAATTCAAACTAACAGAAGAAATAACTGGAAATGATAAAAGAAATAACGTCATTCTTGTGGTGACCCACTGGGCCCCTTATCATGCAACAGTGCCCCATGCTCTTGATGAGATAATATCAGGTATCAGGATTTCACAAAGAACTAGGAAATTATGGGTAGTCTGTGATGACGGTAAGCGTTGGGACTGGGGCTTCGGTTGATGAATTAAGGAAATCAAGAATGCTAGAAGTTGGTGGGAGAATTGAATGGTGATCGTGTACAGCGACTGGAACACGAGGGAGATGATGAATGGACTGAGTGTAAAATCTGAATGATCCGTTGATGGATCTTCGGCTCTAATACCAAAATGATGCAGGTCCTAGGGTTAGGGCTTGTGTGGAAGTGCCGAAGCATGTGTCCACAAACACAAGGAGTCTCCGCAGAGACGATAACAAGAGGATGTGCCTCAAAAAGGGATAAACCCACAATCTATTAATAGAAACTCTAATGTCATATAAATAGGAAAAAGAAAACTTAGGCCCTAAGAAAACTAATTATATTAGGAAACTAATGAAACTTGAAACCTTATCCTAATTACAACCCATTAAATAAAATTAGAAAGCTAATGACAGGTAATTAGTGAAATAAGAATCGTAAATTGAGTTGGGCCCTACACATGTGGCCTGAGGTCTATCCTGCATCAGTGTTCCACTCAATAAATAATTTTCTCTATGATACCAGGATATTCATACATTACTCCCAGCATATACATGTCAGACTGAAACAACACTTGTGTCCGTACTCAATACTACATGAATACTTCTTGTGCACAAGTTTAGCATATCTTACTTCCTGAATCCATTATTTCATATAGTTCTTTTAGTTTTCTTACTTCTCAATGTAAAAAAAAATGTTAGATAGAAATGTAAAAGATAATAATTTCATTAATTCAAAAGTTTTTTGAAAAAAAAGGAGGACAGCCAGGTCATATCATTCTAAATTTCCAGAAGGGCAGTGTCGTATTCATTCCTCATATCTGGGTCTGTATTCGTATCCATATCTGTGCATCATAGTAATAAACATGTGAAGTGGGCTTCCTGACTGCAGTTGAAATAATCTCTCTTTTAGATTAATTGAATATTACTCTGTATGACTTTCAGTAATAGAATACGGTTCTGTTCAATCAGTCATATCATCTTTAGGCTGTACTATCTGGTCTATTTTTTTCCTGACGCATTCCACACATCCATACTTATTAGTATCGCAGTAAAATTTTCATACTTGGTTAAGAAGAAACTAAAAGAAGGCCAAGAAGTGAGACGGGTTGCTCAGCTTGACTGGAAAATAATTGAGGACCACTCCGGGAAACCATTTATTGCATCAGGCCTACAGTTTGTTCCTTTGCCAGTAACTTTCTCTAATTCTGTCTCCTTGATATGTGACTTTTACTTATCGTCTGCATCTATCTTGTTTCTAATAATTTATTTCTGAATGTAGGTGATGCATGGAGAGGATTATGTTTGCTTAGGCTTTCTTTTCGGAGAAAAATCTAGAGTTGCATATATATCTGATATATCACGTTTTATTGCAAGCACAGAAAATCGTACGTCTCTCTCTCTCTCTCTCTCTCTCTCTCTCTCTCTCTCTCTCACACACACACACAAACCACATGCACCACATGCTTGCTTTGAGCTCTGTCTGGTTCATCTTCAAGTCTGGACAGGAATAGGGCCTCTTGTTGGATGGTTTCCCTTGGGAAATTTGGCTTATTCCCTATATTTTTGATGAGATGATTGGTTACCAGTTACCACTACTTTCAAACATGAATGAGGTCTAGCAGGAAGAACTTTTTTCTCTGTCCTTGGTTGCCACCAATTTTTAGGTTCATCTATTTTTTTTCTCAGTTCAATTTCCTCAAGGGCAATGGGCCAATTTTAGACCACCATACCATGATTTTGAATTCTGGTAAAGGATGAAACCTGTTACATAATGTCCAATGGTCCAAAGCATCCTAAGCATTATATCAGTTGTTATCCCTCCTGTGTGTGTTAATAAAAGGTTATAATAAGTATTAAAGAATATGATACAATGGTGCATAAAATATACTTTTAAGAGTCTCGGTTCCTGACTCTGACCATAAAGAAAGTATGGTCAAGGGAGAACTGTTATATAACAACCATGTCTATAAACATAGGATATTCCTTTCTATATTTTCCCTTGAGCTAACGTGCCAAGAGTTGACTCAGTTTTTCTTTCATCTTGTATTCTTTGTAGAGTATTTATATGGCTTTAATTTCTTTGTATATATTTAACTTTTCTGTCCATGGTGGCCTTTTGCCCTTTCTGGCCTTTCTTACCTGGGTACTATTTTGTTTGTTAGTTTCTTTCTTTTGTTCTTTCATTTATTTTTTTTTGCTAAAGTTTCGTCTTCCAAATGACAATTTATGAAAAATGAATATGGTATAGAAGCATGGACCCAAGAGGCTATCAAAATTCAAATAATTAGGGGGAAATAGATCTATATGAAGATCGATGTCTTCCACAAGAGGAAAATGTAGTTCTGTCCTTGTTACATAGTTTTTTTTAGTAACAATAGTTGCATCTCTCTCTCTCTCACACACACACACACACGCACGCACGCAAATACCTTTTTTTTTTTCCTTAAGAGAGTTTTGGTACTGCAGTTATATCAAAGACTGGAGATGGACAGTTGGATCTTCTTATCTTGGACACCCTTTACAAGGTCAGTTAATAAGTTGCAACATTATCTTCCCTATTCACCAATGTAAAAAATGAAAGGAATTATCTGCTTGTGTCCTGCTAATTTTACTTAGGATAGGTTAGGATAACTTATATTTCTTAAAATGTTTTTCCTTGATTTGAAATGAAACTTCAACATCTTATTTCATTTTTCTAGCTTATAATTAAATCCAAAATGAGTTTTTCTTTTAAACTTTCTTATTCTATCCTTGAACTTGCTTACATATTTGGAACTTGGCAGACTCGAGTGAGTTTGGCAAGGCCTCTCGCTTCCCCATCTCCGATCCATTAGTATAGGAATATTTTAGCTAACTCACAAGAAGGGCCCTAGCTTTCTGGCTTGGCTTAGTTGAGCTAGAATTCTGAAGAAACATAATGGTTTTTTTTTTTTTTTTTTTTTTTTTTTTTTTTTTTTTTTTAAGAAAATGCCAAATGTGCCTTATTCTGGCACCAATCTTACACTCTTGGCATAGATGTCCTTGTATTTCTCCTTCAGGTAGACACATCTCATATTCTCAATATCCAAGGAAAAAAAGGTTGTGTCATATGCTTGTTATTGCTGTATGTTCCAGTGACTGGTATTGTTCTGACACTATTTTTTCTTTCAAATTCTTGCAGAAAGGATCACATAATACACACTTTTGCTTTCCTCAGGTTGTTATGATTTTCTCATGATCTTGGAAATATACGCTCTCGTTCTTTGCTTCCACACAACTACTAACATATTTTAATCCTTCTAGTCTCTTGATGCGGTGAAGAGGATCTGCCCAAAAGAAGCACTGTTCATTGGAATGACCCATGAGTTTGATCACCACAAGGACAATGAGTTTCTTGCAGAATGGTCTAGAAGGTTGGAAACGCTAGCCCTTTAAGTTCAATTTTCAATAGCTTGCTAAATTAGCCCTATCAACACTGTTAGACCTTCTGTTCAGATTTCAAACTTTGATCATAAAAATGAACTGTGAAATTTAGATAGGAAAGCAAAGGGTAGGAGTATGCAATGAGCCTTTCAACAGTTCCAACTATGGTTTAGAATAGTAGTTTGGGCAGTTTGTGTTCAGTGTGAGGCTCCCCCCATTTGCTTATTGGTCTCATGAGTCACGCCTAAAGATTTAATGTGTGCTACCAAGGCCCAACATGCGGGTCAGAAATTTGGGCCTGATACAGCTAACCAAAAGTTGTGATGGAAGGGGGTTGGCACACTACCTGTTTGCTCTGTACAGTTGGGTGTCTTAAGTGTTGTCAACAGTCTGCAGGTTCAGAGCAACTTGTTCAATGAAGAGAACTGATCTTATGTTTAAAATTCTCACATTCAGGGAAGGGATCCCGGTGAAGCTCGCTCATGATGGTCTGAGGATTCCCATTGACTTGTAATGAGGTGAGTTCATCAGATATGAAACTCGACATATTCATTTACACAGATTCAAATGAGTAGAGGTCCATTTAGTTAGGGAACAGAAAGCCATTGTATCGTGATTTAGTGATACTCTAGATATAAGTTTTATTGTAAAGAATGATGTTCAGCATTCTATCCATGCAATCGATGACTGTAGAATAAAGCAGTAAAGTGAGTTGTACGAAGTTTGAACACATGACTTAGATGTAAGATCAAAATACCATTGGGCTAGAGCTCAAAATATCTTGCATTGAGTTTTTGTATCTTATATAGATGGAGTGAAACTTATGTACCTTGTTTCTTTCTTTTATTTTTTTATTTTTTATTTTGCCCACAGTACATACACACCTGCACGCTCACACTATACACAAGTCCCTACCCAACAGAGCCAAGTATCAATCCCTGGTTGTATATGTGGATAGGGAGATGCCTCACCACTTGGGTTACAATTGGATTGGCTACGGGCCTTGTTTCTATTCTAAAACTATTCAAGTTTCTGTCATGGGTCTGTACTTGCGGTGTTTGTGGTTTGATCAACAGATTTTAGAAGACCAGTGATCCGGTGAAGTGCATGCGACTGCATCCTTAGAAACTATCACATAATAAAAAACTATCAACAGTTAGCACACAGGAGCTACATGGGATACCCCGCTGAACAACCTCCTCAGAAGTGACCTGGTTGGTCCACATTCAATGCAACAAGGTCCATTGTCAGATGGACAGTATTTTCACTCCTGTATAATTTTTGGGTCACTTTTGTCCACAGTGGTGTGCCCATCAATTCATTTTTATGGATCAAGAGATTGTAGGCAAACCATTTGGATAGCTCAATCAAATGAGCACACCTAAAAGAAAATGCACTCGGGTAGAAAAATTGGATAATGGGCTGGGAGTCTAGGATCCACAATGAGTGATGAATCGTATCCAGTTGATGATAGTCAGGGGTGGACCCAAGTGTTAGCATGCGGGTGCGATCGCACCCGTGTGATTTGAGAAACCCCTTAGATTCGATTTTATTATTTAACTTGTTCACATGGACATATACTGCACCACCCAAATGAAAATTCTGAGTCCACCAGTCATGATAGTGACCAATAAATGAACGTTTGGATATCATTCTTGTCCCTCTGATTTGTATAATTCCAATGCCTTGTTCTGGAAACTGCCAACCTCCCCTTGGAGGAAGTTCTTACTTGTGTGTGTGTGTGTGTAGGGATTTATTCAGGTGAGAACAGTTCTCACACAAGTTGTGAGTAGTCTGATCTCAGCCATTGGATTGCCAAAATGATCCAACGGCCAAGGTACAATACATTCAAAGTAAAATGAAACTGGAACCCGCCCATTCATTTTCATTTTCCCTCCCCCCACCAAAATATCTTCCTCTCCCAGTCCTGTCCCTCTTCTCGGGAAAAAAACCCAGATCCGAACGAAACCTTACCTTACATCTTCTCCGAAAAATCGCTCCCCATCATCTCTATCAACCAGACGAAATACTATTTTTGTCTCTCCCATCTCTCTTCCCCCTAGTTGTCTCAGATCTAATCCGCAATGGACTCTGTTTTCGTGCATCCCATTCCCACCTATAGAAAGTAACCAGTGATGAATTCAAAACAGGCGCTCTCTGCTCTCTCCGTTTCCAGTGGTTAGTCCAGTAGGATCTAATCTTCCCTCATATTTCCATGACTTCTAACTTTCAAAATCCAAACGATAGTCCCCTTTCACCACCAACAGATCCAATGTCGGGTTTTCTTCGTGAGAACTAATCCAAATTAGTCAAGTGAGGATTCTCTCCTCTCATTCTCCTCAAACCCCAACTCCTTGTTATGATATAAATTTAGTTTTGTTAGATTTGTCTAGCTCCCATTCTCTCCATTCTTGCTCTATCCCATTCTCTTCAATTTGAAACCCTTCAGTGAGTGTCTTTTTCTCCATTTTTTTTTTTTTTTTTTTTCAAAATGGATTATAGAACCACCAAAATGCCTAAGCATTTGGAAGTGACCTCCTTACCTCCATTCAAACCCAAGTTTCACTTAATTTTTTTTTTTTTTCACCAAAATGCCATTTTTTTTCCTTCAACCAACTGCGTGGCGTGGATAACAAATGGAGCGGCAAATTTTAAAGATCTGAAGGATTTTATATGGTGTTTACGGTGTATTAATGTTCTATAATTTTAAAGATGTCTTGGATCAGTTGCTTCTCATTTTGCCAATTAGTTGAGTTGTATGTTTATATTTGTGCTCATTGAGTTGATGGATGTTGAAAAGCACTACGTAAATGGAGAGTAATCACAGAGATGAGGATGATTAAATTATGACGCGGCAAATTTGCAACTAACCATTATCAACATCTGAATTACTGCATTGAGGAATTTCTATTGGATTGAATTGTATCATTTTATCTTTTGGTGTATGAGATATAAAAAGAGATCAAAATCCAGCAACCAACCGGTGGCAGAAATTTCCATGATATGAGGCCCCCACCTTGGCTTGAAGCATGCAACAATGCATGTTGGAAATACTTTTCTCGTGAAGCTAGATTAACCTATTTGCAACTTGAATGTGCACTCAATCAGCCACTTATATTCAGTATGAAAGGGATATGGGAAGGACCACCATGCAGTAAACCTCACATGAGTGGGAAGGACCAATATTAGTAACCTAAATGAGGCCCTCACCTACCTCATAAGTAAGATTAATCCAAGTTGATTAACTTAAGACCCTCCTATGATTAATTTAATTCCACGTTCACTACTCTATCCAAATAAAAGAGCACTTACATAATCAAACTTTGTCCTCTGGCTGTAGTTTTCACTACTAATTCTTCACTAAAATCAACACCTAGCTAAATCCATTTTTGTTCTTTGGTCTAAAATAAGTATCATATACAATACAATGCTCATACACTACACCTGAAAAAATTTAACCTCATATACAACATGCCAGCACCAGTCTTCACAACTAATTCTTTGCTAAAATCTAACACCTAGCCAAATCCATTTTTGTTGTTTGCTCTAAAATAAGTGTATCATATACAATGCTCATATACAGCACCTACAAAAAAAAAAAACCCTCATATACAATATGCCAACACCTCAGTGCTATCACATGGCACCTAATTTTCAATACAATATACAACCCATGGGTTGGATGCTTGCATCCCAATGTTCAAATGACAGTTCATACAGTCAACTCGGAATTGGATGGATCCAGCAATGGTCAGCTGATATCAAATCTGGAAAATGTGTATATTTTTCAGCTGAGGTTAACCTTAGGTTGATTGTATTGTACTGGTGCTGAGTTTTACTTTTGGAAAGAGATTGATTGGCTCCTTAGTTAGTCAAGTCGTGAGATTTGGTAAAGTTGCATATACTTAGCTATCCATTTTGGACTCTTTTCTGGCGTGGTGTTCGCTATCATACTTAATTTCTTCTGACTTCCTATTCACGTGTTCCAGAGTAAATGATTAGAGCCATTGGGAGATTGATTGATCGTGATTTGCGGGGCTAAGAATGGGAGAGAAAGTTAGACCTTGCCTGCCAATTAGGGCTATCAAAATACCACACCAAAACCCACACGATATTAACGGGTTTAAGTGGGCTCTTAATGGGTTCGGGTCGTTAACGGGTCTAACCCGTTAACACGTTAAGTTAATGGGTCGTATAGGAATTAAACTAATAACCCGTTAACAACCCGCTTAACCTGTTAAGAATTTTTTTAGTCCCTAAATGTAGCTAGAATTAATTTATATTCTTATTTTATAGTAGGGTTTTAGGTGGGATCCACTCGAGATCCTCACTAATAGTTTCATGTGATTTGCGGGGCTAAGAATGGGAGAGAAAGTTAGACCTTGGGTGGCAATGGGCTGGTTCAGATTCGAATTGGGTTGGGTATGGTGGGGATGTGTCAGGTACTGATTATGCTAAGCACTGTGGGTACCGTGTATAGGCTCAAACCTGACCCATTTATTATGTCTAGTTGCAAATGTCAAACCTGAAAGATATTCCAAATCCATAATTAGGGGGGGTTTGGGTTGAGTCAATAATTGCCACCACTAGTTAAACCCCCACATGTAGTACGGTAGTTGTTGGGATTTATATATAGAGAATTAGGACTGTTTTCTTCAAAATGCATGCAAGACCCACTGTCTCTCATGGAAAATGATAATATGTTGAATGCATGATTTGCTTAGCTTGTGAGCAGAAAGGAAGTGGACTTCAGCTTTCAAGGCATGGAAGGAAGAAACCCATTGTCTCTATCTAACCAAAAAAACAAATAAAAATAGAAACATTTAGACATTTGTTTAGGTACATATAGAAGGTAGATCAACTCCTTCAACAGTTGAAGACAGAAAGAAGGTGCCAAGAGCTGAGTGATGGAGTCTTCCTGGCAGCATCTCCTGAGCACTCTTCTCTATTTGTTAACTGGAGTTTTCTTTATCAGTGACTCAATTTGATGTCTCTCTCTCAACTTTCTATTCTTATTCATTACCAGGGCATCCAGTGATCATAAGCAGTGACGAAAGCCCTTTGAAGATTTTTAGTCAAAGTTATTTATATTATTATGACCAATCGGTTTAATTAATGCTGCTTAGATGTGTTGCATTTTCAAGAATCCATTGTGTGCATGGTCCCATTCATCTACATTTATTTGAAGAGCCCCCCTCTCTCTCTCTCTCTCTCTCTCTCTCTCAGAGACCTGCTCAGATTTTTTTTATTAGGGATTCTGCAATATATTATGCTATTTTTTTAACTATTTGTTTCACTCATTTATCTAAATAGACCACTGACGTAGCAAAATAGCAGCCCATCCTCGGTAGGGATATAAACGGGTATGGGATTCTCCGAAGGTTTTCGATTTACTAACGGGTCCAAGTCCATAACCCAATTTAGATTTTGATTGATAAATATGTACATATAGGTTCCAACTAGTGGAACTAAGACCCGGCATACGGGTCTTTAATGTTGCAAACTATATTTCAAAATCAATTTTTGTTGGACATTTTTATATTTAATCTCAGAAGTAGTAAACTTGATGCATTATTATAAATTGAGTAATATCCTTATATTAACAACAACAACAAATAAAAAAAAAAAAAAAAGGAAAAGAAGTCAACTAGCTTTGAAATTGGGTCCTAGTCCTCTAGTCTGGACCGGGTTTGCAACCAACAAAATATATAGGTTCCAAGCCGGAACTAGATTCATCATTTAAAAACGATTTCGGTTCCAAATCTAGTATGATTCCGGCCCAAAACCAACCCGTTTATCATTTAAGGAGTGCAAGCATTAGTTGAATCTGGATACAGTCCACCTTAATTGTTTATTTTAAAGGGGATTTTGATCACATGGTTATAATAATTAGATTGAGTTGAAATTTGACACGAAAGATGTTAATCCCACCCACTACCTTGAATTGGCATGCACTTTGCTTGCTTTGCTGGGCCTGGGCTTGAGCAGACCTAGGGTTCCATTAGCTCACAAATGGAGCTCAAGCCAGGGCCTGCTTAGTTTGACTTGACTTGATCTCAAATTGGTTACAGGCTTGCGTCAAGCTCAACCTCAACTCATTTTATGTAAAGCCCAAACTTGGCTCATTAATATACACAAATCATTTGTATGAGGAAGACAAGTTGATCCCAAGCCCAAGTTCAAGTTCTTTTTTCCAGCAGACTCAAGCTTGAGCTTAGTAAAGTTAAAATAGGCCAAGCTCATGATTGGTTCCTCAACCTTGACTGGGCCCAGTCCAGTTCTTCAGAGGAGGCCCCTTTGTTTTTAAAGATGGGTCATGCATCAAGTTCACATGTATAGCAGACTATCAGGTCAGATTTGGCTAACAGATCAAGAGGGACACCAAGCTATGCATATTATGTGAAAGTTGCAAGGGAGGACAATAGTTTGGGTTGGATTGGGTCCATTGTCTATCCAAATGTGGGCCCGAATCACTGAGAGGAACCTTGGACCCATGCTCTGCATAGTGTAACCAGACCTAGACCCAAAACAGGGTATAATTCTTATACCCACACACCCAAATCTAACATAATGAACTGGGCAAGAACCCAAATAAGGGGGCGGGAACTGGACCCTAATTGTGAACTAGGTAAATGCTTTTACACATGTATAATATTTGTAAGGGAAATACTTTTTAATACATGATATGTGGTAGTAATTTCCACTCTGCGTCTGTGTGTGAGAAGGCAGTGGACCTCGACCTATGTCAAGACTAGGGATGTAATGGGTCCCTAATTCTCCAATTACCCGGAGGTTCAGACCCGTTAAAAATCGGGTCTAGGTCCTTATTTAGACCCTGATAAGTAAACGGGTTCAGGTCCGGTTCGACCTCGGTTCGGACCCAAGACCCGACATATTACTTTAATTTTCGAAAATCTCACTTAAAATCATATTTTTTTTTAATATCATTCCCTACCCAGACCCGAACCCAGATCGAGACTCGTCTCATATATGGATTTGGTTCCAGTTCCAAAGCCAAGAAACCGATTTCGAAACAGATTCGGGTCCGGATCCGATTCCACCTTCTCTTTAACGATTCCGGTTACGAGTCCACCATAGACTCGGACCGGAGCCAACCCATTTACAACCCTAGACAAGACCTGCATTCAATTTTTCTTTGGATCCATATAAAGATCCAAACCTAGACCCAGGTAAAAAGATCTCGGCATATCATACCTGAATATGTCTTACGTTTGTGAGTCCCACTATCATACATAAGCTAGTCCAGATTCATAGAGGCTTTTTTTCATGGCGACCCTGAGTGAATCTATCACGGTCTACTGAGCTTACCTTGCACGTATGGTTGGAATTATATATGATGATGTGGCAGTCCATAATTGGTCCAGCCAAACGTCACCGCTAAGGTAAGGTTATCACTGCCGAGTCGTACCGACTGAATTTTTGTACGTGGGTGTGGGAGCCTTCTTCTAGAAAGTTGGGGGTCATGACCCCATGACAAGGAGTCGTGAGAGCGGAAAAGACATGCACGTGCGTGAGAAGGTTGACTTGACTGACTCGGGCTAAGCCAAAGCCCAAATGTTTTACTTGGGAATCATGTAAATGATTAAAACTCAATACTTTAAAATCTTAAATACGGATATATAGTCTAAAGGCATATTTGGATATACGGTGAATCGATGGAAAGCAAGGTGAAGCATCAAATTAAAAGAGTGTAAAATATAAGGGGTTATTACGGATTTTTATTTTTAGTGGCTCGATAGGAAATTTTTTTAACTTTTCCTGTGTAAAAATGAAGTTTTTTCTACCATTTAGTGGACAAATGAGGTTTTTTTTTTTTTTTTTATATTAAAGAATGAAGAGAATCTGAATTTGTTTACTTTTAATATAACACTTTGGCCTTTTCTTTCTGGAAAATGGAGGCTTTACTTCACTTTTAAATCTACTAGTAAAGTCCAAAACACACAAGGCAACAATACTAGGGCTGTCGACCATTAAACTTAAAGCATTTATTCAACAAAAACCTGGAAAACACAGAATGACCTATACATTTGAACTCATTTTTCATTTTCGTTGCAATCTGTTGATAATTGTGATTTTTTCATGGTGAATCATGTATAATCTAATTTTAGATAGTTCTTAGCCTTCTTCATTTCAAAGACACTAGAAAATCTCTTCTAACATGTAACATTCAAATATTCAATGACATTAAAAAGGGAAATAATGTATCTAAGTAGAAAATGAAATCAACCATCTTTAACATAGGGCGGGATTTGGTGGAGAGAGGCTCTGGGTGGTGATGAGTATAGTTATATGTGAGATTAGGGTGATTTCGGTGACAAACTCCCACCTACACCCAAATCAAAGCCCATTGAAGGAAAATGTCTTGCAGGTGGGGGGTTAGTTTGTAGAAGTAGAAGGAGTTGAAGGAAATAGAGAAGAAAGAAGAAGAGGAACAAGAAAAGACAAGTGATATCATGGTACTATGAGAGTAAGAGTGAGGGCCCTTGTCACAATCCCGCCCAACTTAACATGAAATTGTCTACTTTTGCCTCGCTCCCGCGGGAGCAGGTTTAACTCCAGAGTTCTTATAATTTTCGGGGCCGCACAATTTTAAAAGGTCCCATGTTGAGTTAAAACGGGGTTTAACTTATAAACCCAGAGTCAGAAATTATATATTTTCAATGTGAGACTTGTACAAAGCCTCCCAGTGCTGCCAAAGTACTCCACCTGTACCCCTGCGGATTCTCCTTTTTTTGCTCACAGGATCACTTGACCTAGTCTTGCCTTAAGGGATTACCTAGGCGGATTAGGGTCTCACAATATGAGAGTAAGTGTGAAGGCCCTCACATCCATATCCAATGCCAACAGTCTATATATGACAGACCCTACCCCTTACTCTTATAGTATCGTGAGAGTAACTCTCACAAGAGCATCTCTCATATAAAATATATATATATATATATGGGAAATGCTCCTATAAGATATGCTCTCACCTTACAATGAGAGATAAGGTGGGGGCCCTCACATCCATATCCAATGCCAACAACTTAAATGTGAGGGCCCCCACCCCTATCTCTCATATAAGGTGAGATATATCTCTCATAGGAGCATCTCCTTATATATATATATATATATATATATATTCATTTTTTTGTCTACAATGACTTTAAGGGAGTTCTTTCGGTATAATCCTCAAAGAAATAACAACATACTGCTAAATCAATTAATGCACACATAGTTTAAAAAACACACTGTAATTTTAGATAAAGAACTGAGATGGCCAATGTTGCAATGCCGAACCACCCAACTATAGATTGTATATGCATGAACATGCCAACAAATCAACGAAAGATACCCCTCAAGACTTAAATAAAGCACCCACTTGCAAGTATAGACATCATATGCAATTAAATCACGCAATGAGAAAAATAGTACAAGAAAATGCAGACATTCACACTAAAGTAAACATAAATTGCAAAACCAAAGGTAAATATATAGCACTTCGAAGAAGAAATCATAATTAAGGTCTAATCTTTCATTTACATAATATATGCCAAAATCATCAATTGACCAATTAGCATATCAGACAATTAAGAGCAAAGAGGATGCAGAAATTCCCGTGGTATATCCATCCACCACGAACATAAAATATGAAGAATTATGAGGCCCAAAGGTGAAAAAGGTCCAAATACATACAATTTATTTGAAACTTATCGTTTGGTAGATCAAGAGAATGAATGATCAAGTCAAAAAAATGAATATTTTCAGAAAGATTAGCTCCTTATTGAATTTTGGATATCGGAATGCAACTTAAAATTAAGATGATACAGTTACTCCACTTCAACATATTAAGAATATAAATTGGCACAATTATCTTCCCAGATAGCCATTACAATTCCATGAAACTATTGAGGAGTGGGCTCCATCCGAGGAAAAATATTAAAAAGCGTTTCTGCTGCTCTACTCACGACCAGTTAACTCTGATACTATCTTAAATTTCTTCAGCTAATCATTGATACAAAAACCTTGAGCCGCCGGTAGAGGCGGCGGAAATACTCTTCAATATTCCCCCTTGAGTGGAGCCCACTCAATAAAAACTGCATTTTCCTCATGCCTTCGAATTGACAGACCTATAAAAATTTTGTCCTAATCCGGCCCTTGGGCATTCAAATAGAAAAAATCCCTAACTTTGTGGGCTTTTATGAGTGCCCAACGGAGGGAGAACCCTCATAAGAGAGGGCCCAATCCACGACCACAGTTGGTGGGCAATGGTCTATTATGACATGTTCTCTCTTTAGAACAGTATTAGTGCAAGGGATTTTTCAAAAGTCAAATATATACAGTAGGTCACACCAGAGGAGAAATCTGAATTGCTGGAATATGGTCCTTATTTCCACACAATGGTCGGAACTTAGGCAAGTATAGATTCGAATACAATGTACAAAATTTTCCATTCCATTCCATGCATGGGCCAGTCAAAGAAGACGACCATTTTCATGTCTTTTCTATTTCTCCAGTACTATTCATTCCAACTTATCAACCTCTC